>CM060887.1:81296152-81896152 GCA_030762935.1 Hymenopus coronatus
GACGTACAAACTCCAATAAGAAATTAATCGAAAAAATCTTATGTTTTCCATTCACATGACTTTCTCTACATATCTGCAACAAATTATTTCTAAAAATCTCTTCTATTTACTTCATGCTAATCGAGAATTAACAGAAATAGTCTTATTACTTGTTTCCTTATAAGCAGAAGCGAAATAAGGGAGTACCATAGGTTAAAGTGAAAGCCAAAAGCTGGTTGCTATGTCACTGAAGCTCCTTTGTTTGTATGGACTGGAGTTGACAAATTCCTATATGAGAAAAGTATAAAAGTTTTACTTTCTCTCTACGCACTATTTACTGTATAGAGAATGTATTGCACTCCACCAAAAAATTCGATACCGAGATTTCACCGGAAATATATGTTTTAGGGTCTCTGTATCCAAAAAAATGTACTTTCAGAAAAAGGTCCGAGTGTGTGTGTCCGTGTGTCTGTGAACACGATAACTTAAAAACGAAAAGTCGGTAAAATACCAAATTGGATATTTAAGTTTAGTATCTTCCGGGGAAGCGACACGAAGATTTTCAGAAAAATCCCCCCACTCTAAACTACCCTTTATATGGAACTTTTTCGAAAATTTTGATTTCCTAAAAAATAACTCCAATGATTTTGATTAAAATATCGTATATTAAAGATATTTACCTGACAAATAAAATGTATATCTTGAATTTTCTGGCTATAGCCTCTGAAGACTACTTTAAAGCTGAGTGCATTTTAGGAAATTTGGCATAAGTGCTAAACCGTAAGAGGGACACAAAAACTTACCTCACAAAAATGTAGAGCATATTAAAACACACAATTTATGTTATATCAATTTCTTTTCGTGGAGTTGATTGTTTTTTTGATATTCCTTGTTTTTGGTTTAAGCTATAAAAACACCTATTTTTCTCATACAGGACTTCGTGAACTCGTGTCCATACAAACAAAGGAACATCAGTTACATAGCAACCAGCTTTTGACTACCACTTTAACCTATGGTACTCCCTTATTTCGCTTCTACTTGCAAGAAAGCAAGAAATAAGAGTATTTCTACTAATTTTTTCTCGATTTGCAGGAAGTAAATAGAAGCAAAAGCTTTTTAAAAATAATTTATTGCAGAGATATAGAAAAAGTCATGTGAATTGAATACATCAGATTTTTCATAGCTAAAAACAAGGGATAGCTTAAAAACGATCAACTCCACGAAAAAAATGTATATACCACAAATTGTTTGTTTTAATGTGCACTATATTTTCTATGTGGTAAGTTTTTGTCCATCTCTTACGGTTTAGCAGTTATGCAAAAATCGGTAAAATTCATCCAGAATAAAGTAGTCTTCAGAGGCTATTCCCAGAAAATTCAACATATACTTTTTATTTGTCAAGTAAATACCTTAAATTTACGAGATTTTAATCAAAATCATTATAGCCATTTTTTAGAAAATCAAAATTTTCGATTTTTTTCCATGTAAAGGGTAGTTTGGGGTGGGGGGATTTTCTTGAAATTGATATTCTTGAAACATTTTTTCGGGGGGTTAATCGTTTCTTGGATATTCCTTGTTTTTGGTTTCAGCTTTGAAAAACATACTTTTCTCATACGGGAATTTGTCGACTCGTGTCCATACAAACAAAAAAACTTCAGTCACATAGCAAACAGCTGTTGACCATCAGTTTAACCTATAGTACTCCATTATTTCGCTTCTACTTACAAAGAAGCAAGTAAAAGGACTATTTCTGCTAATTTTTTTGGATTAGCATGAAGTAAATAGAAGCATAAGCTTTTTAACAATAATTTGTTGCAGAGATGTAGAGAAAGTCATGTGAATGGAAGACATCAGATTTTTAGCAAATAGTGCTCATTTGTATTAGTAATTTGCTCATTTGCCCATATCATTGGAGTTAAATGGAATAATTGGTCTCCTCCATTTAGTGACTCCTGGAACGTAATGTGTACTTCGTAAGGCCGCATGAAGAATGTTAAAGAATAGTAAAAGATCAGTTACCTTTGAGGGACGCATTTCACAATTTAAAGCAAATTAGTTTATCGTAATTCGTATTCGCGTAGAAGGAAAAAAATACAGGTTTGATATTTTAGCAATAATTTAATTGGTACTAAGCGTTATAATCTACAGTTTTAAATAGGTAGTAGTTGGTTTATGAAGTGCTTAGAACTGAAATTTATCTAAACATTATTATTATTACTAATAATACTATTATTATTAATTATTATTATTATTATTATTATTATTACATACCATTAAGTAAACTTAAAGTAGTATTTTATTTTGCTACTATGATTTTGGGCAATGGTTTACTTGAATCAAAATTGGGAACTTACTTTGCCTTCTAAACATTAAAAATCTGATGTGTACCATTCACATGACTTTCTCTACATCTCTGCAACAAATTATTCTTAAAAAGCTTATACTTCTATTTACTTCAGGCTAATCAGGAAAAAATTAGTAGAAATAACCATATTACTTGTTTCCTTGTAAGTAGAAGCGAAATAATGGAGTACCATAGGTTAAAATGATAACCACAAGCTGGTTGCTATGTGACTGAATTTCCTTTCTTTGTATGGACAGCAGTTGACAAATTCCTGTATGAGAAAGGTATAAGTTTTCCATAGCAGAAACCAAAAATAAGGAATGTCTAAAAAACGACGAACTCCACAAAAAAAATGTGTATAACATAAATCGTGTGTTTTAACGTGCTCTACATTTTTTGTGAGTAAGCTTTTGTCCATCTCTTATGGTTTAGCAGTTATTCAAAATTCCGTAAAATTCATCCAGAAGTCTACCTTCAATAAAAAAAATATTAATAATAATAAAAAATATACCAATGAATTTAAAGTTTCCTACTCTTCAGAGGATATTCCCAGAAAAATCAAGATATACATTTTATTTGTCAGGTAAATATCTTTAATATACGATATTTTAATCAAAATCGTTAGAGCCATTTTTGAGAAAATCGAACTTTTCGAAAAAAGGTCCCTGTAAGCTGTAGTTTGGGTTGGGAGGATTTTTCTCAAAATCTTCGTGTCGCATCCCTGGAAGATACTAAACTTAAGTACCAAGTTTGGTATTTCACCGACATTTCGTTTTTGAGTTATCGTGTTCACAGACACACACACACACGGACCTTTCTGTGAAAATGCTTTTTTTTTGGATATTGGAGACCCTAAAGCATATATTTCCGGTTAAATCTCGGTTTCGAATTTTTGGGTGGAGTGCAATAAATTTTCTATACACTATGTACATAGTAAGTGGAGAGAAAGTAAAAATAACAGTTTGTTAATCCTGTAGAAAAAAATATAAAAATATAAATATATTTAAATTCCTTAAAGAAACTATTTCTAAAATTATATCCTTAGAATAAAAACCTGATAAAAAGTATTACACATAAAGCGAATTTGATACTACAAAGCATGCAGAAGCTAAAGCCATAAAAATTGATAAATTTCCTATAAAACGAATATCCTGAAACTTGTTTACATTACGAATTACTATTCCTGCACATATAAACAATAAATCAGGGCAAGTCTTAGGCTCTAATGTGATTAGATTTTTGCCACGCATTCTTACATTTACAAACATTTTTAATTTTGGTTGTAAAACTTAATTTTCATTTAATACTGATGTGTATGGGTTGTTTGTTTGAGCGGTCTGCAGCCTTCCATTGAGTGTAAGGTCGTTCCTAACCTAGTCTGACATTGGAGTAGAGATTGAGTCAAAGCTTCACCTTGAGTCACTTATAAATAATGCATCAATCATTGCAATCATCACTTTCACACCTCGGAACAGTTCCAAACTCAAATTGCTCCAACTCTGCCATGCCATTACAGAAACGAGGTCGTGCAACGTGACAACCAATTTCTCAAGAATGATTGATGGTTCATTTTCACTTTTGTTTCTTCTTACTTGCTGAATAACTGTCTGGTAGTTCATCAAGATGAGATAAGAGGATCAAGCGCCAATTCTTCGTGCAGATATATCACCTCTCACTCAAAACTATAATGATCCTGTGGCATCTTTCTTATTTCCTCCTTCTTTAATTCGTCAACAGAGGTCCAAGCTCGGAATAAACACATGACAAATATTATGTTTGTCGAGAGGTTGACTGTGAAGGTTTATTCGGCAAGTCAAAAAGTAATGTCACTAATCTGAAAACCTGTTTGGAATTTGTAACATGACTATTGGAAGGTCGTTCTGTAACAGAATTAATTAGATTGCAACTGTTGTACATTTCTGTTACACAAGAATAATTAAAATCGTAACAAGAAACAGATGGAAGTTTTCTATAACATTAGGCCAATTCTTGTTGACCTGCTGCTCTATTCAATGCAAAGATTAGCGAACATGCATGCAATAACATGTAAATGTACACGACGTGTTATTTATGGACGCTCTTTAACTGCTGTGGTTCTCAGGATCCCATTCAATACTGGACGTGAAAGACCGCTTAATTTTGTTCACAGGCCTCTCTATCAGTCTTGAGGTTCTTTTACGTGCCGTAAATCTACGACACGGGATCAACGGCTTTACTTCCCTTCCGAAGGAAGCCATGCTAAGGCATGTCGGGTTTGAACCCGCGACCTTGGGTATAGGAAGTCAGCATGGTAACCATTACACCACGGAGGGCGATGATGTATTCAATGTGAAATAGCTTATGGGTTTTCACTTTCTCTACATGACTATGTATATAGTGTATAGAGAGGGTATTGCACTCCACCAAAAGATTTTATACCGAGATTTCACCGGAGATATATGTTTTTGGGTCCTTTGTATCCAAAAAAAAAAAAAATATTTTCAATAAAAGGTCCGTGCAAGTGTGTATGTCCGTGTGTCTGTGAACACTATAACTCAAATACAAAAAGTTGGTAAACTACCAAACTTGGTATTTAAGTTAAGTATCTTCCAGGGATGCGACACGAAGATTTTGATAAAAATCCTCCCACCCCCAACTACCCTTTAAATGGAACTTTTTTCGAACATTTTTATTTTTTCAAAAATGGTTCTAATGATTTTAATTAAAATATCGTATATTAAACATATTTACCTGGAAACAAAATGTAATTCTTGAATTTTCTGGGAATAGCCTCAGAAGACTACTTTATTCTGGATGAATTTTACGGAATTTTGCAAAACTGTTAACCGCAAGAGATGGGAAAAAACTTACCACACAAAAAATGTAGAGCATGTTGAACACACAATTTGTTATATACACTTTTTTGGTGGAATTGATCGGTTTTTAGTTATTCCTTGTTTTTGACTTCACCTTTAAAAAACTTATACTTTTCCCATACAGGAATTTGTCAACTCCTGTCCATACAAACAAAGGAACTTCAGTCACATAGCAACCAGCTTTTGACAATCACTTTAACCTATGGTACTCACTTATTTCGCTTCTACTTACAAGAAAGTAAATAATAAGAATATTTCTGCTGATTTTTTCTCAATTAGCATGAAGTAAATAGAAACATAAGCTTTTTAACAATAATTTGTTATAGAGATGTAGAGAAAATCATGTGAATGGAACACATCATATTTTTATCTTTATCTCTGTAGGATTCAGAAGACCTCAAAATGTGATCGGTACCTTAATGTTTATCTAGTTCGGTGATTAACTTTTTTTTTATTATCCCGGAGTTTACATTTTAATTCTCCCGGGGTTTGCAGCAATCTCTCGCGTAATTTAACACGAAACACTTAAAAAAGAAGCATTTGTAAATTATAGTAATAGTTTTCCAATAAACCAATCAGATAATTTACTACCTAATGTGTTTTGCATGGTCTTAACTGCGCGGGGAAACAAACAACACTTAGCAATATAAATTATCAGGTTTGCTTCTACGTTTTCACATTTCAATATATGACTGCTCACTTTCGTAGTGTAAAGTCATTGGCCATTCAAACTCAGCTCCGATAGAACATTCGTTATAGCGAGGCCCGCCCATTCAAGTTTATGGCTTCGACCCACAATCTCAGGGAAAATAAATATGTATGTCTTGTGTGTAAATGGCGTGTTATTTATGGACGCTCTTTAATGCTGTCACTCTTAGTTCCCATTCTAAATCGCTTCAAACTACCGTGTGGTATAAAACGTTTCTTTGATTTACTTTAACAAAACTGGCCCTTACTTTGAAATCAGCTCCGTATGTTTAAGATATTTGCTTCACAAGTAAAAATGTTATATTCAGAACTTTTGCGGATAGCCTTTCAATTCCGAATGAAATTTGTATGACTTATAAGCCGTAAGGGATAGACAAAAGGATGCACTATTTAGGACCGAACTTGAAGGGGTAGAGTCGGACTGAAGAATTCAATGCCTTATTATTTTTTTTTTTTTTTTAAATACAGTACCGGAGTCTGATCGGGATTCCGGCACTGTATACCCTACTTTTATTTACCTTTTTTTTTTTTACCTTGGTTTTCTGTATTATTACTGGATTGCCGTTTTCTTACTTTTACAACACACACACATAAACACAAACACATAACACCCATGCCCAAGGCGGGACTCGAACCCACGATACTAGCGCTACGAAGCACCAAAGCGGAACGCCTTGTCGAGCGCGGCCATGGGGACCGGCGAATGTTGGGTTTGAACTACGGATCTCCTGGTTGCTCTGAGCATTGAACTACCATGGTGACCTGCCAGCTGATTTGCATTTTTCCTGGTAAACTTCAAGATCTCAAATTTCCAAATTAAATCAATGTAAATTGTTTCTTCCACACCACCCGTCCCACTTATTCCTCGTGTCTTTCTCCAAAGTCTCTCCCTCTCCATCATCCTTAACTCTTCCTCCCTCCGTGTAACTGTGAAAAGGGAGTATAAGAAGCTGTAGTAATACAAAAGGATAGAAAAGGATCTGCCTTCATTTTTATTTTCATTATTTTCAATTACTTTATATAATAATTTTATAAGGTTATTCTCATATAATTTGGCAAAATCCCATAAGAATATTAATTAGAGGTGTATTGATTTCACTGATTTTTGGATGTCCTGTTTTAAGTATAGAAGTAGTACACAAACCTCTGCTTTTGGCTGGCCCGTAGCTCAGTCGATAGAGGATCTACCTGCTCTGTGTGTGTGAAATAATGATTAAAATTAAAGTTCAATAGCAAGCTGAAGATATCAGTAGACGGGTTAACACCATTGCCGATACACAAAGGGAAATGCCGCCGGTAGGTCCATGCAGTTAAAGGTGGGGAACAATAAAAAAATAAAAATTAAAAATAAAAAAAGCTTGCTTTTCTCTTTCGTCTGCAACACAATTAGCTCCATATTGTTCCTCAAGTAACCGCTTACGTTCGCGAATAAGTAGATAAGATTTCCTACAAATTGTAAATATTTATCATGTCGAACATTTATAAATATCGACCAAAAATATTATACTTACAAACCCTTAGTACATAACATATTTAAAACATTTAAAACGAGAGAGTTGTTTCTATTTTTAGCCCTATTAGAGCACTCCCTCTTTGAAGAAAGTACTAAGAATGTAAATAACATTTTAATAAACGGATCCCTAACGTATGATGTACAGCGGTTTTTTTTTTTTTTTTTGTTTTTTTTTAACAATTCGTTTACTATTCTTACGTGAAAAGTTCACAACGCATACAATACATCACGTTTTAACAATGTTATTCTTGGTCATTATGTAGTTATTGTCAATTAATCGTAGAAAAACGAAAATTATTAGAAATACTTTCAATAAATTGTATAGATTATCTGTGCTGTTAACAGATTGTGGGAATTGTGACCTGGGCAATTGACAACAAGAGTATACAGCAGCCTGTAACATGACAAAGGAAATATCCAAGATTCGCAGAGGTAGTAAAATTAGGTTCTTAAATTGAAGTAATTAGGAAGGGATATAAATGGATCCGAGGAACTCGAGGATAGGTTTAATTTCCAGCAAGATTATGTTTACAACGGAATAGAGTAGAATACAGCAGCCTGCAATATGACAAAGGAAATATCCAAGATTGGCAGAGCTAGTAAAATTAGGTTCTTAAATTGAAGTAATTAGGAAGGGATTTAAATGGATCCGAGGAACGGTTTAATTTCCAGCAATATTATGTTTACGTAAGCGTCCGCCCCCACAGCACTTAGCTTCCCGCGTGGCCAACCTCATTATTAACTTGTGCCTTGAAAGGAAAAGTTACTTTTCGTGATGCCCTCTTTTCCATCGCGGCACTTTAATCTCCCATTAGTTCTACGGCGGGAAATACAGTACGATTACAACATAGCGTGGAATATGTCCACGTTGGGCAACGCTTCTGGTTCGAGAGGCCTCCGTTATTAAACATGTAGCAACGAGCGAAATGCTTTAATTCACAGCTAGAGCAATGCAACTACTTAGTGCTGACCAAGTCAATTAACATTTACCTTCTATATTGTGTCACTTTTAAAGCATATGGACAAGCGATTCTTCTTGCAGCTCATTCATTACTTGCGGAAGATTTAACGTTTCATGGAGGAAACAAGAAAATAAGTTTTAAGATCCACAAGCTACTCCTAGTTACAGTGCATCTCAAACACAGAATCTAATGTGTTCCATTCACATGACTTTCTCTACATCTCTGCAACAAATTATTGTTAAAAAGCTTTTGCTTCTATTTACTTCATGCTAATTGAGAAAAAAATTATCAGAAATAGTCTTATTTCTTGCTTCCTTGTAAGTGGAGAGCACCATAGGTTAAAGTGACAGTCAAAAGCTGGTTGCTATGTCACTGAAGTTCCTTTGTATGGACAGGAGTTCATGAATTCCTATCTGAAAAGAATGACATTTTTAAAGGTGAAACCAAAAACAAGGAATAACTCAAAAACGATCAAATCCACGAAAAAGGTGTATATAACATAAATTGTGTGTTTTAACGTGTTCTACATATTTTGTGTGGTATGTTTTTGTCCATCTCTTACGGTTTAGCAGTTATGCAAAACTCCGTTAAATTCACCCAGAATAAAGTGGTCTTCAGAGGCTATTCCCAGAAAATTCAAGATATACATTATATTTGTCACGTAAATATCTTAAATATACGATATTTTATTCAAAATCGTTGCAACCATTTTTAAGAAAAAATTTCGAAATTTTTTTCCATGTAAAGGTAGTTTGGGGTGGGGGGATTTTCTTGAAAATCTTCGTGTAGCATCCTTGGAAGATACCAAACTTAAGTACCAAATTTGGTTTTTAACAGTCTTTTCATTTTTGAGCTATGCTGTCCACAGACACACACAGACAGACAGACAAACAGACAGACACATGGACATTTTTCTAAAAATGCTTTTTTTGGATTCAATGGGTCTGAGAACATATATTTCCGGTGAAATCTCGGTATCGAAATTTTGGGTGCAATACAATAGCTTCTCTATACATAGTACGTATAGAAAAAGTAATAATAGGTAATTTTGTTAAACAAATATAGCCGATTTGTTATACCATGTACTTTACTACACACTCAAACCCTTATAATGATTGAAGTTTGTACACCACTTTCAGTTTCAAAATATGTCCACACCCAAAAATTGTGAATTTAAATAATTACAGAAGCGACAATCTTCAACAGTTACTCCTAAACCCTAAATGGGTAAATCAATGGTAAAAGGAGATATATCCAATTTATTATTTGAACTCTAATCTAAATTACGTCTCGTGTATTCGTTGTGCCACACATAAGAGTTTGTGGCAAAGGGTTGAAGCTCTGTTCCTCGCAATGTGCCGATCCCGCTCTCTTTGGCGCTTCGTGGGTTCGAATCCCGCCTTGGGCATGGGTGTTTCTGTCTCTGTAAATGTGTCTATGTTTGTGTATGTAAGGAAAACGTTAAGAATAATAAGGTCACCTAAGAAAATGTAGGAAACTGGAAAAAACGGAAAATAAAAAGGAATAAAAAAAAGGAAGAATTAAAATGTAGACTTAGTCTGACGAAAAGGCCATAAGATACAATCAATTTCAAAGAGATCAGAAAGAGTTCGTGCAGCATAAAGCTACCTACCTAAAATGTGTTTTACTCTCTTTCCACGTACCCTGTACATAGTGTATAGTCTGTGTGTGTGTGTTAGGTCCGTGTGTCCGCGTGTCGTGAACACGATAACTCGAAAACGAAAAGTCGGTAAAATACCAAGCTTGGTATTCAAGTTTAGTATCTTCCAGGGATGCGACAGGAACATTTTGAGAAAAATCCCCCCACCCCAAACTAGCTTTTACATGGAACTTTTTTCGAAAATTTTAATCTTATTAAAAATAGCACTAACGATTTTGATTAAAATATCGTATATTAAAGATATTTACGTGTATAAAATGCATATTTTGAAAGTTCTGGAAATTTCTTAAGACTACTTTATTCTGGACGAAATTTACGGAATTTTGCATAACTGCTAAACCGTAAGAGTTGGACAAAATCTTACCGCACAAGAAATGTAGAGCACGTTAAAACACACAATTTAGGTTATATACATTTTTTTTCTTGGAGTTGATCGTTTTTTACTTATTCCTTGTTTCTAGTTTCAGCTTTAAAAAAACTTACTTTTCTCATACAGGGATTTGTCAACTCCTGCCCATTCATACAAAGGAACTTCAGTCACATAGCAACCAGCTTTTGACTATCACTTTAACCTATGGTACTACCTTATTTCGCTTCTACTTGCATGGAAGCAAGTAATAAGACTATTTCTGATAATTTTTCTCGATTACCATGAAGCAAATAGAAGTATAAGCTTTTTAACAATAATTTGTTGCAGAGATGTAGAGAAAGTTATGTGAATGGAACAAATCAGATTTTTTATATCATTTTGATTTTGAGGTATAAATTACTAACTATATAAAGTCATCGTATAACTGAATTCAATACCATATACCAAACAATGCCTTGTCATTCAATTAGCATTACGGAGTGAAAAACTTTATTACTTTTTCTACACGTACTATATAAAAGTGAGAAGCTATTGTATTCCACCCCAAAAATTTGAGAAATTTCACCGGCAATACATGTTTGGGTCCGCCTCAATAAAAACAAAATTGGAGAAATAAAAAAGGTCCGTGTGTGTGTGCGTGTGCGCGCGTGTCTGTGAATAACATAGCTCAAAAAAGAAAAGACCGAAATACCAAACTTGGTATTTAAGTTTGGTGTCTTTCAAGGGTGTGACACGAAGATTTTCAAGAAAATCCAGCCAACCAAACTACCCTATACATGGAAGAATTTCGAAAGTTTTGGTTTTATTTCAAAAATGGCTCCTACGTTTTATGATTAAAATCTCTTATATTTAAGATGTTTACATGTTTAATAAAATTTATATCTTGAATTTTGTTGGTATAGCCTCTAAAGACCTCTTTATTCTGGATGATGTTTATTGAATTTTACATAACTGGTAAACTGTAAGGGATAGACAAAAATTTACTACACAAAAAATTTAGATCACGATAAAGCACACAATTTATGTTGTATACATTTTTTTCGTGCAGTTGATTGTTTTTGGTATGCCATATTATTGGTTTCAGCTTTAAAAAGCTTATTCAAACAAATGAACTTCTGCCGCATAGCAAACAACTTTGAATTAAAATTTAAAATTTTCGGGCTGTTTTGCTGTGGTCTGTAGGTTAAAATATGTTCAGTTAAAATATTTCTCCCTAACGTTTCGTCCCTGTCTGTGGGGGACATCTTCAGAGGCACTGCACTCACGTCGCTAACTCGGAAAGAATATTAACTGAACATATTTTAACCTACAGACCACGGCAAAACAGCCCGAAAATTTTAAATTTTAAAACCATGGACACCGGCCGTGAAAGCTTACGCATATATTTAACTTTGAATTATCACTTTAACTTATGTTACTCCCTTATTTCTCTTCTACTTACAAGGAAGCAAGTAATAAGATTATTTCTACTAATTTTTTCTTGATAAGCTTGAAGTAAATAGAAGCATTAGCTTTTTAACAATGGTTTATTGTAGAGATTAAGAGAAAGTTGTGTGAATGGAACAGAGATTTTTTTTAAAAAAAGATTCCTAATAATACATTTCAGCAACGCTACTGCATGATTTCCACCACGAAACAAACGTGCACGAAAGTTAACGCTATGCTCTTGTTTTATTGCTCAATGCACATGCAATGTGGGCGCAATGGAAACTTCTGAGGACCACTGTTGAAGAAAGCTTATGTGGAGGGTGGGCAGTGACCTGACCTTCCCACTTGTAGACCTAGATACGTCAGTAACCCTAACGTGTTACGTATTCGGCGTCCAGGAAGTTGAGGGATTCCACGTCGCTCTATGGTAATGCGATAGATGCACGCCAAGATAGGTGTTTTACTTGTTGAGCGAGCGTGCCATGTAACAAGTACGTGACCGCCTTTACTGCCAATTTCGGGAGAGAGAGAAAACTCTTCCCTTTCGTTAACAGCCACACTCATTTTAATTGCTACTTGCCCATCCAAGTAAGACTTGACATCTAGAGACAGCAATTGATTTTCTTTTCACTTCTCTTGGGTAACCTTGCCAAGATTCGCGAACTTTATAAGCCCCGGGATACCCTTACAACTGCACCAGAGACGATCGTATCTCCTTAAGCTTTCACCGCATTAAGAAACTAAATCGAAGGAAATAATGTTTTCGTTTGCAGCATTGTCCCTAACGATGTTAATTGCTCCAAAGAATGCTATTAGCTCTTAATATGAATATCAAATGGAATATCATTTCATTCTATGTATATGCTTATAAAACTATTTTCATAGCGCTGCAATCGACGAATCTGGGTTCTACCAGATACTGACTAAGATATAAATCGATTTGTGATTAAGTATGATTAAAATATGTAGCCATCCGTTTATTCTTATGCGTATACGTTAGCCTGGTATTTTAAAAACCATTTTATGGCTCTCTCTATGTACTTAACAGGTGCAATTTTGTCTGTTGTTGCTTAGTTCGGCCAGCCTCGGACTCACCAAGTTTAGTTGCATGGGTGGTGTCTTCAGAGTGACAACAGACACCATATAGATGATTCAGTAAGAAAAAAAGAAAAAACAGGATCCTTGTTCGCTCTGGTAATTATGTGCTAACGTTAAACACCAAGAAGTCATGTCACCTCGACAAAATTAGAGAACACAGTTGAATATTAGCACATTGAAAATCCGACAACTCTTGATAAAACATGTTAGAACACTGTTACATTTCACACATCCTTACCAAAAATACATATCACTCACTTAATATTTCTGACGCGATACCATTGCGACGAGTGGCGTGGATTTCGCCTCTGAAGAACAGAGAAGGCTGTAGATTTACAAGAAATACATACCACGCACTTCAAGTTTTTGGCGCCATTTCATTACGACAATTGAAGTGGACTTCGCGTCTGAAGGACAGAAAGCACTGTGTAAGTTCTCAGTTTGTGAAGCTTATATACACATCTGCAGAAAACGTCTTCCTGGACGCTAAAAGTTAAATCCTACGTCATCAGATCATGTGAGATTGTCCTGATACCATGTGATAAACTAATACAAAGATACCCTCTTTTCATAATATTTGGGACCTTTCCCGAGTTAACATTTGTATCTCTGATGCAAGTAAGCAACATAAAGAAATTCAAGGTTTTCACAAACAATAGGGGTTGCCTTTTGTGATATTTTCTGTGTAATTCTCTGTTTTCCCTTAGCACAAGTTAACGCTGGAACACATAGCCATATTTGGCACCTTTTAACATTTACCTAGGGCACTTTACTACCCCAGATAATAATCCAATAAACTCCATTTAAACACACATTTTATTTTGTCAGCTGCATGAACATACTATTATTGAACAAAATTAAATTTATAAGTCAGTATCGCTAGAATAGCCTCTTAGCATACTAGTTGACATGTTAAAAAGGTTAACACTATGCGGTTTAATTATGACCCTGGGAATGTATTATTATTATTATTATTATGTAATCTTAGGGGAGAAATAATACATCTCACTTTATACACGATTAGAAGAAACAGCATACTTGTGCAGGTGTTTGGGATTTACTACAGTTTGTTTTAGTTTTTTTGGCTTTTGCGCTCGGACAAAAAGCACATCCGGTTCATATTCTGTGAAAACTTCAGGTGTAGTTTCAGAATCAGTGATACCGAGTAGACATGGGGCGATTCATGAACGAATCGTTCATAGGGACGACTACAAGGAAAAAATCGTATAAATCGTATCAATCTTGGTATGAATCGTTGTTCAAAAGAATCGCGAGAATCGTGCTAGTCTTAACATGAATCGTCGTTCAAAAGAATCGCAAGAATCGTGCTAGTCTTAACATGAATCGTCGTTCAAAAGAATCGCGAGAATCGGGCTAGTCTCAACATGAATCGTCGTTCAAAAGAATCGCGAGAATCGGGCTAGTCTCAACATGAATCGTTGTTCATAAAGAATCGCGAGAATCATGACAACCATAGCAGGTGGCATCGTTCAAAAAGAATCGCGAGAATCGTGCTAGTCTTAACATGAATCATCGTTCAAAAAGAATCGCGAGAATCGGGCTAGTCTCAACATGAATCATCGTTCAAAAAGAATCGCGAGAATCGGGCTAGTCTCAACATGAATCGTTGTTCATAAAGAATCGCATGAATCATGACAACCATAGCAGGTGGCATCGTTCAAAAAGAATCGCGAGAATCGTGCTAGTCTTAACATGAATCGTCGTTCAAAAGAATCGCGAGAATCGTGCGTGCTAGTGTCAACATGAATCGTCGTTCAAAAGAATCGCGAGAATCGTGCTAGTCTTAACATGAATCGTCGTTCAAAAGAATAGCGAGAATCGTGCGTGCTAGTGTCAACATGAATCGTCGTTCAAAAAGAATCGCGAGAATCGTGCTAGTCTCAAGAATCGTTGTTCATAAAGAATCGCATGAATTATAGCAACCATAGCAGGTATCGTCGTTCAAAAGAATCGCGAGAATCGTGCTAGCCTTAACATGAATCATCGTTCAAAAAGAATCGCGAGAATCGTGCTAATCTTAATGAATCGTCATTCAAAAAGAATCGCATGAATCGAAAAGGCAGCACGAATCGTGTCAACCAAAGCAGGTATCGTCGTTTTTCATATAAATTACTGTTTTTATGCTAAAGCAGCTACCATATGACTGTCATCCCCGTGTATAATATAAGTCAAACACAGAAAAGGCCTGGCGACCATTAATGAATCGTGAACGAATCATATGAATCAATTCATATAGGATGAACGAATCGTATGAATCGATTACTGAAAATGAATCGCTCGACCTATCTCTAATACCTAGAGAACACCTGATATCTTTTTACAGTCCTCTACTTATTGGCTTTGAACATGCGATGCTCCATATGTAACCTTGTCGACTCTAACCCCAGGTCTGTCCGGAAGTGGCGTCGGCTCATTTTACTGTTCATTTGTTATGCAAAAACTTAAACAACACCAAATTATTTGCTCCAGATACATTCAAATGCCGTAAAGCAACACCAGCGGCCAGCGTCTGGTTTTCCTGGCTGCTATGTATGTATTCATTAGCTGGCCCAGGATATCAACAACATTTCTAATAGCAGAAAATATATTTACATTCCTACACGTTGCAGATAGAGGTGAAGGGGATATTCCTACATCTAAAGGGACCGTGAGTTTATAACCTTTTGCGAACCCAAACGGACCTTTTAATAATTGAATCTATTATGCAGTACTATCTTATTAAAAAAAAAAAGAAGAAAAGAAAACATTGTCCCCAGCTGGTTCTGAAGCCAACATGTGAAAAAAAAAATCTCATGTGTTTTATTCACATGACTTTCTTTATATCTCTGCAACAAATTATTATTAAAAAGCTTCTATTTACTTCATGCTAATCGAGAAAAAATTAGCAGAAATAGTCTTATTACTTGCTTCCTTGTAAGTAGAAGCGAAATAAGGGAGTACATAGTTTATAGTGAGTCAAAAGGTGGTTGATATGTGACTGAAGTTCCTTTGTTTGTATGCACAAAGGTCGACAGATTCCTGTATGAGAAAAGTATAAGCTTTTTCAAGGCTGAAACCAAAAACAAGGAATATCTCATAAACGATGAACTCCCTGAAAAAAAAAATGTATATAAAATAAATTGTGTGTTTTAATGTGCTTTACATTTTTTTGTGTGGTAAGTTTTTGTCTATCTCTTACGGTTCAGCAGTTATGCAAAATTCTTCCAGAATAAAGTAGTCTGCAGAGGCTATTCCCAGAAAATTCAAGATATACATTTTATTTGTCAGGTAAATATCTTTAATATACGGTATTTTAATCAAAATCGTTAGAGCCATTTTTTAGAAAATCAAAATTATCGAAAATTGTTCCATGTTAAGGGTAGTTTGGGGTATGGGGATTTTCTTGAAAACCTTCGTGTCGTATCCTTGAAAAATAATGAAGTTAAATACCAAGTTTGGTATTTAACGCTCTTTCCGTTTTTGAGCTATGCTGCCCATAGACACACACAGACACGTACACACTGACACACACACAAACAGAGAGACAGACAGACACGCACACGGACATTTTTCTACTTTTTTTATATTCAGGACGTCTTAAAACATGTATTTCCGGTGAAATCTCGATATCGAATTTTTGGGTGGGATGCAATACCTTCTCTATACAGTATATACATAGTACGTGTAGAAAAAGTAAAAATGAAATGAAGTTTTTTTGTTGTTTTTTTTTTAATGTAGCTTAACGACCTTTAATCTGGTTGGTCATATCGGACGATGAATGAAATTAGTGAAATGAACTCGAATGATCTCGGGTTCATGGAGCTTAAAGTTACTCGACATTCGTCTTCTCAGAATAGGGGAAAACCCCGAAAAAAACCTTATCGGGGAAACTTAGTCTAGGCGAGGTTCGAACTCACGACCTTTTGAATGCGAGGCGGACACACTACCACCACACTACTCAGGCGGAGTGAAGTTATATTTATGGACGCTCTTTAACTGCTGTGGTTCTCAGCGTCATTCTATACTGGACGTGAAAGACCGCTTAATTTTGCTCAGAGGCCTCTCTATCAGGTTTGAGGTTCTTTTACGTGCCTAAATCTACGACAAGGGAGCCACGACTTTACTTTCCTTCCGAAGGAAGCCATGCTAAGGATTTTTACGCTTGAGAAAACCCATCATCCGCCGCCGGGTTTGAACCCGCGACCTTAGGTATATGAAGTTTGCATGGTAACCATTACACCACGGAGGGCGACGAAAGACCTAGTTTGGAAGATGCTATGCTTCAGTTGGGAAAGAACGTGGGCAGGACGAGAAATAACCTGCAATTAATTACCATTGAAATGACGGCGAGCACGCAAAGCAAATGAGGTTGAATATTTGCAGTTGTCGGACCACGAAATGAGATAGGCATTTGCAATGATACGCTCGCACACATCGCGTGCTACGGACCTCTTACGCCTACTCCGACACCAATATGGCTTGTCCGCACACAACTATACTTCCCATATTATATACAGCGCTCCAGAATCCTGCAAGCCCTTGGTCCCGTGTCGTAGATTTACGGCACTTAAAACAACCCTTATAGAGAGGCCTCTGAGCAAAATTAAGCGCTATTTCACGCCCAATTTAGAATGGGACGCTGAGAATCACAGAAGTTAAAGAGCGTCCATAAATAAAACGCCATTTACATTTTTCCAAAGTCCTGCATATCATCAACTTTTGACAACTCATTTACATACATACATTGCAATCTGTAGATCCTATTATGAGATTAGATTCAAAGCCCAAACTCTAGGATGTAGCTCATGTCAACAATTACATTTATTCATACTTATTAATACATTTATTTACAAATAATAACTCTGACAATGAATTTTCAGAGGTGTCAGTTTTGCATAATTTTCAATTGCATGTCTGTTTTCAAAAGCCTACCCGTACACTTGCATTCTTAGAATATTCATGTTATTATATTTACGTTGTTACATTATTATAACTGTTTTTGATTGAATGAAATCCTCCTCTGTATAGAAGAAGTGAGTAATAAGATATCTTTTTAATTCTGGTCTAAACTTGTTTTTGTTCATTTGCAATTCTTTTATAGGAGAGGGGAGTGAATTAAATAAAACTATTCTTTTGTAGTAAACCCCTTTTTGGAATAACTGCAAATTGTTTGTTGGTCTATGTCAGTCTGTTTGTTATGAATATTTGTATTTTTGTAAACTTTTCCGGGTTATTTATTACAAATGACAATATGGCTAGAATATATTCACAGGCTAATGGTAAAATTCCAAACATTTTGAAGAGTGGCTTGCAGTGAGTAGATCGTCATTCCCCTGTCATTATTCTTATTACCTTTTTTTCATAATGAATACTTTTTTAGCATTTACTGAATTTCCCCCAAATATAATTCCATATGTCATCAATGAATGAAAATATGCCTAAATAAGTTGTTTTTAAAATAAGAACTATAGCTTTCCTGGCGACGTGTTAATTCAAGATCTTCTCGGGCTTCTAGCCAGGTAAAAACTTGGCTTGACACCAACGTTTCGAAGAAGTGCATCTTCCTCGTCTTCAGGGTGAACTGTTTTTACCTGGCTAGAAGCCCGAGAAGATCTTGAATTAAGTTGTTTTTAGTATGCTCTTAGAAGGTATGTATAGAAATTGCGGATTTCGGCCCAACGGTTTCTGAAGAAAACAAATGTTAAACAGCCAACACTGCTAGCGAAACCTATAGATTCTTTACAAAGTAGCATGCACTATCAATATATACGATGGGGCGTTTTTTACTTTCTCTATACGCACTATGTACATAGTGTATAGAGAAGGTATTCCATTCCACTCAAAAATTCGATACCGAAATTTCACCGGAAATATGTGTTTTAATGTCCTCTGTATCCAAAAAAAATCATTTTCAGAAAAAGGTCCGTGTTTGTGTGTCCTTGTGTCTGAGAACATGATAACTCCAAAAGGAAAGTCGGTAAAATGCCAAACTTGGTATTTAAGTTTACTATCTTCCAAGGATGCGACACGAAGATTTTGAAGAAAATTCCCCCACTCCCAACTACCCTTTACATGGAACTTTTTTCGAAAATTTTAATTTTCTCAAAAATGGCTCTAACGATTTTGATTAAAAAAGTATCATATTAAAGATATTTACCTGAAAAATAAAATGTATATCCTGAATTTTCTGGGAATAGCCTCTGAAGATTACTTTATTCTGGATCAATTTTACATAACTGCTAAACCGTGAGAGATGGACAAAAACTTACCACACAAAAAATGTAAAGCACGTTAAAACACTGAACTTATTTCATACATATTTTTTTCGTAGAGTTGATCGTCTTTGAGATATTCCTTGTTTTTAGTTTCAGCTTTAAAAAACATACTTTCCTCATACAGGAATTTGTCAACTGCTGTCCATACAAACAAAGGAACTTCAGTCACATAGCAACCAAATTTTTACTAGCACTTTAACCTATGGTATTCCCTTATTTCGCTTCTACTTACAAGGAAGCAAGTAATAAGATTATTTCTGCTATTTTTTTCTCGATTAGCATGAAGTAAATAGAAGCAAGCTTTTTAACTACAATTTGTTGCAGAGATGTAGAGAAAGTCATGTGAATGGAGCACATCAGATTTTTTTTTTTTTTCCACGGCTGTACATTATACATACGGGCTAAAGAAAGCAAAAATGTTTCGTTATGATCACACATTCGTTGATACATATTCCTTTACTTCTGAAAGTTGTACTTGAAAAACGTCGATTATAGTGAATATTCTTTGCACTTAGATGTGGAGAATTTCAATTAGGGGCATCACGATATGAGTTTAATTGCTGACTGGGAAAAGGTCTTTAGAAACCTGACATTTGATTTGAGTTAAATGATGGTGCTCAGAAGAGAGGAATAAATAAAAGCAACGAAAAGCAAAAGATGTGTTTCTCTATTATATAAATATATATAAGTTGTGAATGGGAAATGGCCATAGAACAATTTACCGGATAACAGACATTAACTAAGATTATGGCTCAGCAGCAGAGAGCAATAGGAAGGAATGGAACAGGCTGGGTCCAATAAGTATGGTATAGGATAAATGCGTGTAAGCATTTCCTAATGAAAGAAATTTGAATTTCCTTATTTTGGATAATAAAAAACACCAATTAGGCAATCAAATGTAAATAGCAAAAAGATAAAATTAGCAAAGATGATTTTGTTCCATAGGTCACGTTATCTGATAGAAAAATGGGATAGCGCATAATAAATAGGGAAACCAACTCAGGGAATCTTCATACAAAATATTGTGTGTAGGTAGGAGCGACGGTCATATGCCTTATTATTTTGTCCAGATAGAGTGAAATTTTTGTTCATTATAATTTTGTGCAGTTTAATCGTTTTAACGTCATTAAAAGCAAGTCTTTATTAATATTACCACTTGTATTTACGCCACTTTGCAATAACTTCGGGTGAATTACATCTTCCTTCAGTTTAAAGGAAATTGGTATTGTGCGTTTGACCCATGGTATATACTGATTGAATTCAGCAAGTATTAAGATTTGCGTGAGCTATGGGAACACAGGAGGACGCCACGAAATGGATACGAGCCAAAATAGCAAACAAAACATTACTTTAGTGGCTTTGTTGCAACGCAAATGGGTTAAATTATTGTTTGGTCGGCAGGTTTAGGCCAAGAACCTTCCAGCCAACACGTTTTCTTGAAAAGGAAGATGTTAGTTAAAACATCTGATTTGTTCCATTCACATAACTTTCTCTTCATCGCTAAAACAAAGTATTATTAAAATGCTTATGCTTCTATTTACTTCAAGCTAATCAGAAAAAAATAGCAGAAATAGTCTTATTACTTGCTTCCTTGTAATTAGAAGCGAAATAAGGGAGTACCATAGGTTAAAGTGACAGTCAAAACCTGGTTGATATGTGACTGAAGTTCCTTTGTTTTGTAAAGGAGTTGACAAATTCCTGTATGAGAAAAGTATGTTTTTTAAAGCTAAAACCAAAATCAAGGAATAACTCAAAACAATCAACTCCACGAAAAATAGTATATAACATAAATTGTGTGTTTTAACGTGTTCTACATTTTTTGTGCAACAAGTTTTTGTGCATCTCTTACGGTTTAGCAGTTATGCAAAATTCTGTAAAATTCATCCAGAATAAAGTAGTCTTCAGAGGTTATTCCCAGAAAATGCAATATTACATGTTATTTGTCACGTAAATTACTTTAATATACGATAGTTTAGTCAAAATCGTTAGTCATTTTTAAGAAAATCAAAATTTTCGAAAACAGTTCCAAGTAAAGGGTAGTTTGGGGCGGGGGATTTTTCTCAAAAGCCTCGTGTCGAAACCCTGGAAGATACTAAACTTAAATATCAATTTTGGTATTTTACTGACTTCGTTTTTGAGTTATCATGTTCACAGACACATGGACCTTTTTCTGAAAATGTTTTTTATACAGGAGACCCTAAAACGTGTATTTCTGGTGAAATCTCAGTATAGAATTTATGGGTGAAGTACAATACGTTCTGTATACACTATGTACATAGTACGTATAGAGAAAGTAAAAAATCTTATTTCGACAACATGTCGTCCTACTTAGATTTAAATAGTATTGGCAATTGTTTAGGTTCGGTCATATTACTTTCTCTACACGCACTATGTATACAGTGCATAGAGAAGGTACTGTATTCCACCTAAAAATTGAATAGCGAGATTTCACCGGAAATATATGTTTTGAGTCCCCTGGAATACAAAATAAAAAATTTTTAGAAAAATGTCCGTGTGTGTCTGTGGGCAGCATAGCTCAAAAATAAAAACACCGTTAAAACCAAACTTGGTATTTAAGTTCGGTATCTTCCAAGGATGCGACACGGAGGTTTTCAAAAATATCCCCCACCCCAAACTACCCTTTACGTGCAAAAAATTTCAAATTTTTTTATTTTCTAAAAATGGCTCTGACGATTTTCATTAAAATCTCGTATATTTAAATATTTACTTGACAAATGAAATGTATATCTTAAATTTTCTGGGAATAGCCTCTGAAGACTACTTTATTCTGGATGAACTATACGGAATTTTGCATAATTGCTAAACCGTAAGAGATGCACAAAACTGAAGAACACTGTTAAAACACACAATTTTTGTAATTAAATTTGTTTTCGTAGAGTTGATAGTTTTTGAGTTATTCCTTGTTTTTGATTTCGTCTTCAAGTGCTTATACTTTTGTCATTCAGGAAATTATCAACTCCTGTCCATACAAACAAAGGAACTTCCATCACATATCAACCAGCTTTTGACTATCACTTTAACCTATGGCACTCCCTAACTTCGCTTATACTTACAAAAGCAAGTATAAGACTATTTCTGCTAATGTTTTCTCAATTAGCATGAAGCAAATAGAAGCCTAAGCTTTTTAACAACACTTTTTTGCAGAGATGTAGAGAAAGTCATGTGAATGGAACACATAAGATTTTTTTGATGAACTTGAAATCATACAGTAATTGGTTCGGTTAGGCGTCCTTGTCTGTTAATGAGGCTAAGCCACTGGTGTAAGCACAGACATTTAATGCTATATCTACCCAACATGGTGTATGCGCGTGTTTTTGTTTTTCTTCAAGAGTACCCAGGTCCCCCTGCCGGCTATATGTAACACTATACACTTTCTCTCGTGTTAAATGCCCGTGGTGAATAAATGTTGTTCTACTCTCGGGTATCTGTCACGTTTAATGACCGTCTCGTGTGTAGCTTTTCGTTTCATGACGATGTTCTCATTTGGGGCCCATCATCACACATTAAATTGATTTGGTCTACTGTTACTAGCCTTGAGTCAGGTTTACAGCTTTTCCACAATGTAATTCCGGAACAGCATCACCACCAGCATAGGCAAATAATAATAATAATAATAATAATATAAATATTAATAATATTAATAACAATAGTAATAATAACAATAATGATGATATTAATAATAATGATGATAATAATAATGATAATGATAATATTAATGATAGTAATAATGATAATGCTGATGACAGTAATATTAATGCTAATAATATTAATAATAATAATGATAATAATAATGACGATAATGATGATGATAATGATAATAATAATGATAATATTAATGAAAATAAAATGATAATAATAATAATAATAATAATAATAATAATAATAATAATAATAATAATAATAATAATAATAATAGTGGTGGTGGTGGTGGTGGTAGCGTGTTAGAATTGTGAAGGGCACCCAAAGGGTAGTGGCGCATTATGGTATCAGTTTCTTTTTGTTTAACCACCGCTTTTAGTACTTGTGGCACCGCAGGCGATGACACCGGTGATATAAAATCATCAAGAATGAAGAGATCTTCAGAGTTATTCTCTGAAAATTCAACATGTACAGTTCGTTTGTCATGAAAATATGATAAAGATATGGTATCTTAATCAAATGTTCCATGTAGCGGTGGTGGTTTTCCTGAAAATGTACGTTTCGTATGCTTGGAAAATTTCTGAATTTAAATAAGTTTAGCATCAAACCGCCTTTTCTTTTGAGTTCTGATGTCCCCCCCCCCCCACACAAGCATACACGTACCTTTTTTTTTAAAGATGCTGTTTTTCGAATTCTGGGGGCCCCAAAGCATGTATTTCTGGTGAAATCTTAGTATCGCATTTTTAGGTGGAATACAATACCTTCTCTGTCTATTTATTAAACATGCATGCTGGAGAAAGTAATAAGCGATAATGGACTGAGAAATTGCTGTCACTTCATGGATCATATGTCCCTTGTGATCTGGTATCCACAGATTATGTGGAATGTTGCTGATATACATGAGTCAAAATAGTAAATTCTAAATTGAAAGTTCATCCACTGTGTCTCTTGTGACCAGCGTGACCTCCATTCCGATATTATTTTGTTTAAAATACAATATGTATTATAATACAAATATTTAAGTAAAGTGTTAAATCTGCTTATTTACCTTTATGTATTCACTCTTGACTTGTTTTTCATTTACCGTTTATTTCCAAATCAGAATATTTATAATTTTATATAAAGCTAGGTTTTAGAACGGCGTTTTAACGCTCAATTATGACTGTTATTTTATCGTCAGCTTCATTTGAGTACAGGCATTATTGCGTTGCATCCTATTTAGATTTAAAAACATATTAGTATTGTGTGATTTCAATAGATATGATAAAGGGAATTAGAAGACCCTGTTAGATTGTCAATGACAAATATTTTTCATTTCAGAGACTACTGTAAACAGATCCTTAATTTTGAGCCCCTATTAAAGTGGCGTTACCTTACAATATACCATTATAAACATCTTTATTTCCTCTACACGTAGGTACTAGAGAAAGTATTGCACTCCACCCAAAAATTCGGTACCGACATTTTGCCGAAAGTATATGTTTTTGGGTCCCCTTTATCCAAAAAAAAAAAACATTTTCAGAAAAAGGTCCGAGTGTCTGTGAACACGATAACGAAAAGTCGGTAAAATACCAAACTTGGTATTGAAGTTTAGTATCTTCAAGGGATGCGATACGAAGATTTTGAGAAAGCTTCCCCCACCCCAAACTACCCTTTACATGGAACTTTTTTCGAAAATTTTGATTTGTTCAAAAATTGCTCTAAAAATTTGATTAAAATATCCTATATTAAAGGCATTTACCTGACAAACAAAATGTATATCTTGAATTTTCTGGAAATAGCTTCTGAAAACTACTTTATTCAGGATGAATTTTACGGAATTTTGCATAACTGCTAAACCGTAAGAGATGGACAAAAACTTACAACACAAAAAATGTAGAGCGCATTAAAGCACGCAATTTATGTTGTATACATTTTTTCGTGAAATTGATCGTTTTTAGATATTCCTTGCTTTTGATTTCAGCTTTAAAAAATGTTATACTTTTCTCATACAGGAATTTGTCAACTCCTGTCCATACAAAAAAGGAAATTCACGGAAATAAGTAATAAAACTATTCGTGCTAATTTTTTCTCAATTAGCATGAAGTAAAATTTTAACAATAATTTGTTTCAGAGATGTAGAAAAAGTCGTGTGAATGGATTTTTTTCTGTTTTCATGATTGAAAGCAATGAACATGTACTGGTTAATCAACGTGGGTTCAGGTTGTTAATATTGTGAAGCATAGTATAACGATAAAAAAACCTTTAACATAAATCAAAAATACCAGATATAACTACAGGGTGTTTCATTTCAGTAGAAAAATATGTTTGAATTGAGGTCCAAATGTAACATTGCTGGGGAGTGGGCTTCCTACTCTCCATATTTGCTTTGAATGAATGTCTGATTCCTCTTAGGTTACTGCTCCTAGTCAACATTATTTCAATCAAGTTAGAAGGAAGTTGAAAAACAAGTAATTTTATCTGCAGTTGCTAGGAAATAAAAACATACAAATGAATTTATCCAGATGATAATTTTCTGCATTTGGTAATACTCAATTAATTTTTAGAAAAGACAAATGGGTATGTTTCTCTGGTGTCAAAAACCTATTACTTGAAAGAATGAGTCATTGAAATTAACACAGTCACGTATACATTAAAGAAGAAGAAAAAGAATAATAATCACATTAGTTTTAATGGAAGCCTGTACTACAAGCACTGTAATGAGTACAAAAGATTAATGGGGTTATTTGGATTGGCCGCATTCTAACGTACACTAAACACATTCGTGCTCATATAAGTACAAATGTAATATTTAACAAGGGGACGTTATGCAAGTCCTAAGTCTACACGATGCAGTTGATATTTCCATCATTCATCACTGGCTACAAATCATTGAAGAAAACATCTTATGTCATCATTTTCTTTACATCTATGTTACAAGTTATTGTAACCTCATGCTCATGCTTCTATTTACTTCAAGCTAATCGAGAAAAAATTAGCAGAAATAGTCTTATTACTTGTTTACTTGTAAGTAGAAGCGAAATAAGGCAGTACCAAAGATGAAAGCTGTTTGCTATGTGACTGAAGTTCCTTTGTTTCTGTGGACAGGAGTTGACCAATTCCTGTATGAGAAAAGTATGTTTTTCAAAGCTTAAACAAAAACAAGGAATACCTAAAAACTATCAACTCCAAAAAAATGTATATAACATAAATTGTGTGTTTTAATGTGCTCTACATTTTTTGTGTGCTAAGTTTTTGTCCATCTCTTTCGGTTTAGCAGTTATGCAAAATTCCGTAAAAATCATCCAGAATACAGTAGTCTTCAGAGGCTATTGCCAAAAAATTCAAAATATACATTTTATTTGTCCGGTAAATATCTTTATTATTTGACATTTTAATCAAAATCCTTAGGGCCATTTTTAAAAAAATCAAAATTTGCGAAAAATGTTCCATGTAAAGCGTAGTTGGGGGTGGGAGAATTTTCTTGAAAATCTTCGTGTCGCATCCTTGGAAGATGCTAAACTTAAATACCAAGTTTGGTATTTAACGGTCTTTTGGTTTTTGAGCCCACAGACACATACACACATGCACACATACAGACACACACGGGCATGTTTCTAAAATTTTTTTTTTTTTTTTTTTTGATTCAATGGGGACCCAAAACATGTATTTCCGGTGAAAACTCGGTAGTGTATTACAATACCTTCTCTATACACTATGTACATAGTACGTGTAGAGAAAGTAATAAGATAAGTACATAATTTATTTGTTATTCACATTAACAACATTATTGTCACAGGACGTTAAATATCAAAGTCGTAATAAACCGTAACGCTTTTAAGTAGACGATAGGCACCTAACCAAATGAAACGCAATTAAACAAGGTAAGTGTTGCACAATGCACTGGTGTACTTAGAACCTACACGCTGTTACATTGTCTAACATAAGCACTTAAAAGATATAATCTATTTGAATTGACTATATGAAAATAATGAAAACCTGTCTTACCACGCATATGCTCGTCCTTGGTAGAAGATTTACTCTCGCGATGTTTCTAATCCAGAACTTTGTCCGTTCTTCATTTCTTTTTCCTTCAGGCAGGTTAAAAAACTTGTAACCGTTTTCTGAGCGTTTGGAACAATTCACTGCACTGCAGCAAGTAATTTCTATAAAAAATCTTATGTGTGCCATTCACATGACTTTCCCTACATCTCTTCAACAAATTATTCTTAAAAAGCTTATAGTTCTATATACTTCATGCTAATTCAGAAAAAAATAGCAGAAATAGTCTTATTACTTGCTTCCTTGTAAGTAGAAACAAAATAAAGGAGTACCATAGGTCAAAAGCTGCTTGCCATGTGAGTAAAGTTCCTTTATTTATATGCGCAGAAGTTGACAAATTCCTGTAAGACAAAACTATAAGTTTTTCGAAGTTGAAACCAAAAACAAGGAATGTCTAAAAAATGATGAACTCCAAGAAAAAAATGCATATAACATAAATTGCGTGTTTTAGCGTGCTCTACATTTTTCGTGTAGTAAGTTTTTGTCCATCTCTTAAGGTTTAGCAGTTATGAAAAATTCCGTAAAATTCATCCAGAATAAAGTACCCTTCAGAGGCTATTCCCAGAAAATTCAGGATATACATTTTATTCGTCAGGTAAATATCTTCAATATACGATATTTTAATCAAAATTGTTAGAGCCATTTTTGAGAAAATCAACATTTTCGAGAAATGTTCCATGTAAAGGTTAGTTTGGGGTTGGGGGATTTTTCTCAAAATGTTCGTGTCTCATCCCTGGAAGATAACTAGACTTAAATACCAAGTTTGGTATATTACCAACTTTTCGTTTTTCAGTTATCGTGTTCACGGACACACGGACACACTGATACACATCACACACGAGCCTTTTTCTGAAAATACTTTTTTTGGATACAGGGGACCCTAAAACATATATTTCCGGTGAAATCTCGGTATCGAATTTTTTGGTGGAGTACAATACCTACTCTATACACTATGTACATAGTACGTTTAGAGAAAGTAAAAATCATAGGCTAATTCAGGTCTAAATACACATACTAGCTATCCGCCTGGAGATAAAATGGCGAATTTGGCAGCGGAAAGTGTGGCGGCAAAATGCTCGCTGCCGAGCATTGACGTCATGTGCGGGCAAACGCTGGCGGCAAAAGCCGAATAAATCTGAAGGCCCTATATTAATATCAACATATCAATCATTTCTCTTGACTCCTGTTATGCAAGGGATCGTAACCATAAATACGTATTGGTTATGTTGGTAAGAAAATAAAACTGATTGTGCCACTCCTAGCCCTGTTCTGTACTCGCGAAATAAGAAACGCACTTGAGATAAACAAAGACGAATGGCAACGTCAAAGAAGAAAGGTACCACAGTGACCCTTTATCGCATTGCTCAACCTGAGAGGAAATAAATGGCAACTTTTCTTTATGTAATTAGTAAGCCCCGGATTCTTAGGTTCTCACTTATTTTATTCCTGACCTCCTACACTCCAAACTTCGGTCTATTTTAATGTTTTAGTTACAAACGAGTAATAAACTTCGATTTTATAGAGCCTAAATTGACCTAATTTTATGTTAAGACCTAATAAAATCTATTTTTCGTGATAAAACCTAAAAGTGCCTAATTCGGTTATTTAAGCAAATAAGAGTAGATTTATGAACATAAAAGTATTTTTAAAACGAAGGGAGACTGTTTGAATAAGGAAAATGTTAAATAAATATATTATGAAATCTTGCTCAATAGTTTACAACAATAACTTTAATTAAACGTCCGCCACAATAATAAAGTAATTAAAACGTCCACCGCCTTCAGTTATCATTTTCTAGCTATTGTCGAAAGAGGTGGTCAGTGGCATTTCTGAAACGTGTGATGTTTACATGCCGCGATAATACTAGAGGCAGACATTTTATATATGCCAAAGATCCTATAAATTCCTAAATTCAACATATAAGATCCTATAAAATCCTAATACATTGATACATAGAACCTAATTTTAACTTTTTAGAACCTAAATATCCGGGGCTTAGTTATTAGTTTTAAAATGCGCTAATGTATACGTTAAATGATTTCATGGCAATATGCAACATTCATATAATTTGCAAATAGAAACCAATCAATTATTCCATAGTGATTGCGCAGATAATGCGTGGAATTATATAAATGTGTATATCACTCCATCTAATATTTAAGACTACTCCATTTCGTTTTTCTTCGCTCCTGATCGTGAAATCCGCTTGCATTCATAGATAAATGTCTGAATGTAAGATCTTTAACATCGATGTATCGTAGTAAGATGTTTTCGTACTCCTCCCCTTTCGCCGCTCACCTAGGCCTGACCTTTCTTCATCATCTAATCCATTAGCGTTGGACTTGAATTCAAATCAATGAGATGGCTAACCCAGGTTTGAGTGGAGCACAGATGTGCAGAGTTTCTGCCAACTTTAAATAAAAGAAACACTATATGAAACCAAAAACCACAGCACATTCCGTACATTCGAGGGTGCAGTGTTGTTAACAGACTGCGTATATCTTTCAAATCAAGTAAAAATGGCGTGGGCAGCTTTACTTCTGAGTTGTAGGTAGTTATTTAATCTATGCATGCGGGAATTTGGTAATTTATTGAATGCATGATTATTTAATACTGAAAAAGTGCAATGAAGTCTTATATAGCGCCACTAAATGGAAACGCATAAGTGTCATGGAGGTACATCAAACACAAAACAGTGCAGCTGTACTCCAGGAAACACAGGGAACGGTAAATAATTCCTGGCTCACAACTGGAAATAGTATATTAATATTCAAGAAGTTATAAATTAAACGTTGCTCTTGTGAGTGTTCATTTATATGTAAATGAATTATCAAGAATAAAGTGACGATGTCATGTGATATTTAAAGGAAATCTACTTTACCAGATAAACAGGACCGACCATGTTCAGCCTCTATCGGGTTGAGTTTCTAGTAATATACATGGGAGGAACATTCTGCATAAATTCTGAGATACGACATGCGTACACATAGGTCGGGACTTGCGCATTGCTGTCTCATTACAGGCTTAGTTCAATAATTATTAATGAACTGGTATCTGTCATTTGTAGGGATTGGAATTCTGCGCCAAATAAGTTTAAGAAGCATCTACAGTATATAGCAGCGTCATATCGTTTACAATGATATAGGTTTGCTATTTAGATAATTTTAGTGCTTCAGGAATAATGTCACACCTAATATAATAGCAATAATGATAATAATAATTACATAGTAGGCCATGCCTTCTGTTAATGATGTAAACTGTGAATTTTCTTGATTTATTTTCGCTTCAACACAATAATTTAGTGTTTCCTACAGCACAATAATAGTTATACGTGTTTTCTGAAGCATAGTTGTGTTGATTACGTGTATTTGAAGACGGCTGAAGTTGCTGTCAATCTCAGTTTGTCTTAAGTAAATGCAATGCTTTTTAAACTCACTGCTGTTAACTCAACTCAAATAACACAGAGCGGACCTAGTAAAGAACAAGCAATAATTATTGAAGCACATCTCCATCAAAGATTACATATTTAAAATTGGTAAACTCACTGACCCAACAAACATCCGATTTGTGTCCCGCATAATAGAGTTTACATGTTCTTAGCAAGAGAAAAATCTGACGTGTTCCATTCATATGACTTTCTCTACATCTCTGAAACAAATTATTGTTAAAAAGCTTATTGTTCTATTTACTTAATGCTAATCGAAAAAAAGAGTACAAATAGTCTTATTACTTGCTTCCTTGTAAGTAGAAGTGAAATAAGGGAGTATCATACGTTAAAGTGACAGTCAAAAGCTGGTTGCTATGTAACTGAAGTTTCTTTGTTTGTATGGACAGGAGTTGACAAATTCCTGTATGACAAAATTATATTTATTCAAAACCGAAACCAAAAACAAGCAATATCGCAAAAACGATCAACTGCATGAAAAAATGCATATAACATAAATTGTGTGGTAATTTTTTTTTATCTCTTACGGCTTAGCAGTAATGCAAAATTCCGTAAAATTTGTACAGAATAAAGTAGTCGTCAGAGGCTATTCCCAGAAAATTCAAGATATGCATTTTATTCGTCAGGTAAATATCTCTAATATATGATATTTTAATCAAACTCACTAGCGCCATTTTTGAGAAAATCTAAATTTTCGAAGAATGTTTCATGTAAAGAGTGGTTAGGGGAGGGAGGATTTTATTGAAAATCTTCGTGTCGCATCCTTGGAGGATGCCCAAGTTTGGTATTTAACCGCCTTTTCGATTTTGAGCTATGCTGTCCACAGGCACACACAGACACACACACGCGCGCGGACCTGTTTCTAAAAATGCTTTTTTTGGACTCAGGGGGTCCTATAACATGTATTTTTGGTGAAATCTCAATATTGAATTTTTAGGTGGAATACAATACTTCTCTATCCCTATGTACATTGTACGTACAGGACTAGTGAAAGTAGAACAGATTGCTACCATCCTACGGTAGGAATCAATAACGTAATACTAGAGCTTAGACCACTGATAACTAAACACAAAACGGTTATCTTATCTAATGTATGGCCAGCAATACCTCACCACGACATCGAGAAGTATTTGCTAGTTCACGGTATTCAACCTATATCCACCATCAGAGCTGGAATCAGTAACCCTGGTTTTTTCCCACATACTAAAGCTTTTGGCGACAGTTTTATGTACACCCTGATGATTTCCACAAACTTCCAGAAAGTTTTCAGATCAATTTCGAGGGCACTAACTATTGAGCGTATGATACAGCTATTTGCTTATGCAAGACGGAAGAGCATTTGGTCCGTCAGTGCAACAATGGTCCAAGTGAAACTACCAACCGTTAGCGAATTCCAACAATTCCCTCCTTTATTTACCAGTGCTTCTTTAGGTCCTACTCAGGCTTCCTGTTCTGACCTTCAGAAGAATCCACCTGCTGAACAATCTGGTAGTCCTTATACACCAGTAACTCCTTCAGTTCCGATTCCCGTCGTAGCTAGTTGCCTATGCTCTCCATTAATACGCCAATGAAAACAAAACTCCACGAACGAGCATTTCCTCTCTGAGAGCACTACTTCTCAGCGGATAGCAGAAGATCACGAACACACGAAACACCAAGATGAATCATCTGAGGATAACTCCGGTATTAGCACAAGAGCTAAACCTCATGTTGAGAAAACAAAACCTTCAGGAAAAATGCCTAACAATTAGTGAAACACTTTCATCTGTAAAGCCTGTCTTAGAAGCAAATCGAAATGAGTCGACTTCGCTCAGTTACCGAGCCTTTATGACAATGCTAAAGGGTCAGCTGATATCCCAAAACTAGCATTAAATCACACATCAGACCTAGAAAGACTATCTAAATTGTTGCGTAAAGTGTACTCACATCTGAAGAGTCTTAAGAACAGAACTACGCGCATGGAAAAGAAACTGCTGGTTGCATTCGGAGACAATTTGCATGCTCCGAGACCAACGATTATCTCTGAGGACCATAAGAATAGCGGCAATATAATTCTGTGGAATATTAATGGTTATTTCTCCCAACTGGAATACTTACAAAATTTTACAAATACACATAAACCTATCATTATCGGTTTGCAATAAACTAATTTTAAGCACGAAAACATAGCTTCTCTAAAAAAAGTATTTTGACTATAAACGTAATCGTCTTGAGGCTTGCCATGCCAGAGACCACAAACATTACTAATGGTATTCCTTATAAAGAAGTATCCCTCAAAACATGCCTGGAGGTGGTGGCAGTGCCAGTGTTTTTGAGAACGTTCATTTGTTTCTGTAACGCTTTTTCCCCCTAACAGGCTGAATATTGGTTTTATTGCTCTTTTTGAATTAATCTCTCAATTGCCTCAACCGTATACTTCGTGATTTCAACATTTAGAACCTACTCTGGGGTATCAACATCATGGCAAGGTTATCGAGGAAAATATATGTCTATGATTCAGTCATTTTAAATACTTCTGATCCTATTCATTACTGAGTTGCCTACAACTTCTTCAGCAACATCGATCTCTCGCTTTGCTCCTCCGGCATTGCACCAGTGTACTCCACACCTTATGGGAGTGAACATTTCAACCATTTCTGTTGATTATACCGCCTAACCCAGATATACATAACCGATCTTAGAACTTGCATAAAGCAAACAGTTACAATTTAAAGACTTCTCCAGGTTGCTGCAGACAAACTTCCACAACCAAAAAATTGTTTCTACAGTCGATATTTTTTCTACCGCTATTATAAGACAGGCTGAATATTGTTTTCCAATCAGTTGCTATGTTTTAACAACATGCAGTGGGACAAAAATGCAGTGAAGCTGTCAAACTAAAGAATAAGGCATACTATAGCCCCACTACTCCAACAAAATCTCTTTTGAGCGACTTCCTGGTTAACTTTCGTGTCTTCCTTTAACAATATCACTACTCAATCTGAAATATGGCATAAACTTCCAGCATTTTACAATACCAGAAGTTTAAATGGAATTTCTCATCTTTTGATATCCATTCTGATACACCGATTACAGATTCACAAATGATCGCAGATGCTTTAGCTAAGACTTTCTCAGGTATTTCAAGTGACTGTAATTATGGTTCTGAGGTTCTTCACACTAAAACCATACTGCAAGATGATGACCTCAATATTGTCGATATAAATGAATCATTTGTCGAAAAGGTATACCTTAATGAAATATTGGAAGCTCTTCGAACCTGCAATATAAAAGTCCATTCCCTGACAACATTCCAGTTCAAATGATAAAATATATGCCAGAAATGCACTACAATATCAACAAAATATCACACTACCCAGGCGGCCTACAATAATGTTTTAAATCAATTAAACAAATAAATAAATACATTAATTAATAATAATGATAATAATGATGATAATAAAAATAATAATAACAATAATACAATAATAATAATAATAATAATAATAATATCATGTCTGAAGATATTTTCACGGCCGGTGTCGTTATATTTAAAACTGAATTTTCCGGGATGTTGTGCCGTGGTCGTAGGTTAAAAAGCGAACCAATAAAAAAAATCTGATGTGTTACACTCACATTACTTTCTCTAGTTCTTCTACAAACTTCTTACATAAGAGTATTCTTCTTTCTGCACCTTGCTAATCGAGATAATCATTAGCAGAAAGTTCTTATTACTTAGTTCCTTATGAGTAGAAAGAAAATAAGGGAATACACTTGGCTAAACCGATAGTCAAATGTTTTAAAATCTGTCGTTATTCGATTGTCATTGGAAATCACTTCTTTGCTTGGCCAGGAGTAGAGCAAAAGAAAAACGGACACTTCCGGTCTGAGAAAAGTATAAGTACTCACAACTGAAACCAAAAACAAGGAATATCTCGGAAACGGTTATCTCCACAGCAAATATGTAAAGGACTTACGAGTAAATTGTGTGTTTTTATCAGATCAACATTTTTGGTGTAGTAAGTTTTTGTCTAGCTCTTAACGTTTAGCAGTTAAGCAAAATTCATCCAGAATAAAGAGCTCTTCATATGTTATTTCCACAAAATTGAAGATATACATTTTATTTGGTATGTAAATATCTTTAATATACGGGATTTTAATCAAAATCATTAGAGCCATTTTTTAGAAAATCAACATTTTCGAAAATTTTTGCATGTAAAGGGTAGTTGTGGGTGGGGGGATTTTCTTGAAAATCTCCGTGTCGCATCCTTGGAAGATACCAAACCTAAATACCAAGTTTAGTATTTAACGGACTTTTCGTTTTTGAGCTATGCTGTCCACAGACATACACACACATACACACGGACTTTTTTCTGAAAATGCTTTTTTGGGATTCATGGGGTCCTAAAACATGTATTTCCGGTGAAATCTTGGTATCGAATTTTTGGGTAGAATACAATACTTCCTCTATACACTATGTACATAGTACGTATAGAGAAAGTAATAATAAAAAAATATAATAATAATAATAATAATAATAATAATAATAATTGGTATCTCTGAATCCAAAAAAAAGGCATTTTCAGAAATAGGTCCGTGTGTGTGTATGTGTGTGTGTCTGTGTGTCTGTGGACAGCATAGCTCAAAAACGAAAGACCGTTGAATACCAAACTTGGTATTTAAGTTTGGTATTTTCCAAGGATGCGACACGAAGATTTTCATGAAAATTCCCTCACCCCCAACTACCTTTTACATAGAGCTTTTTTCGAAAATTTTTATTTTCTTAAAAATGCCTCTAACGATTTTGATTAATATATCGTATATTAAAGATATTTACCTGACAAATAAAATATATATCTTGAATTATCTGTGAATAACCTCTGAAGACTACTTTATTCTGGATGAATTTTATAGAATTTTGCATAGTTGCTAAACCGTAAGAGATGGACAAAAACTTACCACACAAAAAATGTAGACCACGTTAAAAGACACAATTTATGTAATATACTTTTTTACGTGGAATTGGTCGTTTTTGAGATATTCTTGTTATTGGGTTCAGCTTTGAAAAACTTTCTCATACAGGAATTTGTCAACTCCTGTCCATAGAAATAAAGGAACTTCATTCACATAGCAACCAGCTTTTGACTGTCACTTTAGCCTATGGTACTCCCTTATTTCGATTCTACTTTCAAGGAAGCAAGTAATAAGACTATTTATGTTAATGTTTTCATGATTAGCATGAAGTAAATAGAAGCATAAGCTTTGAACAATAATGTGTTGCAAAGATGTTAATCCTTTAACCTGGTTGGTCATATCGGACGATGAATGTAATCACCCTTCATCAACATTAAAAGTGGGAAAATAGAATACGTGCGTAATAAAGGTTAGTCGGTCTATTTGTGTTTAGGACTGGGTAACTAATACTTATAAAGTGTGTAATGGCTCGCTGTTATGAAACAGAATGCAGTATTCTCTTAACTGATGTGTCACAGTGTGTGTGTGTGTGTGTGTGTGTGTGTGTGTGTGTGTGTGTGTGTGTGAGGGGGGGAAGAGAGAGGGAGGGAGATTATCCATGCGGAATAAACTACTGTGGAAGTTTATATCAGGGTAAACGGGTTTACAAAATCTAAGTAATAGCCCAGGAGCCAATTGCAAACGAGGTTATCTTATATATGGTGTGTATAACCAAAGTTTAGTTAATCTAGTCATATCTTTGCTAGATTGCTATTGCAATACAGACCTTCTGTTGCTTAGCAGTAAAATAGGCAATAGATAGGAATACCAGCAGAACATATTTTTGTGCTATATTTATTTTTATAGAACGTAGCTGATGAGGCTGTCAAGTTTTACTCTCTCTATACATATAGAGAAGGTATTGCACTCCACTCAAAAATTCGATACCGAGATTTCACCGGAAATATATGTTTCAAGGTCGCTTGTATCCAAAAAAAGCATTTTCACAAAAAGTCCGTGTGTGTGTCGGTAAAATACCAAACTTAGATTTTGAGAAAAATCCCCCAACCCCAAAGTACCTTTTACATGAAACTCTTTTCAAAAATTTCAAATTTCTCAAAACTGACTAACGATTTTGATTAAAATATCATATATTAAAGATATTTACCTGACAAATAAAATGTATATCTTGAATTTTTTGGGAATAGCCTCTGAAGGATGAATTTTACGGAATTTTGCTAACTGCTTAACCGTAAGAGACGGAGAAAAACTTACCACACCAAAAATGTAGAGCACATTAAAACACACAATTTGTGTTATATGCATTTTTTTCGTGGAGTTAATCGGTTTTGAGATATTCCTTATTTTTGGTTTCGGCTTTAAAAACATGCTTTTCTCACACAGGACTTTGTTAACTCCTGTCAATAGAAACAAAGGAACTTCAGTCACATAGCAACCACCTTTTAAGTATCACTTTAACCTATGGTGCTCCCTTATTTCGCTTCTTCTTACAGGGAAGCAAGTAATAAGACTAATTTTTTCTCGATTAGCATGAAGCAAATAGAAGCATAAGCTTTTTAACAATAATTTGTTGCAGAGATGTAGAGAAGGTCATGTGAATGGAACACATAAGGTTTTTTACTTTGTATACCCGAATTACCACCAATCTGACCTAATCTTTTACCGGTATTTAGGTTCACATTCTTTGTCAAACTAATAGATATGGGAGTTTATAGTAATTCTATGACCTGGAACGATTCTACAGCATTTGGTGGTATATTTGTTGCAAATAGGTTAGTATATTTCGTTCTCAACAGTTTATTAACTTTGCTGGAATAATTCTTCCCTCCTAACAATATTAAAATGTAAAATTAATTTTAGAATTTTGGAAAAGATGATTTAATTAGTAAACTGTTGAATTTATGTTTTGTAAATGAATTAATATATAGGTATGAAGTAAATATTTTGCTTACCTGTTTATTGAAAACATGGTTTCTTGATATATTCAATGTTACTTCTCGGTAGCGACAAAGATCTTTCTGCCTCCGTATAGTTGTGTGTGCAGATGTATTTAAATTCATTACTTTAACACAATAATATATCTCGTGTAGTCGAGGATTCAAATATATATTAATTATAAGTGTACTCCTATAATTATGGTCGTTAATATTCATCAAATATGATTAATAAATTGAAGAAATGAAAATAATAAATATCAATTTAAAGTTATTATTTGTGGAATACTGTTCTACTCTGCTGGAATAACTCTGCAGATTAGTTGCGTATCAATGTAAATCAAACGTTAAATAACTTAACTCAATTCACATATGTAAAAAATCTGATGTGATCCATTCACATGACTTTCTCTACATATCTGCAACAAATTGTTGTTAAAAAGCTTATGCTTCTATTTACTTCATGCCAATCGAGGAAAATTAACAGAAATAGTCTTATTACTTGCTTCCTTGTAAGTAGAAGTGAAATAAGGGACTACCATAGGTTAAAATAATAGTCAAACCTGGTTGCTATGTGACTGAAGTTCCTTTATTTTAACAGACAGGAGTTGACAAATTCCTGTATGAGAAAAGTATAAGTTATTCAAAGCGGCAACTAATAACAAGGAATATCTTAAAAACGACCAACTCCACGAAAAAAAAATGAATATAAAGTATATTGTGAGTTTTAATGTGCTCTACATTTTCTGTTTCTGTCCATCTCTTACGGTTTAGCAGTTATGCAAAATTCGGGGTGCAAATAGCTTTGATATACGTGATTTTAATGAAAATCGTTAAAGCTATTTTTAAGAAAATCAAAATTTTTGAAAATTTTTCCATGTAAAGGGTAGTTTGTAGTGGGGGATTTTCTTGAAAATCTTTGTGTCGCATCTTTGGAAGATACTATACCTAAATACTAAATTTGGTATTTAACAGTCTTTTCGTTTTTGAGCTGTGTTGTCCACACACACACACACATACACGGACCTTTCTCTAAAAAACGCTTTTTTGGGATTCGTCTATACACTATGTACATAGCACGTGTAGAGAAAGTAAAAATATGTCACTCACGATTTATTTTACATTCATTTCTCTATAATATTGCAATCTTCGATATCTATACATGAAGATTAAATTCAAAATATATTATTATACTTCATTGGACATTCAATTTGATCTTTTCCAGTAATTTCGTGGTAGGAAAGTGAACCAACCATCTCTATAAATGTTAATAACGTGAACAATGGTGAGGATGCCCGATAGCTGTAACGCGGTGCTGAGGCTCTATTCCCGATCTGGAAGTTTCAGTTAGAGATGCGTGAGAAAACGCAGCGCAAGAATATCACATCGCTCTAATGAGAAGACGCGTAATTCTACAAACCGCTCATTTCGTCTTTCAATGACTCGCTTTTGTAATTATGGGAAATGACAAATTGGCATTGTTGCTGAGAACGTAATCAAGTTTTCTTTTACTTGTTATTTAATATTAGTTTACTTCATAAGTTCCATTTGCATACTGTTTAAACATTATAAACAATTTAATTTCCTATGCTCGCTTAAGTATTGCCAAAACAGATATTGCATTTAGTAACTCTACTCGTAGCGTTTCAGTACCCATTTAGAATTTTCTGAAAATTAAATTAAGAAAAAAGTCTTGTTCAATTGTCTAAATCCTCAAATAGTGTACCAACAATAGCCAATTGTGAATCTGCCCTCCTGGTAATTTAAATGTGCAATGTTGAAACTTTCGTTTTACTTTCTCTACACGTACTGTGTACGTAGTGTATAGAGGAAGTATTGTATTACACCCAAAATTCCATACGGAGATTTTAACGGAAATACATGATTTGGGTGCCCCTGAATAAAAAAAAAGCATTTTTGGAAAAAGGTCCGCACCCGCGCGTGTTTGTGTGTCTGTGGATAGCATAGCTCAAAAACGAAAAGTCCGTTAAATACCAAACTTGGTATATGAGTTGAGAATCTTCCAAGTATGCGGTACGAAGGTTTTCTAGAAATCCCACCCAACTACCCTTTACATGGAAAACTTTGATTTTCTGAAAAATAGCTCTAACAATTTTGATTAAAATTTCGTAGGAAAGATCTTTACCTGACGAATAAAATGTATATCTTGAATATTCTGGGAATAGACTCAGAAGACTACTTTATTTTGGATGACTTATACGGGATTTTGCATAACTGGCAAACCGTAACAGATAGAAAAAACTAACCTAACAGAAAATGTAGAGTTCGTTAAAACAAACAATTTATGTAACATACATTTTTTTCGAGGACTGGATCGTTTTTGAGGTATTCCTTGTTATTGGTTTCAGCTTTAAACAACTTATAAATTTTTTTCATACGGGAATTTGTCAACTCCTGTCCTATGGTACACCCATATTTTTCTTCTACTTACAAGGAAGCAAGTAATAAGACTATTTCTGCCATTTTTTCTCGATTATCATGGAGTAAAAAGAAGCATATGGTTTTAACAATAATTTGTTGCCGCAATGTAGAGAAAATCAAATGAATGGAGCACATCAGTTTTTATAGTCTTTTGGCACCTTCAATATTTACATTGTGAACATTTTTTCACTTCCTTCAAATGCTCAGCATTCTTTGAACATCATGAAGAGATCTAAATAAACTTTTGATATACAGTTTTGAATTACAGTTTTAATGGTTTGTATGATTGCAATTAAGGAAATTGAACTTGTGACAAACTTCATACTTTCCTGCGAAAAAAAAATCGGAAAATGTTTTAAAGTTATGAAAATGTAATATTCGATTGTAAATAATGATAGTCAAGAAATAATATACAAACGTAATAGTTTAAATTCTCGTTTTTTTCTCCTGTACATATTATGTATCTTCTATAATCTACATCGATGTTTAGTTTTTAAAAAATGTGTATGGGTAGGTTAGCTACATAACGCAGGTCATTGATTTTTATAATTAATTTGTTTTTAAAATTATCACAAATATGTCAAATATGGTGTAGAAACAAACAATTTCATTATCGCATACTCTTAAATGAGGACATTTTTCTCTGTATTTTCTGTTACTCTTTCTATCCCTTCTTTTCTGTCCCATACCCTCTCCCCTCGCTGGTCTTCACCAACCCATCTTTGCAAAAAGTAAAACCATACCTTGGTAAAAGGATTAAATGTGCACAAACTTGTTACTTTCTCTACACGTACTATGTACATAGTGTATAGAGAAGGTATTGTAATGCACCCAAAAATTCGATACCGAGATTTCACCGAAGATACATACATGTTTTGAGTCCCTCTGAATCTAAAAAATTCATTTTAGAAACAGATCCGCCAGTGTGTGTGTGCGTGTGTGTATGTGTGTGTCTGTGTGTGTATGTGTGTGTGTGTGTGTGTGTGTGTGGCTGTGGACAGCATAGCTCAAAAACGAAAAGACCGTTGACTACCAAACTTGGTATTTAAGTTTGGTATCTTCCAAGGATGCGACACGAAGGTTTTAAAGAAAATCCCCCCCACCCCCAACTACCCCTTTACATGGAACATTTTTCAAACATTTTGATTTTTTTAAAAAATAGCTCTAACAATTTTGATTACAATATCGTACATTAAAGTAAAATGTATATCTTGAATTTTCTGGGAATAGCCTCTGAAGACTACTTTATTCTTTAGGAATTTTGTATAATTGCTAAACCGTAAGGGACAGACAAAAACTTACTGTACAAAAAAATGTAAAGCACATTAAAACACACAATTTATGTTATATACATTTTATTCGTGAAGTTGATCGTTTTTTAGATATTCCTTTTTATTGGTTTCAGCTTTGAAAATCTTACTTTTCTCATACAGGAATTTGTCAACTCGTGTTCATACAAACAAAGGAAGTTCAATCACATAGCAACCAGCTTTTGAGTATCACTTTAATCTGTAATACTCTCTTATTTCGCTTCTACTTACAAGGAAGGAAGTACTAAAACTATTTCTGCTAATTTTTTCTCGTTTAGCATGAGTAAATAGAAGCTGTTTAACAATAATTTGTATCAGAGATGTAGAGAAAGTCATGTGAATGGAACACATCATATATATAATATTTCAATAGGATGAATATTTAAGCGGTTATAACAACTTATCGTCTCATCATTTATGTATATTCCAACTGACAACCACACCATTCCAATTTAATTTCAAGGAAAAAGAGAAAATCTGACTTCACATGACTTTCTCTACATCTGTACAACAAATTATTATTAAAAAGATTGTGCTAATGTTTAATCTATCCAATCGAGAAAAAATTAGCAAAAATAGTCTTATTACTTGCTTCCTTGTAAGTAGATGCGAAATAAGGGAGTATCATAGGTTAAAGTGATAGTCAAAAGCTGGTTGCAATGTGACTGAAGTTTCTTTGTTTGTATGGACAAGAGTTGACAAATTCCCGTATGAGAAAAGTAAGTTTTTCAAGGCTGAAACCAAAAACAAGGAATTTCTTAAAAACGCTCAACTGCACGAAAAAAAGGTGTATAACATAAATTGTGTGTTTTAATGTGCTTTACGTTTTTTGTGCAGTAAGTTTTTGTCTATCTCTTACGGTTTAGTAGCCAGTTTTTAGATAAATCAAAATTTTGTAAAAAAGTTGCATGTAAAGGGTATTTGAGGGTGGGGTATTTTTTTGAAAATTTTTGAGTTGCATCCTTTTAAGATACCAAACCTAAATACCAAGTTTGGTTCTTAATTGACTTTCGTTTTTGAGCTATACTGCCCATAGACACACACACACACACACATACACACAGACACACACAGGCAGACAGACACACCACGAATATTTTTCTAAATTTTTTTTTTTTTTTTTGGATTTAGGGAGTCTCAAAACATGTATTTCCGGTGACATCTCGGTATTGAATTTTGGGTGCATTAAAATACCTTCTCTATACACTATGTACGTAGTACTAGTAGAGAAAGTATAAGTTTGGAAGCATTATGTTTAAAAATGTTTGCTGTATTATGTTTGTTCAAAAGCTACTTTAGAACTTTTTAAAATGTTCTGTCCATTAGACACTACCTTAAGGAAACACATTTCAAACAATTATAAACAATGTTTAAGCGGGCCTTAAAGTATGTTATACCTATATCAAGTTTCATAACAACGGTTAGTTTGTTCTGATGTGAAACCTTTATAAACTTTATGAGAAAAACAAATTAGCAAAAATAATTCCTCTTGCAACTTCATTATGGGCAGCAAAGGATAATTAAGAGATATTACAAGATAATACTTTGGTATTACAAGATAATTAAAACATAAGGAGCAAAGGAAGATTGCTAGCCCTAATTAGCTTGAGTTGTGTGGTAAGGAGCGGTCACAACCGTTGCCATATAAAATACCCCTCACTTAGCGTTCTAAGTGAATTATCTCGATCCTAAAGTAATTTAAATTCCACTGTACTAATGCTGAAGAAATAACCCTCACCCCACTATGATCACAGAAACATGTTTCTGAGCCAAAACAGTAGATTGGATATTTTAATATTTTTAAACTCCTGGTAGGAGGAGCATTTGAGCCAAGGTTTAAATTTTGTGGAGTGTGAGAGACGCTGAGTGATGATAAAATGTGCCTTGGGAAATATTTTCAGCGCACCACTGCCATCAGCATTTGACATATTTTCAGTAAAGGAATTATAAGTATATATTTCATTATACCACTGCTATAAGGGACAATCACGTGATATGCCTGTTCGAGAATAGACCACTATAAAGTGAAATGCGACCAGGGTTTGCTGAAATGTGGAGGAGAAAGTTCAAAGGGACGATATCTCGCTAACTGTCCATATTCACCACGAGTGTAATACATACATTAAGAGGTTGGCATGGCAACAGCACCCAGCCCCGGAGTCATGCGCTTTCAAGTGGCAAGGAGCTTCCGAAACACTGTTCTCACCACGACTGGTGTCTGCGATACAAACTGGTGCCATTTTCTTGGGAGAATGCTAAGTGCCCAGCCCGGGGTAGCGAGCAGCACTCCATTTATGATGAGCAAGGTATACGCTGCGCCTTTACTCAGCACGCTTTTATAGAGGATTATCGTGTGTATGATCATTTGACAAATCAAGAGTTCTTAAATCATACGTTTTTACTTTCTCTATACGAACTATGTACATAGTGTATAGAGAAGGTATTGCATTCCACCCAAAAATTCGATACCGAGATTACACCGGAAATGTTTTGGGTCTTTCTGCATCCAAAAAAAGCATTTTTACAAAAATGTCCGTGTGTGTCTGTGTGTGTGTGTGTCTGTGGACAGCATAGGTCAAAAACGAAAAGACCGTTGAATACCAAAGCTGGTATTAGAGTTTGGTTTCTTCCAAGGATGCGACACGAAGATTTTCAAGAAAATACCCCCACCACAAACTACCCTTCACTTGGAAAACTTTTCGAAATGTTTGATTATCTAAAAAATGGCTGTAACGATTTCGATTAAAATATCGTATATTATAGATATATATCTGACAAATAAAATGTAAATCTTTAATTTTCTGGAATAGCCTTTGAAGACTACTTTATTCTGGATGAATTGTGTATAACTGGTAAACCGTAAGGGATAGGCAAAAACTTACCACACAAAAAATGTAGAGCAATTTACGTTATATACATTTTTTTCTTGGAGTTGATCGTTTTTTAGATATTCCTTGTTTTGGGTTTTAGCCTTGAAAAACTTATACTTTTCTCATACAGAAATGTATTAACTCCTATTCACACAAACAAAGAAACTTCAGTCACATAGCAACCAGTTTTTGACTTTCACTTTACCTATGGTACTCCCTTATTTCGCAAGTAATAAGACTGTTTCTGCTATTTTTTTCTCGATTAGCATAAAGTAAATAGAAGCATAAGCTTTTTAACAATAATTTGTTTCAGAGATGTAGAGAAAGTCATGTGAATGGAAGACATCAGATTTTTTTCGGGAGGATATGGGGTAGCGAACTTGCTTATCGCGCAGCACTCCATTTCCTGGGCTATCAAATAAAGTGGCTCTATCTTATGGTGATGATGAGCAAGCTTTACGCTGCGCCTTTACTCAGGATGGTTTCGTAGGGGAATATCGTGTGTATGATAATTTGACAAATCAAGAGTTCTTAAATCACACATTTTGCAATAATTTTGGTGTCCTTGTCAGCATTATTTGAGCCATAGGCCGTCATCGACGTAGTCATCGTCATTATCATGTATGTGAGTCATATTGACCCAGTTATTCGGGTTTACTTTTTGTTGTTGTTGTGTTTAACGCCCGCTTTTACAGCTTATGGCGTCGTAGGCGATGTCACAGGTGATATATGGAATAAAGATGGAGCACCGGTGGAATGCAATGGCGGGAGAAACCGGAGAACCCGGAGAAAACCCACCCCTGCGCCGCTTTGTCCACCAAAAATCTCACATGCGGTCGTTTGGGATCGCACCCGGGCCGTCTAGATGATACTTAAGTTATGCTTGTCTTTGTATTTCAGGGTAAGTTTGGCTTCTGTTACTTTTTAGGAAAAAGAGACTTCTATGGAAGGCCGTAACAGATTTTTCCTCGATTTAAAGCAGTATTTCAATTTCGAATCTAGTTTACCACATGAGATGTGTACTAACAATAAACATGTTATTGCTTTCTCTATACGTCCTATGACATAGTGTATAGAGAAGGTATTGTATTGCACCCAAAAATTCGATACCGAGATTTCACCGGAAATACATGTTTTGGGTCCCCCTGAATCCAAAAACAGCATTTTTAGAAAAATGTCCGTGCCTGTGTCTGTATATGTGTGTGTGTGTGTGTGTGTGTGTGTCTGTCTGTCTGTCTGTGGGCAGCATAGCTCAAAAACGAAAAGAGCGGAAAAAACCAAACTTGTATATAAGTTTGATAGCTTCCAAAGATGCGACACGAAGATTTTCAAGAAAATCCCCCCACCCCAAAAAAAATTCGAAAAGTTTCATTTTCTTAAAATTGACTCCAACGATTTTCATTAATGTCTCTCATATTTAAGATATTTACTTGCCAAATAAAATGTATATCTTGAATTTTCTGGGAATAGCTTCTGAAGACTACTTTATTCTGGATGAATTTTACGGAACTTTGCATAACTGCTAAACCGTAAGAGATGGACAAAAACCTACCACACAAAAAAAATCTGATGTGTCCATTCACATGGCTTTCTCCATATCCCTGCAACAAGTAATTCTTAAAAAGCTTATACTTCTATTTACTTTATGCTAGTCCGAAAAAAATAGCAGAAATAATCTTATTACTCGCATCCTTGTAAGTAGAAGCGAAATAAGGGACAACCGTAGGTTATAGTGATAGTCAAAAGCGGGTTGCTATGTCAATGAAGTTCCTTTGTTTATATGGATAGGAGTTGACAAGTTCCAGTATGAGAAAAGTATACGTTTTTCATAGCAGAAACCAAAAATAAGTAATGTCACAAAAACGACGAGCTCCACGAAAAAAATGTACATAACATAAATTGTGTGTTTTAATGTGCTCTACATTTTTATATAGTAAGTTTTTGTCCATCTCTTACGGTTTAGCAGTTATTCAAAATTCAGTAACATTCATCCAGAATAAACTACTCTTCAGAGGCTATTCCCAGAAAATTCAAGATATACATTTCATTTGTCAGGTAAATATGTTTAATATCCGAAATTTTAATCAAAATCGTTAGAGCCATTTTTGAGAAAATCAAAATCTTCGAAAAATGTTCCATGTAAAGGGCAGTTGGGGGTGGGGAGATTTTTCTCAAAATCTTCGTGTCGCATCCCTGGAAGATACTAAACTTAAATACCAAGTTTGGTATTCTACCGACTTTTCGTTTTTGAGTTATCGTGTTCACAGGCACACGGACACAAGGACACACACACACACACATATACACACGGACCTTTGTGTGTAAATGTTTTTTTTTGGATATTGGGGACCCTAAAACATATATTTCCGGTGAAATCTCGGTATCGAATTTTTGGTGGAGTGCAGTACTTTCTCTATACACTATGTACATAGTGCGTATGGAGAAAGTAAAAATGTAGAGCACGTTAAAACACATACTTTATGCTATATAAATTTTTGTCGTGGAGTTGATCCTTTTTGAGATATTCCTGTTTTTGGTTTCAGCTTCGAAAAACATACTTTTCTCGTACAAGAATTTGTCAACTCCTGTCCATACAAACAAAGGAACTTCAGTTACATAGCAACCAGGTTTTGACTATCACATGAAGTGAATAGAAGCATAAACTTTTTAACAATGCTTTTTGTAGAGACGTAGAGAAAGTGATGTGAATGGAACACCACATATTTTGTTAACATGGTGTTGCAGAAGAGAGATGTGTTGCGGATGTAGAATCAGAGCAGTCGCTTCCAGGAGAGTCTCATTTGAAGCGTTTAGTGACAAGAGAATTCACCTCACACAAGCGAGACGAGGCAATCAATAAGGTGGCGTAGGGTTTCGCACCAGTGCTGATTGTTTTCGCACCTTGTTAGTAAGCCTGCTCGCCTAAATGACTTCGCCAGTAGCACAGAAAACAAAACAGGCGCTCTTGCGGAGTGATACAAAAACGAAGGCCGTATATAGGAAGAAAATTGGTTTTAAAATGAACTTCGTCCAACATGGATCACTTTGAAAATTAAACGCGTTTCTGAATGCGATAAATGAGAGATAAATTGCCCAGGAAGCAGGAATGTCAATTTTGGAAGTAATTACACACAAAACAGATCTGATGTGTTCCATTACATGACTTTCTCTACATCTCTGTAACAAATTATTGTTAAAAAGCTTATGCTTCTATTTACTTCATGCTGATCGAGAAAAAATTAGCAGAAATAGACTTATTACTTGCTTCCTTGTAAGTAGAAGCGAAATAAGGGAGTACCATAGGTTAAGTGATAGTCAAAATCTGGTTGCTATGTGACTGAAGTTCCTTTGTTTGTACGGATAGCAGTTGACAAATTCCTGTATGAGGAAGATACGTTTTTCAAAGCTGAAACTAAAAACAAGGAATATCTTAAAAACGATCAACTCCATGAAAAAATATGCATAACATAAATTGTGTGTTTTAATGTGCTCTGCAGTTTCTGTGAGGTAAGTTTTTGTCCTTCTCTTATGGTTTAGCAGTTATACAAAATTCTGTGAAATTCATCTAGAATAAAGTACTCTTCAGAGGCTATTCCCAGAAATTTCAAGATATACATTTTATTTGTTGTGAAAAAAGTTCCATATAAAGGGTAGTTTGGGATGGGAGAATTTTCTTGAAAATCTTCAGGTCGTATCCTTGGAAGATACCAAACCTAAATGCCAGATTTGGTTTTTAACGGTCTTTTCGCTTTTGAGCTATGCTGCCCACAAACACACACGGACATTTTACTAAAAAAGGGGTAAGCAAGGGGTCTCAAAACATGTATTTCCGGTTACACTATGTACATAGTACGTGTTGAGAAAGTAAAAAATCTTATGTGTTACAATCACATGACTTTCTCTAGCTGTTCTACAAACTTCATACATAAGATTCTTCTTCTTTCTGGACCTTGCTAATTGTGGTACTCAATAGCACAATGTTCTTATTATTTAGTTACGTATAAGTAGGAAGAAAATAAGGGAATACACTAGGCTAAACCATTAGTCAAATGTTTTAAAAGCTGTCGTTATGCGATTGTCATTACAAATCGCTTCTTTTCTTGGCCTGGAGTAGAACAAAAGAAAAACGGACACTCCCGTCTGAGAAAAGTATAAGTACTTCACAACTGAAACTAATAACAATGAATACCTCGAAAACGGTAAGCTCCACGAGAAAAATGTAAATGACATAACTTGTATGTTTTAACAAGACCTAAATTGTTTGTATAGTAAGTTTTTGTCTATCTCCTACGGTTTATTAGTTATGCCAAATTAAGCAAAATTCATCTAGAATAAACAGGTCTTCAGAAGCTATTTCCAGAAAATTCAAGATATACATTTTATTTGTTAGGCAAATATCTTTAATATATGACATTTTAATCAAAATCGTTAGAGCCACTTTTAAGAAAATCAAAATTTTCGAAAAAAGTTCCATGTAAAGGATAGTTTGGGGTGGGGGATTTTTCTCAAAATCTTCGTGTCGCATCCCTGGAAGATTCTAAACTTAAATACCAAGTTTGGTATTTTAGCTACTTTTCGTTTTTCAGTTATCGTGTTCACAGACACACGGACACACACACACACACACGCGCGGACCTTTTTCTCAAAATGCTTTCTTTGGTTACAGGGGGTCCTAAAACATAAATTTCCTATGAAATCTCGGTATCCAATTTTTGGGTGGAATGCAATACTTCTCTATCCCTATGTACATTGTACATATGGGGCTAGAGAAAGTAAAAAGCCTTTACAGTATTTCTGATACTGATATATTTGTCTGCAGCTGGAAATTTTTGGTCGAAAACCGGCTCTACTCTGTAAAAAATCTTTCAAATAACAATTTGTCTTCCCACAGCCGATTAATTTCGACGCAAACATCCATTTTAAACATATTTTCATGAAAAGGTCACAGGTTCCTTGTAATTTCACAGCAAAGAATCTTATGATCTTTCGTTCTCTGACACAGCGTGTGCAGGGCAGACAAACTGTGCAGCCCTATGACCTCATACAACGGCAAATGGTAGTAAGAACATTCAGAAGCTACTCCATACATTCAGATTCCTATAGATTGAATATGCAAATCGAAGATATCTCCGAGACCAGGAACATTGGTTTCTGCCCTCGCAGTATTTAAGAGGTTTGGAAATTCCTGACACGCCATTGTGCGCAGATTTCCCCCAAACTTGAACCTACGATATTCCTATAAACCGGCTGCGCCTTCAGCCGCGATTCACATATTCATGGTTTTAAAATTCTACTCACGTCATATTTTCCCCTCTGAGATTCTCCGAAATCCCACCACTGCATCATTTTCCAAGTTTTATGACCAGAGCAGGAGCTTCTTGTTAACTGAAAAACTTTGAGGTACAAGTTTTCTTTTTGAATTTTTGAAGTCATACACCTTGCTTCTTTCTTTTCACAATATTCTGTCCAAGCCTATTACGCTGAATCTATTAAAGCTCTGATTATATTCCGTCCGACTGCTGTAACCACGGAGCTACAATGGCAGTATGTCACCATGACATTAAAATCTCAAACTGATTCGCATTTTTCGGGTAAACCCCAAGGAGATCTCAAATTTAACACATTGAAGCCCAAGCCCGAATATAGCTCTGGCAGGTGTTTCTAGCGCTTTTAATGCAATTCCACGACCTTAACTCGGTCTTGGACTATACGGTAAAGAACATACATCAGTTATCGTTTGGTTGTCTGATTTGTGCTGCCATCTGTCCTTGCTTTAGTCATCTATTAGTAATTTTAGGAGATTTAGCAATATTGGCTGCTCTTGGGTATTCACGCCATTTTCTAAAAGGTGCTGATGTGTTTGTTATATTTGTGCTCTTAAATGCTAAAATGCCTCATTTTCCTCGATTTCTCTGAACTGAAGCTGAAATTCATGATACAAAATGAAAATTCTGATTCCGAGGGAGAGTTTCTCGAACTTTGAATAAAGACTGTGTAAGCAGCTTTACGCAGTTTTTTTTTAAACTCATATTTGATACTTGTTAATTTAAAATAAAATATTAATTCGGAAGTTATGACTATTTTCTTACTTGTTGAGGAATCCTTGAATACCACACTTTTAGATTGTCGCAACACTGTTTGGCAGATTTGATTGATGTACTGTAAATAATAACTCAAAAAGGCGTAAAAACCCTGGGTTTCTTGGCACTTCAACTACAGAAACCCCCGGGCTTCAATGTGTTGATATGAAACGACATACTCCAGAGGCGATGTATAATGTCTTAAGTACTTCTAAGTTGAACTATTAGGTCAATTAGTGAGTCTGTGTGTTTTTGTTGTTGTTTTTTTTTTTTTACACAAGCCGTATCTAGGATGTGTATAGATAGAGTGAGGCTGAAACAATATCATACCACGATAGTCAGTTGGGAAGCTTAATGTCGTGCGATATTTTGACATGGTGGTTCAGTGGTTGAGCAACTGGACGGAGACTGGAGACTTTTTCTTCAAATCATAAGCTGAAGTGCGCGCGAAGATTCAATAGGCTCTGACCGTTTGACAGAATAACACAACCATAAGAACTGGACCTAAAAACTATAAAGTCGTTAAATATTGAGTTTCTGAAGAAAGAAGTGCTGTTCACTTGATAGATCTAATTTTAAAGTGCCTGGAAACAAACATTTATATAAACAATAATGTAACGGAAAAAGACAAAAAAAAAAAAAACTAATGAGAAAAGCAAGAGAGCTTCCTCTTTTTTTTCGTAGCTTAACGCCCTTAACCTGGTTGGTCATATCGGACGAGAAATGAAATTGTGAGGTGATGCTCAAATGATCTCGGGGTCCATGGAGGTCAAAGTTAATCGACATTCGTCTTCTCAGAATAAAGGAAAAAATAAAAAAGGGAAAAAACCTTATCCAGGTATCCCCTAAGCAAGAATGGAATTTGCGGCCTGTTGAATGTGAAGCAGACAGGCTACCCCACATTACCCAGGATGGCCAAAAACCTTATCCAGGTATCTCCTAAGCAAAAATCGAATTTGCGGCCTGTTGAATGTGAAGCAGACAGGCTACCCCACATTACCCAGGATGGCCAAAAACCTTATCCAGGTATCCCCTAAGCAAGAATCGAATTTGCGGCCTGTTGAATGTGAAGCAGACATGCTACCCCACATTACCCAGGATGGCCAAAAACCTTATCCAGGTATCTCCTAAGCAAAAATCGAATTTGCGGCCTGTTGAATGTGAAGCAGACAGGCTACCCCACATTACCCAGGATGGCCAAAAAAAGCTACATTGATAAGATTTTCCAGACCCCTGTCAGGCAGTCTATCACGTACACTCAACTAGTTATATTTTTAAATGTAATACATTTTTTATAAATTGAGGACATTGCTTCAAAAATTTAGGTATAAATTTTATTACAGACAATAAAATGTTTCAAATTAGAAATATCATAAATAGCTTAATTCCCTAGGTCAGTAGTATAAGGCAGTATATCTTTATATGTAGTAAAAGTGTAAGCTTTCTACTACTATTGGTTTCTCAGAAAAGGGAACATAAACATGTCCAATTTTTGTATTTAGAAACTATTTTTTGAAGTAAAAATGTTTTTCAGACAAACTACAAAATATATGATTATAAAAATTTAAAGATACATACGTGCATATATCGGGATTATACAGTAATCGTTTTGCATTGATCTATAAATTACAGTGAGAGTAATTCACAAATCTTGGTTTAGTTGTATGTCCATATAATGCTCACACTAGCCACTTAGTTAATCGATACAGAAATGGCGACGGTGAAGCTCATTGCAAGCCAGGATATTGGCTTGCTGGGTATCCTGTTGTTGAACCGATTATAGCGAGTGGTAACGACCCCATCAGTAGAGGACATTACGAAAGCATCAATCGGAATGTTTTGTTAAAAAAACAACAACTCATACTTGATTTTCCGATATGCGTGCATGTTTACGAACGAGTAATTTCTGCCTATATCTCCTGAACGTATTCTTCTAAAGCAATCAAATGTGGCGATCTGGGTGTTGAAATGGATGGAAATGCGTGTAATATTAACATATCTATTTGCAATATCTGCGATGGGCTCTTAGCAAAAATTAGAACCAGCAATTACGGCTGTCTAATACCAGTGTTTCCAAAGCCATAAAAGCGTAGGGTTGTTACGGTAAAGCTAATGTAGCGCCGTTTCCATGAAATTGCACGGTTGTTTCAAACCTTCCCAAAAGGAAAGCGTGACGAGACAGAAACCTTTCTTTTTTGGGAAGGCACCTGTGAAATGAGGCTAAGTCCTTACAGCCTCAAGATAATGCTATGATGTGTTTCTCTACACGTAGTAGGTACATAGTGTATAGAGGAAGTACTGTATTCCACCCAAAAATTCGACACCGAGATTTCACCGGAAATATATGTTTTAGGACCACCTGAATCCAAAAAAAAAAAAAAAAAAAATCATTTTTGCAAAAAAGGTCTGTGTTTGTGTGGGCAGCATAGCTCAAAAACGAAAAGGCCTTAGAATACCAAACTTGGTATTTAAGTTTGGTTTCTTCCAGGGATGCGACGCGAAGATTTTGAGACAAATCCCCCCACTCCCAACTTACGTGGAACTTGTTTCGACATTTTTTATTTTCTCAAAAATGGCTCTAACAATTTTTATTAAAGTATCGTATATTAAATATATTTACCTGACAAATAAAATATATATCTTGAATTTTCTGGGAATAGCCTCTGAAGAGTACTTTATTCTGGATGAATTTTACGGAATTTTGCATAACTTGTAGTCCGTAAGAGATAGACAAAAACTTACTACACAAGGCATGTAGATCAAGATAAAACGTACAATTTATGTCATATACATTTTTCGTGGAATTGGTCCTTTTTTAGATGTTCCCTGTTTTTAGTTTCAGCTTTAAAAAACTTCTACTTTTCTCATACAGGAATTTGTCGACTCCTATCCATACGAACAAAGAAACTTCAGTCACATACCAACCAGCTTTTCACTATCACTTTAGCCTGTGAAATGCCCTTATTTCCCTTCTACTTACATGGAAGCAAGTAATATCACTATTTCTGCTAATTTTTCTCAATTAGCATGAAGTAAATAGAAGCATAAGCTTTTTAACAATAATGTGTTGCAGAGATGTAGAGAAAGTCATGTGAATGAAAGACATCAGATGTTTTAATAAATGTGTCTTTTCTCAAAAAACGATTCAATTATGAGAAATATTTCAGAAAACTATAGTAGCCTTTGCAGGTTGCACTGAATAGCGATTCTTCGACCAATGTCCTGAAAAATAAATTGGTGAATTTGAACGCAAACTTTTGTGTGTGCCGAAAACAGTTATGTCCATTCCGTTTGTTGCCACCATAGCTAATATGTTTCAAAGTTATGTCATTGTATTCCTAAGGTTGCAATAATTTGGAAGCATATAATATAGCGATAGTGACGGGGCACAATTAAAAACGTTTCAGTTCTGAATTCCACGAATCTCTGGTCTGTCACCCTTCAACATTTCCAGGGATGCGACCGTTAAATACCAAACTTGTCTCTTTTCGTTTTTGAGCTGTGCTGTCCACAGAATTGTTGGGTGCATTACAATACCTTCTCTAAACACCATGTACATAGTACGTGTAGAGAAAGTAAAAAGTGATATGCAAATAATAGGATTATAATTCGGAATATAAAACGGTGCTGAATAACATTTGTGACAGTTTGACCAGCTTGCTGAAATATGAAAAAACGTTCAATTGTATCAGATGGATAGGTATCTGCAGTTCGGTTTTCAGTGTCTTGTGCTTTGAAAATATTTGAGGTCACAGAGATGAATGATGTCTGCTTGTTGATTAACGTTTACGTACACAATTTCTTTGCGGAATATGGAAACAATCATTGGTTTATTAATGAGGTATATGTGTGCTGTAAAGCTCATTAAATTAGGTTAGATTAGAATGAATTTTGTAGGTTCGTTTAGGCCAGAAACCCACTGAACATGGAACTTGTCAAGGCATATACATGTTTACATATGCTTATATACTACCAAAAAACAAAAACAAAACTAACAATGTATACAGTTCTAGTGCAAGAAGCACGGGTTACAAAAACAACAGAATAGACATATAATCACACCATTTACTTTTGAGGCCTGTACGCCACTGCACTATACTTAATGTGCTCGATAAAAGCATATGTACTTCCCCCCCCTTTTTGTATGCACATAAAAACAAAGAGTATCAAAAATGTTTGTTAAAATGTATAAATAAACATAATTTCATTATATGTAACACTGATATAATGTCGAAATAATATTTACTACTAGTAATTATATAAAACTAAAATATGATTATTGTATTATGTACTTCATAAATGTCAACAAATTACAATACATATTTACAAATATGTTATAGAATTTACAATTATGCACTAGAGTGTAAAATATCAAAGCATTAGGCTTTACAGACCTTTTGTCATTACTAAATACTAAAAAATTCATTTGACACATTTGTGCAAGTCAAAGTATACATCAGTTTAATTTTAATATAAAACACACACACACTAATATACACAAAATGCCATATATTATAATACTTATAAATACAATGATTGTTACGGTATTGTCAGACAGATTTGTGACTTAAATGATTTATTGCAAAGGTACTCCTTAAGAGGAGCCTTAAAATCCCTGAAATTCCCAACATTTTCTTTGAGATTACTGGGGAGAGCATTAAATATCTTGACTGTTTCATAATATACATCTTTCTGAAAGCAACGAAGATTGGCATTGGGACGATGAATATATCCCTTTTGTCTAGTATTATATTAAGAATTTCCATGTTTGTTATAAAACTATGTCAATTAACTGCATAGAATTTTAAAATGGATAATATATAAACACAAGGTTGTTGCGCAGTAAAGAGCCTCTTGAGTGAAGAAATGTTGGCAGCGTTGAGCCAGTTATTTATGACTTCATTAGCAGAAGTCCTATTTTCCGTTTCTATTGTTGGTAGATGTATTTTACTCTGACCCGTGTGGCAGTTGCTTTAGCGAGCGTTCACATATAAAGAATGAGTTCACGTAATTAATGGTGTGGGCTCCATTTTCTTTTGCAGCTCGTTAAAGCTCCTTGAGGAGACCAGTTTCAAAAGCAATGCTGGCAATAAAAGTTACACAGAGTAGCAGAATGTTGCTGAAAATGAGCTCTTTATCTCGTTTATGGAGCACAGTAATTCTAAGTGTTGAGATAATCTGCCACATGCTAATGCATGAAGTTCCCATTTCGTGCTTGTGTAAAGGAGATGAGAAAATATGGTGGCTCCGGTTAATATACATTTACAAGTAGCATAGCCATTAAACTGCTTAAATTTCAGATAAAGTTTCACTAGTCTATTATTTCTCTTTCCTCAACTTTCTGCAGTCTGTTATTTGTCTCCCTTCTTTCATCCAGCTGTAAATATGATTACACAGTTGTTTTATTTAGTGTATACTGTCTATTTCTGTGTAGTAGATTTTCTGGTTTGAAAATAGCAATAAAACTAATGTGTAACACTCACATGTCTTTCTCGAGCTGCTCTACAAACAAACTTCTTACAAAAGATAATTCTTCTTTCAACACCCTGCTAATCGAGATAAACATTAGCAGAATTGTATTACTCAGTTCCTTATAAGTGAAATGGAACTAAGGAAATGTGATAGTCAAATGTTTTAAAAGCTTTCGTTATGCGATTGTCATTGCAAATCGCTTCTTTGCTTGGCCAGGAGTATTATTGTTTCATTTATATAGGCCCCTTTAACATCTAATGTCATATCGGGGGCTTTCACTTGTGAAGCTGTAGGTTCAGAACATTAGGTTAAACTTTATATTACTAAACACACACACATTCATACTTCCAGACTCTATGGGGGATAGGGAATAATTCCGGTTAAAGAAATATTCGCCGCCCTAGCTGGGAATGGAACCCGGGACCTCCGTGTGAGAAGTCAGCTAGTTGACCACTCGACCACGGAGGCAGTCATTTTGTTTTTTTAAAGCACACACACATTCACTCTCACATACGAACTTCCAGATTCTGTGGGGATAGGGATTAATTCTGGCTAAAGAAAATTTCCCGGCCCCAGCCGGGAATCGAACCCGGCACCTCCGGGTGGGAAGTCAGCTCGCTGACCACTCGACCACGCATGCAGTCAGGCCAGGAGTAGAACAAAAGAAAAACGGACAATTCAGCTGAGAAAAGTATAAGTAGTTCACGATTGAATCTAATAACAAGGAATACCTCGAAAACGGTAAGCTCCACGAAAAAAAAATGTATATGGCATAACTTGTGTATTTTAACAAGGTCTACATTTTTTGTAAAGTAAGTTTCTGTCTACTCTTACGGTTTATTAGTTAGGCCAAATTAAGCAAAATTCTTCCAGAATAAACAGGTCTTTAGAAGCTATTCCCAGAAAATTTAAGATATACATTTTATTTGTGATAGAAATGGCTTTAATATGTGATATCAAAATCGTTTGAGTCATTTTTAAGAAGAATTAAATTTTTGAAATGTTTCCATGTAAAGAGTAGTTAGGGGTGGGGGATTTTCTTTTCTCGCATCCTTGGAAGAGGACAAACTTAAATACCAAGTTTGGTATTTTACCGATTTTTCGTTTTTGAGTTATCGTGTTCACAGACACACGGACCTGTTTCTGAAAATGCTTTTTTTGGATACAGGGGACCCTAAAACATATTTTTCCGGTGAAATCTCGGTATCGAATTTTTGAGTGGAGTGCAATACCTTCTCTATACACTATGTACCTATTGCGTGTAGAGAAAGTAATAAAAATAGTTCACGAATTCCTGAGCGACTGCCTCCGTGGTCGACTGATCAACAATATAACCAAATTTAACATATGTTAAACATGTTAAAAACACAAATAAAATGCATATTTTTAATTTTATGGAACAGCCTCTAAAGCCCTCTTCTATTGGAGAGGCTTTGCATAACGGTTAACCGTCGGAGATGGTAAACATCTTCTACAGAAAAAGTTTATATCTCGTAAAAAAACACAATTTATTACATATACTTTTTTGTACAGGAAGCATTTTCGAGATATTCCTTGCTATTGGTTTAAATTTTGTAATACTTATACTTTTCTCAAATGACAAGTAGACATTTTGTTTGTTTATTTTTGAATTCCCCCTTGGCCATAATAAGAGAGCGGAATTTCAATATAATCCTAAGGAATCATCTTCTAAAGTGTTTTCTATCACTTTATTTCCTATTTCTCTTGTACCTACAGTAATAAGCATATTTCTGTTAACGTTTATCTTGATTAGCAAGCAGTAGATAGTAGAATAAGTTTTTGTAAGAAAATATTTGCAGAAATAATAGAGACCATATTGTGAATGGAAAACACCAGTCTTTTGATTTTGAGTTAAGCTGTTCACACACAATTTTTTGAATTTAGTGGACCTCGTGATTTCCGATGAATCTCGTTTATTGTGTCCTAGATATTATAAGGAAAATTTTACATGGATTCATTTATTTTTTTCTTGTTCCAGGTAAATCTAAATGATGCACAACTCGAAATTTGTTTTGAGAAAGATTGTGAGTATAAGCAATTTTCTTTCTTTGAATTTAGTGATCTGCACGATAACTTATAATTTAGTGGTATATGATGAATACTTTATCTGAGGCTAACAAAATAAATGCTATTTCTCTAGATATCATAATTTACATAAATGTTCCTAAGATTAAAGTTAAACAAGCAAAACAAATTGAAATGTAAAAGAATCTGAGAGAGAAAGAAAATGTTATCAAACGTACCGTATTACACCAGAGAGTAAAGTAATCGTGCATAACAGAAGAAACAAATGCTTTTGGGGGGAATAAAAAAAACACACACACGCACGCACACAAACACAATAGTGAATGTTTTCCGACGTTTGTCCCTTTGTGTTCTATCAATTAAGCCAAGAACTCATTTGAGTATCTCTTCATCGAATTTTCAGCAAAATTTACAACTTAGAATCTTCTGAAACTAACTTATATTGTTCTCTAAATGCATAGTAATTACCCATAGAAAAAACTCTTTAGTTATTTTTATATTTTCAGCAAACTTTACAACTTAGAATGCGCTAAAATTAGCTTGCATTGCTCTCTAATTGTATTATAATTATTTAAAACAGAAACTCATTAGTTATTACTTTCTCCATACGCACTATGTACATAGTGTATAGAGAAAGTATTGCACTCCACCAAAAAATTCGATACCGAGATTTCACCGGAAATATATGTTTTAGGGTCCCCAATATCCAAAAAAAGCATTTTCACAAAAAGGTCCGTGTGTGTGTGTGTGTGTGTGTGTGTGTGTGTGTGTGTGTGTGTGTGTCCGTGTGTCCGTGTGTCCGTGTGTTTGTGAACACGATAACTCAAAAACGAAAAGTCGGTAAAATACCAAACTTGGTATTTAAGTTTAGTAACTTCCAGGGATGCTACACGAAGATTTTGAGAAAAATCCCCCCACTCCCAACTACCCTTTACATGGAACTTTTTTTCGAAACTTTTGATATTCTCAAAAATGGCTCTAACGATTTTGATTAAAACTTCGTATATTAAACATATTTACCTGACAAATAAAATGTATATCTTGAATTGTCTAGGAATAGCCTCTGAAGAGTAGTTTACTCTGAATGAATTTTACTAAATTTTGAATAAATGCTAAACCGTAAGAGATGGACAAAAACTTGCTACACAAAAAATGTAGAGCACATTAAAACACACAATTTATGTTATATACATTTTTTTCGAGGAGTTCGTCGTTTTTGTGACATTCCTTATATTTGGTTTCTGCTATGAAAAACGTATACTTTTCTCATACAGGAACTTGTCAACTCCTATCCATATAGACAAAGGAACTTCATTGACATATCAACCAGCTTTTGACTATCACTTTAACCTACAGTTGTCCCTTATTTCGCTTCTACTTACAAGAATTAGACTATTTCTGCTATTTTTTTTCTGATTAGCATAAAGTAAATAGAAGTATAAGCTTTTTAAGAATAATTTGTTGCAGGGATATGGAGAAAGTCATGTGAATGGTACATATCAGATTTTTTTTTATAATATGTCACTAATTGCATGTATATGAAGTGTAGTACTGATTAGAGATGTTGGAATCATTGCTCGTGTTTTCTGGCATGCGTGTTTCTAAGTTAATAAAATTATATCACTTTTATTTTTTTTCTCCAGTTTTCTACATTTTCTTTGTTGACTTATTTGTTTACCGTTTTCTTTTTACTTACACATTTACAAACACACAAACATCCGTGCCCAAGGTGGGACTCGAACCCACGATCCCCTGCGCCACGAAGCACCAAAGCTAGGCACTTTAGCGAGCGCAGACATGGAGACCGGCTCAACAATACTTGTGCAATACTTCAGCGTTGATTGTACAATATTCTCAGATTCCTTAAGTGTATTCCTGGCCACCCAAAGCTTCGAACCAAAACACGCAGTGATCCACGAAATCCGTTTATTAAGTTATAATATAAATAAGACCGATAAAAAGGTATCCTTTGTATGGACTCACTCTCATATTGCCATAAAAGGAAACGAAACAGCACGAAGCTGCAAAAGAAGCAACTAAACATCCCGTCAGTGATTGGTCAATAGTCTCTACACACCAAGACATCATCAACTACACGAAACACATGTACATGGGAAAATGGAAATTGGAATGGTCATCAACTAACAGTAAACTTCAAGCTGCACCAAATCTTTCCTACATTCCCGAACTCTCAAAAGAAGAGATCAAGTGATCATCACTCGATTCTGAATCGGTCACTCCAAACTGACGTATTGCTATCTTCTGACTAAGGAATAACCTCCAAACTGTGACAGGCCTCTAACCATACATCAGATCATTGTCGAGAGCTAGAAGCATGTTGGACGCTACTGACAGGCACGGAAGAACTGGACGGGCAAGGTAAATTTGAACTTAAGGCAAAACAGATGAGATATATATTTATTTATTTATTTATTTTATGTCATACTTAGGTCACTGTTGTGTTATGGTTTTATATATTGTGTATATATTTATTATAAGTGTAATTATCTATTATAAGAGGGTGCATTTATGAAGTTTGTACTTTGTGCTGTAAATTTAAATTTGCTATATTTGAATATCTTTTTATTTTTATTTGCGGGTTTAACTTTTAATTCGTTGTATTGTTTTAATTATTACTTTTTATTGTGTATTACCTTTTTATTTTCGTGTGTACTCTTTTAATTCTTTGTTGTTGTTTTAATATTGCTTTTTAGTGTGTATTACAAAAGCACATACGGTCTGTGGACCCGTGTGATTGTTGATGTTCAATGTATAATATTGTTATGTCAATAAATATACTTATTCATTCAAACATCATTGTTGACTGCCCACTGCATAGCAGAAGAAGAAAAGAAGCCGGAGTCTTCCTAATGCGGTCAACATGCCGCAGTTTATAATGCACAAAAAACTTTCTGATTTATTGTAAATGTAATTTAAATATTAACCTAAATGTAAGACTATGCAACTCTAAATTGATATTCAATGTATTTATGATCGGTCGTGATAAGACCCTGTAGTCAAAACGACCTTAAATAAACATTAATAAAAATTTTGATGTGTTCCATTCACATGACTTTTTCTACATCTCTGCAACAAATTGTAGTTAAAAAGCTTATGCTTCTATTTACTTCATGCTAACAGCAGAAATAGTCTTATTACTTGCTTCCCTGTAAGTAGAAGAGAAATAAGGGAGTAACATAAGTTAAAGTGATAGCAAAAGCTGGTTGCTAAGTGACTGAAGTCCCTTTGTTTGTATGGACAGGAGTTGACAAATTCGTATATGAGAAAATTGTTTTGCCAAGCTGAAACCAAAACAAGGAATATCTAAAAAATAATCAACTCCAGGAAAAAAATGTTTAGAACATAAATTGTGTGTTTTAATGTGCTCTATATTTTCTGTGTAGTGAGATTTTCCCCATCTCTTACGGTTTAGCAGTTATGCACAATTCTGTAAAATGCATCCAGAATAAAGTAGTCTTCAGCGGTTATTCTCAGTAAATTCAAGATATACATTTTATTTTTCGGGTAAATATCTTTAATATACGATATTTTAATCAAAATCGTTTGAGCCGTTTTTAAGAAAATCAAAATTTTCAAGAAAATTCCATGTAAAGAGTAGTTGGGGGTGGGGGGATTTTCTTGAAAATCTTCGTGTCGCATCCTTGGAAGATACTGAACTTAAATACGAAGTTTGGTATTAAACGGTCTTTTTGTTTTTGAGCTATGCTGCCCACAGGCACACAGACAGACACACACACGGACATTTTTCTAAAAATCATTTTTTTGGATTGAGGGAGTCTCAAAACATGTATTTCCGGTGAAATCTCGGTATCAAATTTTTGGGTGCATTGCAATACCTTCTCTATAGACTATGTGTAGAGAAAGTAAAGATTGTCAAATTGGCGGCGAGACAGAAAGAGTATAAAGTCTCAGTTATTAAAGGATTCTCTAGTTGAGCACATAGAGAGACTCTCATCGCTTCTTAAGGCAATTTCCACAACCAGTTAAGAGGACGTTTACTTGGCGTGGTCGGTCGACGAGGGACATCAACTCAAAAAAGGAAAATAAGTTGGAAGGAAATAAACGCTCGAGGTGAACGGAAGTTCGGTAAACACAGCTTTGGTCAATCTCTGCCCCCAGGGCCTACGATTGCTGTGCCCGGCCCACCGATTTTTAAGACATCCGATGTTGCTTCCCAAAGAACTATAATTTAGAAACTTGTATGGCAAGCTGGGACTTTCCGCTGTCATACACAGAAAGCCGACGACTTCAATACTCCGTCATACATGCGCACTTCTCTGAAACATCCTCTGTGACCCTTTCGCTTCAAAGCTGGATGTAATAATGTAATATCTTGAAGGAGGTGTGTTTCTCAAGCTCCATCAAATTGCACTCAGCCCTATTTGAGCTGAGCAATTTTCACGGCCCCAATGTTTGTTTTATCAAGAAGCATATACTAGAGAATAATGTAGAATAAATTGGAGGTTTTTAATGTTCACAGTAGTACTGTAAACAATTTTAATAAAAACTACGAGGCTGAAACAAGAAAAACAAATCTGATTTGTTCCATTCACATGACTTTCTCTACATCTCTGCAACAAAATTCGTAAACCGCTAATGCTTCTATTTACATCATGCTAATCGAGAATCAATTAGCAGAAATAGTCGTATTACTTGTTTCCTTGTAAGCGAAATAGGCAGTACGATAGGTTAAAGTGGTAGTCAAAAGGTGGTTGCTATGTGACTGAAGCTCCTTTGTATGGACAGGAGTCGACAAGTTCCTGTATAAGAAAAAGTATAGGTGTTTTAAAGGTGAAATCAAAAACAACAAATAACTAAAAACAATCAAATCCACGAGAAAAATGTATAGAACATCCATTGTGTCTTTTAACGCGCTCTACATTTTCTGTGTTGTAAATTTTTGTTTATCTCTTACAGTTTAGCAGTTATGCAAAATTCCGTAAAATTCATCCAGAATAAAGTAGTCTTCTGAGGCTATTCCCAGAAAATTCAAGATATGCTTCTTATTTGTCAGGTAAATATCTTTAATATATGACATTTTAATCAAAATCCTTAGAAACATTTTCTTGGAAATCTTCGTGTCGCATCCTTGAAAGGTACCAAACCTAGATACCAAGTTTGGTTTTCAACTGACTTTTCGTTTTTGAACTATGCTGACCACAGACACACACACATACATAGACACACACACGGACATTTTTCTAAAAATACTTTTTTTGGATTCGGGAGGTCTCAAATCACATATTTCCGGTAAAATCTCGGTATCGAAATTTTGGGTGCAATACAATACCTTCTCTATACACTATGTACATAGTACGTGTAGAGAAAGTAAAAACATGAGTAAATATCTATGTATTCAATTTGCCAATATGAATCTGATGTTAGTTTTAAGTTAGGTATAATAAACATGTAACATAATTAATTATTTAAATTCACTCAGAATTTCGCTCATATGGATATGTAAACTCTTTTTCACATCTCGCAGTGAGTTTTACTAACATACGAGGTCTGATCAATAAAGATGAGACTGATTTTTTCTGTAGCTTCCGTGATAGTTTCATATCTGTAACATAAATATTTAAAAAGAGCGGATTTTTATGTATAATGTCGGTAGGCGGCAGCACTCTCCTATCGGTAGGTTGGTAGTAATGCTCTATTTTGTAGACCCTACGTGCATTTCGCTTACCAGACAATAGAGGTGATGCGAGAGGAACAGTACAGCACAATCAAATTCTGTTTTCGTTTAAACCATACAGCCACCGAAACTTATGAAAAGCTGAAGCAAGCATACAGTGAAGATGCACTACCTCGTGCAACAGTGTTTAGGTGGTTCAAAAATGCCCGACTTGTCAGTGTTCAGCAAGGTGGGCCTGGTGTTTCGGCTTCTGCTGTGACTGAAGTCAACATCAACACAGCTGCTGTGATTGTCCGAGAGGATCGACGTATAACATTACGTAGTCTCAGTGAAGTGTTGAGAATTTCATATGGCAGTGTGTTTACAATTATCACGTCCATATGATCCGAGTTTGTGCTCGTTGGGTGCCACGTCTGTTGACTCCCGAACAAAAGGCTGTGCGAATGGAGACAAGCCGTGAGGTGCTGCGTCTCTTTGCTGATGGAGGGGATGCAGATTTTAAATTTATTATCACCGGTGATTAGTCATGGCTTCATCATTATAATCCTGAAGGAAAACAAGCCAGCACAGTGTGGAAATCAACAGGTCTCCAACACCAAAAAAGGCAAAAGTTGCTCCATCTGCAGGGAAAGTGATGGTGACATTTTTTGACTGTAATGGTGTGATTTACCAGCATGCAGTTCCCCCTCACACTACAGTTACAGCAGCATACTACACGTCAGTATTGGCTACACTGAGGAAGCACATTGCAACGAAACGACCAGAGCTTTCTCGGACTGGGTGGCGACTTCATCATGACAATGCACGGCTTCACGTCGCTAATCAAGTCATGCAGTTTCGGGCTCGATTCAACATTACCTGTGTACCACCTGTGTACCACCTTATAACCCCGATCTTGCACCCTGTGACTTTTTTATTCCCATCACTAAAGGCAAAGCTTAGGGGTATTCGATTTGAGAACTCTGAAGCAGTGCTCAAGAAAAGTGAGGCGATTCTCAAGGACCTTACAAAGAATGGTCTGCAGCACGTGTTCAAGGACTGGCAGAGACGCTAGAAAAGTGCATTGAAGTAGGAGGGGACTACTTTGAAAAAGATAATGTAAACATTGAATTGGAGTAATAAACATCTGTGAAAAAAAATCGGTCTCAGTCTTTGTTGATCAACCCTCGTATATATAAGCAATATCTGTTTCCTCAAGAAATCTTTTAACACCAACCAAATAAATGTTACCGAGGCACATTATGTAGAAGAGGTTAGAAATATAAATAATATAACACAAACAGTAAACAATTTGAGATAATTAATAGGAATCGCATATAAGTTTTAACATAATTCAATGAGATTTATCCTTTAATAAAATCAGAACGTTTCATTAATAGTAGTAGTATTAAATCATTATTATTATTATCATCATCATCATCATTATTATATTCATCATGTGTATCCGTAATCGTCTTTGCCACCCTTCCCTATTTATGAACTATTTACTTATAGCAAGCATTTTTCTTTTTGGTTGTGTGTCTTTTTTGTTTTCTTTTTGTTTGCGTTCTTGCATTCTATTTAGGGTACACTGAGTACGGATTCCTCATTTTGCATTTCTTCTTGATTTACCAACATGTCGTCTCTTCCAACCTTCTATAGCTCTAAGTATAGGGTGCCTAGGGGTCAGAAGTTTGTCGGGGGCCAACAGAATGAAGCACCTGGAATGAGTGGTCGGCATGAGCGTGAGGAAGTGGATGATATGAAATGAAAGCGAAAGGGATGACAGGAAAGATAATGATTGAGCAATTGATGGAATGAGTGGCGGGGGAAATCGGAGGATGTGGAGAAAAATCGCCCATAAATATTTACATAAAGTGCAAAATAAATAATCTACATTAACGTTCACAGTGTTGCACACCCTATAAAAACTCCCTTATAAATTAAGTTAACCTTTACCAAAGCTATTATCTGCCTTCTGCCTCGCGCACTGAGCGAAATTATTCGATGAGCATTGTTCGTCATAGTGAATTAAAGAAATTGCAGGTTACTGGCTTATCGTAAAAACTTTCTCAAATATTTGTCGGTATTTACTCTAGTCCCATTCAGTGTTGCCAGAAACATTTTTCAAAAGTCCGCCTCAATCATTAAAACAAATAGCAAAATTTCAGTTGAAGCGCCCAATATTTTTATTAAAATATGTTATTTATTTTACTATTTTATATACACAAACACACACACTTGGAATATTTCCAAAAGCTTCTTATAGCCGGTATCTCTGTAAGTATAGCACAATCATTATAAATGACATAATACTGGAATACTAACTAGTGTGAGCTGCGCTGACACAGGTTCAGGAAAGAGTATGAAAATACGAGGCGTTTGCGCCGATAATTTTATTGAAATATTACCTGAAGTATTTATTTTATTAATTACTTCCCTCAGTTGAGGGCTGCTTATAGACATACAGACTTATAACCATACAATCTTATTAACAGAACGATAAATGTTACATTTCAGGAGCCGATTCTGCGATGTGTTGCTATGGGGACATACTCTTTATTCGTATGGTTTTTTTTTTTCCCGCACTAATGCTTTTGATCGTGATTACATTTAATTGTTAAAATATTATATAACCAAACCAACAATTCTACTATATAAGAAGTATAATGAAACATCAACTACCAGCACTGAAATTTCTTTTGCTTTCATTGAAACCACATTGCAAGTGAGAATGCCAACTTATGATCCATCCATAGCAACAGTATTAATAAGTACAGCAAATTAACTATATCGTGCGTAAAAAAGTAATTATTGGCATGCTTAAAATAATATTGTATACATAAGTTGTACTCAAGTCAGAGAGGATTTAGTATTTGTCTTTCTTAATTTAGATTTAGACCTCCCTTCCCTACCAAACAGCTCATAAAGTTAAAAACAAACATTAATAAAAGCTATATATATTTTGCAGAAATATTTTAGTAGCCCAATCGGCGACTTTTCGCCCAATCTGGCAACACTGGTCCCAGTAACTGAAAGTACCGATCTTTTTACTTTTCTGCTACATGGGTGAACAAAGTTCCGAAAATCTTTGATTTAATAAAAGATCATAACACTCATCTTATTGAAGATATAGAACTCAAACTAGGTAGGCATCAGCACTCTGGATGACTCTAGCTGAGAGAAAATCGGACTTCTACTGGAAAAACACGTGCGCTTTAGAAATGTGAGCCACAGAAATGATGTAATCTGACAGAGAAAAGTATTCAAAGCTGGAAACTACAAACTGAATATTTACACCACATTAGCAGCTTGAAGAAAGCGCACGGTAGAAAAGGACAAAGCTATGCGTTAGATGGAAATATATATCCCATTTAAATCCATACTGTCTTTTAAAGTTGAGGCACGCTATATTTATTCTTTTTTATTACTTTCTCTACACATACTATGTACACAGGTACAGACAAGGTAGTGCACTCCACCAAAAAATTCGATACCGATATTTCACCGGAAATATATGTTTTAGGGTCCCCTGTATCCAAAGAAAAAAGGTATTTTCGGAAAAAGCGTGTCCGTGTGTTTATAAACACGATAACTCGTAAACGAAAAGTCTGTAAAATACCAAACTTGGTTTTTAGGTTTAGTACCTTCTTTTGAGAAACCCCCCCCACCCCGAACTACCCTTTACATGGAACTTTTTCCGAAAATGTTGATTTCCTAAAAATGTCTCTAACGATTTTGATTAATATATCTTATATTAAAGATATTTACCTGACAAATAAAATGTATGTTTTGAATTTTCTGGAAATATCCCCTGAAGACTGCTTTATTCTGGGTGAATTTTACGAAACTTTGCATAACTGCTAAACCGTAAGAAGTGGACAAAAACCTACCACACAAAAAATGTAGAGCACATTAAAACACGCAATTTATGTTCTATACATTTTTTCGTCGAGTTGATCATTTTGATATATTCCTCGGTTTTGGTTTCAGCTTTGAAAAACTTAATCTTTCTCATACAGGAATTTGTCAACTCCTGTCCATACAAATAAAGGAACTTCAATCACATAGCAACCAGCTTTTGACTATCACTTTAACCTATGATACTCCCTTATTTCGCTTCTACTTACAAGGAATCAAGTAATAAGACTATTTCTGCTAATTTTTTGTCGATTCGCGTAAAATAAATAGAAGCATAAGCTTTTTAACAATATTTTTTTGCAGAGATGTAGAGAAAGTCATGTGAATAGAACACATCAGATTTTTTAATATACTAAGTGAACTGCTTTTATAGCATCATTCACCCAAACCCATCCATGCATGTTTTTGCTGTTGTGTGCTTTTCTTGTATAAATAGAGGAATAACATACAAGATTAATGAGAATTTCAATTTTTTTTAAGCGTCTTTTAACCTGGATAAATGAAATGGGTGAAATTATGCTCAAACGTGTCGCAATTTCATACAGCTTAATTACCCGACATTCGTTTCTTCAGGATCAGGGAAAACACCGGAAGAAAACCTTATCCCGGTAACTCACCGCAACCAGGATACGACCTTCTTAAATATGAGGCAGACTCTACCGGCCTCTTAGTGTAGTGGAAACCAACCACACTACAGTGGCGGGTAGTGTGTGTGTGTGTATATATATATATATATATATATATATATATATATATATATATATAATATCTGTGATTTATTTTACCTAGGCCATTCAATACCGAACAAGTGTAACCACACTACAGTGGCGGGTAGTATGTGTATATGTATATAATATCTGTGATTTATTTTACCTAGTACATTCAATACCGAACAAGTGTTGTTGATACCAACCGGAACAAGATGCACATTACTTTCTCGACCTATTCTGCAATAAATCATTCTTTCTAAAGCTTGTTCTTCTATCCAGTATATGCTAATAAAAATGTACAGTAACATAAATCGGCTTATTGCTTATTTCCAAGGGGATAAATTAAGCCAAAGCTATAGTAGCATCTTTTAAACGCTATCACTAAGCGTTCACATTGAAATTTTGTTGTGTTTGCATCGTCAGGAATTTAAAAAACATTAAATCCACTAAAAATTAAATAAAATGTACTGAACATATACTGTGCGTTTTAGCGACTTTTTTTAAAGTAACAATATTTCTATCTCCTACGGTTTGCCAATTATGCAAAAGCCATACGGAATGAGTGCTTTAAAAGCTATTCCCAAAAAGTTCAAGATATACATTTTATTTGCGATATAAATATCTTTAGTATGCGCAGTTTGTATCAGAATTGTTAGAACCAGTTTTGAGAAAATCGAACATTCCGAAAAATATTCTTTGAAAAGAGTAACTCGGGCAGGGAGATTTTCCTGGAAATGTTCTTGTCACATTCTGAAGATATAGAACTTAAATACCAAATATGTTATTGACTGATTTGAGGTATGTTAGCCACATAATCGGATGTTATTCTGAAAATGATTTTTTGGAATCAAAGGACCCTAAAACGTGTATTTTAGTGAATTCTTTATGTAGAACTTTTTGCTGGAATGCGATCCTAGGTAAGAAAGGGAAGGAAAATGCTTGCTTTCTTCACAGCGGTGTTTTTACACATAATGGTAACATTTGTTACTTCTCAGCAGAATGCATGAACGTGTTGTAAAATCCAAGTAACATACTTAATAAGTAACTATGGGGACTTGTAATTGTTTTCGTTATTTTTCTTTCCTTTGTTTTTTTCTTCGCATCAAATTATCAAAGTTATTTTGATTTTGCGGAAGTTGAATCACAATTAGTTTTAGGATTTAATGTTGAGAACGGTATAACTGGCGCAACAGATCTGGACATGTGAAAATCTTAATGAGAGCTAGGAAGCGAGTTGTACTTTCAGATAAGCAGTTCATGCATGCTGGGAGAGTGCCTGTCACAGTCAATGTCAAATATCTGTCACCTCTTATGCACCTGCACTGATAAACATGTGTTTTCATATGTATATTCATATCTACAAAACATCTGTACAAATGGCCTACTATATAAACAATGTCAATCGTCTGCCTCCAATTCTTCCACACCTGACAGTCCTTCGTCTTCGCTCTCGCCATTGTCATCGCTACTTTCTGCACCATTATTCTGGACTAGAATTCTTTTTATTTGATTTTCTACAATTCTTTTTAATGATTTTCAATGTTCACAACATAGCGACATATATTTTCCCATTCTGGCCTGCCAATTTCTGCAATTCGCTGGCGACACAACTGTTCCACGTCTTTAAATTTAAAGTGATATATTAAGTTTTATTTTTCTTTGTTTCTTATCTTTAAGAACCCTGAAGTGGAACTCAGTGAAATATCCGTTGCCTTGGCTACTCTTTCATTCACTTGCTGCAGGCTTTTGAAGAACTCGGTTGAACATACATTTTCTTCCTTCATCTCTGCTTCTTCTTTCATGAAGTCAAGGACATTTGCAACTATTTCTCTGCTCTAAGTAATAGATTGGCACTTAACTTTGAAAACGTAGGAGCCATGGTTAAAAAAATAAAATAAATAAAATGAACACTATTTACTGCCCACTTTGAATACAAACATATGCGGAACACTTTAGATACAAAGGTTGCTCGCTGTGACTCTTAAGAAAGCAAAGTATCATATCACAAACTCCGATAAGCTAGATTCGGTAACTGGGTCACGATTCCAGAAGTTTTGCGCCGGCAATAGAAAACGTTCATCGCACAACGGTAAAAGGAACATGTAAATCTTGCCCGTGTGAATAAGATTGACATTGAGATTGTATTTTCCATCTTCCAGGCCATATCTCACAGAACAAGCGTGACACTTACTCAGGTAGGTAGCGGGTGGAGTTCACGCCAGTCATTTTCCACGCATAAAGGTGGGCAACCCGAGGGGCGTTTTGTATACACCCCACAGATTGATTTATTGTTGAGCTATTTGGTCTACATGAATGAATACGTCACTTGCCTAGAGGACTACAACGGCATCGTAAATCAACAGGGCTCTATGTGCCACCAGATTCTTCTCTCGACGCATTTATTACCCCCCCCCTTTTTTTTTTCTAACTCTACTGCTTATCAGTAAATTGAAGGATTGTCCAAAATTGTAATATATATAAGAGTAGTCTGCGCAGTAAAGACCATCATAGCCACAAAAGTATTAGTGGTGAGAAAAGTTCTTCTTTAATCTGTTTCTGTTACAACCACCACGAAACAGTTTCGAAGTAACAGCTTCGTGCAACAAAATTCCCTAAACTGTTGCGCCGCATTGATCAGCAGCAAAACTGTTGCAGACTAATATTTACCACCAAATACTATTGAGAAAAATCTGATGTGTTGCATTCACATGACTTTCTCTACATCCCTGCAACAAATATTGTTAAAAAGCTTATATTTCTATTTATTTCAGGCTAATCGACAAAAAATTAGCAGAAATAGTCTTATTACTTGCTTACTTATACGTAGAAGAGAAATAAGGGAGTATCATAGGTTAAAGTGATAGTCAAAAGCTGGTTGCTATGTGATTCAATTTCCTTTATTTGTATGGACAGGAGTTGACAAGTTCCTGTACGAGAAAAGTTAAGTTTTTCGTACCTGAAAAACAAAAACAAGTAGTATCTCAAAAACGACCAACTCCACGAAAAAAATGTATAAAACATAAATTGTGTGTTTTAATGTGCTCTACAAATTTTGTGTGGCAAGTTTTTGCCTATCTCTTACGGTTTTGCGGTCATGCAAAATTTCGTAAAATTCACTCAGAATAAAGTAGTCTTCAGAAGCTAATCCCAGAAAATTCAAAATGTACATTTTATTTGTCAGGTAAATACCTTTAATATACGATATTTTAATCAAAATCGTTGAGCCATTTTTTAGAAAATCAAAATTTTCGAAAAAAGTTCCATGTAAAGGGTAGACACACAGACTGACAAAGACACACTCACAGACACATACAGACGCACACACACACACACAGCGCATCACCTTTCATTTGGAAACGGAATACGCTGGGTAATGGACAACCCTGGATATTGCCGCCAGTAGTCTTATTGCAATAACCGTTCCCTTTGTTGCAAAGGAATGCGTGGCCAATTCGCCCTTTCAATTTTTGTTTCGTTTTTCCTTGCACCTTTAAAGTAAGAATCCTTTCTGCTATGACAACAAAACTCGATTTCTTCCAGCAAAATAAACATGTTTACCTGAGTTTGTGTTTGTGAGGGAGGTTTTTGTCTTACCTCATGTCCAAATTCATGTAGTGTAAGTGTGTTTTTCGTGTTACTCTTGACTTTTGCACACAAATTGTTAACAAATTAATTAGTGTAATGCTATTTTGCGCCTTGTTTGATAAAACACAGATAGAATTTTCCTACACGAAATGTGAAAGTGCATTTAAGAGAAATCATTTCCTTCAGTTCTAACAGACTATTTCATTTAAGAAATAAGGTTAGAGTCAAACTGTATTTAGTTGTGTGATAGAGATATTGAAAGCACAGATTTGTAAACACACTCGCCCTCCGTGGAATAGTGGTTACCCTGCTATCTTCATATACCCAAGGTCGTGGGTTCAAACCCGGCGGAGGATGATGGCATTTTTCGGGCGTAAAAACCCTCAGCATGGCTTCCTTCGGAAGGGAAGTAAAACCGTTGGTCCCATGTCATAGATTTACGGCACGTAAAAGAACCTCAAGCATGATGAAGTCAACTGGAATGGAACACATCAGATTTTTTCATGTTGCTTTTTTATGGTTTTACTTTTTCCAGTCTTAATGTTCTAGATGTTCTTAATACCAAATGGAGTTTAGTGCATTTATTTCGGAAGTTCTATCTTTTAATTCTGTTATAATTTTCCCAGATTGATCTGTTTTGTCATTGAGTATGTTTAATTGAATATCTTCTCCTAGACATTAATACTTTATTCTTGACTCTCTATTGTTCCTATTCTTCTATGCTCTCGCAGTGTTGCGCTAATAACATCGAAAAATGTACAAGCGAATACTCATACGTGTTCTGTGGACGTTTGTTTTCCAGTTAGTGAATACACATTCCAGGGACATTTTAAGTAGCGTTGCTTGTCTTAATTCTTTGGTTGTTTGAAAGTTCCTCGTTATTTTATTTTCCGCTTTCATTTTTATGTTGGTCCTTCACATGATTTGATTGCTTTATTATCATCCTATTAATTGCAGATAATCTTAAGTTTTCCATAGTTTATTTATTGGTATACTGACATTGTTTTCAAGATGTATGAATACTAAATGAAGATCTCTCTGTTATTGGCTTTCTTTCTTCTTTTTTTTTCTCCCTTTCCTTTCTTCGTTTGTATTACACAAAATATGTTACCTGTACAAGACCACCATCTGTAAACCAGATTAAACTATCATACTACTCTTCTAACAGTTTTGTTAATGTGCAAACATAAATTATGCTGAATGTGCTTGTGTATTGTCACTTCCCATCCTTCCAGTACTTATCCAATTATGATTTTGTCAAGTAATATGGTTAGCACATGTTTATAACTGTTTATGTCCAATTAAGTTCTATTCGGCTATTTCCTGGATCTACATCGTTTCATTATTATTATTATTATTATTATTATTATTATTATTATTATTATTATTATTATTAATTGTATCATCATCTTCATTACATCTACATTTTTATTCTTCTTATTATAGGTATATAAGTGTTTTCAAATTCCTCCATACATTCTAAACGTTTTCCCATTAAAAGCATTTTATAATATTGTTCACATTACTTTATACGTATTAGATATAAATGAGTGCTGCCCTCCGTGGTGTAATAGTTACCATGCCAACTTCCTATACCCAAGGTCGGGACGATGGATTTTTTTCGGGCATAAAAATCTTTACCATGACTTCCTTCGGAAGGGAAGTAAAGCCGTTGGTCCCGTGTCGTAGATTTACGGTACCTGAAAGAACCTGTTAGAGAGGCCTCTGAGCAAAATGAAGCGGTCTTTCACACCCAATTTAGAATGGCACTCTGAGAAACACAGTAGTTAAAGAACGTCCATAAATAACACGCCATTTATATTTATAAATGAGCTTTTACTGTGATTTTGATTTTATGCTTTATTAGTTTCCATGATGAGCCTGTTGTCTATATGCATAGAATTCATTATTATTATTAGGTACTTATTATTACTATTATTAGGTATTATTATTAATATTAATAATAAAGACTGTGGACCAACAGAGTTTGGTCCAGCATCAAACTGTGGGACTGACGCAGCTGCTGTTATTTTCTGGGCATCATTGTTAAACAAAAGATTGGGAAATTCCTGCCCGTGATTATCAGAAACTACTAGATGAAAGGTTCCAAACGGTCCTTTGTTTTTAACGCTGAAGCTCTTTTTCAGAATCTAAACAATGACTTGAACTTTACCGAGAGAAATGCTATTGGGAGTTCTCGACATGTAGACGCACGCTTTGCAATTAATTTGCAGACATGATAATAAAGTTTCATTAAAACACAGACGGCGTTTGTCAAGAGCTTGTTCACATCCTGCCTTTTAGCAAATCGTAAAATACACCACTAAGCGCTGACTTTTTTGATCACAAAAATTGAAATAGTAACGTCGAGTTTCTCTTAGCTAATAAAGTTTGCAGAGAAGCATTGTTAATGTAGATTAATTATTTTTCCACTTAAAAATAAATCAGGGTGTAATTTGAAAGAACGTCGGGCACGACCGAGTGATTGTTAAAGGCAGCAGTCGTAAAGAGAGCATCAACGAGAGAGACGGTGTGCAGTCGTAAAACACGACCTCTCGTAATGCAATCAATTACAGAGCCCCGTGGGTGTTTAATAAATAGAAACCAGCTAATGTAATTCAAACGTAACTGCTGCAACATGATGTATATATTGAGCTTGTATCTTTGCTATCTTTTCGCAAGCAATCTTTCGAGATTAGTAGTTTTTTGGATTGTTTTTTACTTTCTCTACACGTACTATATACATAGTGCATACAGGAAGTATTGTATTCCACCCAAAAATTCGACCCCCTGAATACAAAAAAGGCATTTTTAGAGAAAGGTCCGTGTGTGCCTGTGGACAGCATAGCTCAAAAACGAAAAGACCGTGAAATACCAACTTTGGTATTTAGGTATAGTATCTTCCAAGGATGCTACTTGAAGATTTTCAAGAAAATTCCCACACTCTAAACTACCCTTTACATGGAACTTTTTTCGAAAATTTTGATTTTCTTAAAAATGGCTCTAAAATTTTTGATTAAAATCACGTATATTAAAGCACCGGAAATAAAATGTATATCTTGAATTTTGCTGGGAATAGCTTCTGAAGACCTCTTTATTCTGGATGAATTTTGCATAAACTGTAAGAGATAAACAAAAACGTACCATACAGAAAATGTAGAGCACGTTAAAACTCACAATACACTTTATATACATTTTTTTAGTGGAGTTGATCGTTTTTAAGATGTTCCTTATTTTGAAAAACTTATTTTGTCATACAGAAATTTGTTAACTCCTGTCTGTACACACAAAGGAACTTCAGTCACACAGCAACCATCTTTTGACTATCACTTAAACCTATGGAACTCTCTTATTTCACTTCTACTTACAAGGAAACAAGTAATAAGACTATTTCTGCTAATTTTTTCTCGATTGGTAGGAAGTAAATAGAAACATTAGCTTTTTAACAATAAGAGATGTAGAGAAAGTCATATGAATGGATCACGCCAGATTTTTTGATAGTGTTTAACGCCCGCTTTTACTACCAAGGCAACCGGAAAACCCGCCCCTGCACCGCTTTGTCCACCACAAATCTCACTTGCGGTCGCTTGGGATCGAAGCCTAGGTGAGAGGCGAGTGGACAGGATTGGATCAGGGGTACATTTCAACCCTTTCGTCTTTAGCAGATAGCATCGCTACGGCATTATTCAGTGCAAGTATTTTAATTTCTTCATGTTTTATTTTTTACTTTCTTTACTGCGTTTAGTAAGTAGTGTATGTATTCCGCCCGAAATGTGGAATTTTTACCGGAAATTTGAGGCCTTCGATCTCCCCTTCACAACATATACTTTTTTTTTTTAGAAAAAGATCCGTTTGTGTGTCTACATAAAAACGAAAAATCATTTAGTACAAAGAATAAAACATTGTATTTAATTTAGGGATGTGACAAGTATCTTTTGAGAAAAGCCCCACACACCAAATTACCATTTACATTACATTTTGATTAAAGCGGTGTATATTTAATATACAGGATGATTTATATAGAGCTAACATATTTTTTTCATTAACTGTTTCAAAACTGCTATGCTAGTGACAACTTATTATACCTAAATTGTAGAGGAATTTTGGGAGATTATTTACCTCTATATTAAATGTTGAAAATGTCCTCTATCCTGCATAAGGCACAACTCAACACGTCGTTCCATGTTACTGACCACTCGTTGGAGGACTCTGTTGTCAATAGCTTGAATCTCCTTTGTGATGTTGCGCTTCAGAACGTCCAATGTCTGGGGACGTGTGGCGTAAACCTGTCTTTTAAGTAACCCCATAGAAAGAAGTCTAGCGATGTCAAATCCGGAGATCTCGGTGGCCACAGGTTTCTAGAAATTATCCGGTCGTCCAAGAAACTTGCAATTAGGTTCATGGAGTTATTTGATGAATGGCATGTAGCGCCATCTTACTGAAAATATTCTTGACTCAGCTCTACATCGCACTGCAGTTTCACGTTGAGTACAAGAACAAAATGTCGAAACAGCTACTAACAATGCAATTAGGAATAGAACATAAACATCTGCGCATCTAGTGACAAGGAATCGAAACTCCAGAATATTCTGCTTAATTTGGTGCAAAAAATGGGGTCATTGAATGAATTTCTAACGGAATAATTAAAGAAAGAAATGTGTCAGTTCTACATAAATCACTCTGTATTCCCATGACAAATGAAGTGCACTTCATGAGTTTTTTGGCACAGCTTCTGAAGTCCTAATGATCCTGAATGACTTTTCCATAATTGGTAATCCATAAAGACACAGATAGAATCTTACTGCTCTATAAATCTACTGCTCGTTAATGCACTCCATGTATGTGTTTTTTGGGTGTTTTTCGAGATATTGCTTGTTATTTCCTAAATGTTCTCAAGTGGTAAGTGTTCAAGCTTTCTTCCTGGTCTTGGAAAGAGAAGAGCATTACAAAGTGTCATCTCTTATAAAACATAAAACATTTAATTGTCGCTTAAGCGTACTGTATTGCCCTATTTCCATTGCAACTACAAGAAGATATGTAATAAAACCATAATATCTTTCAATGTTATTGTTGATATCGAATAGAATGAAACTGGTGAAATGATACTCAAATGATCTCAGGGTCCATGGAGTTTAAAATGAGCTTAAAATTATTCGACATTGGTTCTCTCAGGATAAGGGAAAATCCGGATAACTCACTCTAACCGAGATTCATCCTCGCGACCTCTTGACATGCTACCCCACACTACCGAGAGGAGCATTTTTGCATTTTCCCTACACAAGTCGTTGTAGTACAGGAGTTGTATAGGTCAAGTCAGACTGAAAAATTCAATGATAGCCATTTCAACAAATGTTTATTTCGATAAACATGAAGTTAATAGAGTAAGCTTTGAGAATGTTTTGTGGAAGAATGAGTAGAGAAAATGTGAATTTAAAACATATATCTTTTATATTTGTACTTTTTCTACTACGTATAGCAAGTAGGGGACGTATTTTGCCCTAAAAAGTATTACTAAGCATTGACCGTTAGCACGGAGAGCTCCTTGCGTTATTGTGTGTGTCTGTGAGTGTGTGTGTGTGTCTGACTGGGAACACATATTTAAAAATCTGATGTGTTCCATTCACATGACTTTCTCTACATCTCTGCAACAAATTGTTATTAAAAAGCTTGTATTTACATCATGCTAATCCAGAAAACATTAGCGGAAATAGTCTTAAGGGTAGTTGGAGTGGGGGGGGGGGTTCTTGAAAATCTTCGTGTCGCATCCTTGGAAAATACCAAACCTAAATACCAAGTTAGGTATTTAGCGGTCTTTTCGTTTTTGAGCTATGCTGCCCACAAGACACACACACAGACAGGCAGACAGACACACACACGGACATTTCTCTAAAAGTGCTTTTTTTGGATTCAGTAGGTCCAAAAACATATATTTCCGGTGAAATCTCGGTATCGAATTTTATGTCAGTTTTCGTACACATATATTCTCCTGATGACTTCACGGGAAATTTCCGTACCGAAGACCACAGAGTCAAGATGGTCGAAAGCTAGCTTGGATTTCTTTGATTCCAATCTAACTCGGTTGCTATCCCATAATAATCAACATCGAGAAACCTTCAAATCTATAACATTATTCTAGGTTAGAAATGTCGTTTCTTACTTTCTCTAAACGTACATAGTGTATAGAGAAGGTATTGCACTCCACCCAAAAATTCGATACCGAGATTTCACCGGAAATATACTTTTTAGGATCCCCAGTATCCAAAAAAAGTATTTTCTGAAAAGGGTCTGTTTGAGTGTGTGTGTCCGTGTGCTTGTGAACATGATAACTCCAAAACGAAAAGTCGGTAAAATACGAAACTGGTATTTAAGTTTAGTATCTTCCAGGGATACGACACGAAGATTATGAGGAAAATTCTCCCACCCAAAACTACCCTTTACATGGAAATTTTTTTAAAAAAATTTGATTTTCTCAAAAAGGACTGTAACGATTTTGATTAAAATCTCTTATATATAAGATATTTACTTAGCAAAGAAAATGTATATGTTGAATTTTCTGGGAATAGCCTCTGAAGACTACTTTATTCTGGGTCAATTTTACGGAATTTTGCATAACTGCTAAACTTTAAGATATGGATAAAAACCTACCACACAACAAATGTAGAGCACTTTAAAACACACAATTTATGTTACATACATTTTTTCATGGAGTTGATTGTTTTTGAGATATTGCTTGTTTTTGGTTTCTGCTATAAAAACATAATATTCTCATACAAGACTTTGTGAACTCGTCTCCATACAAACAAAGGAACTTCAGTCACATAGCAACCAGCTTTTGACTATCACTTTAACCTATGGTACTCCATTATTTCGCTTCTACTTACAAGGAAGCAAGTAATAAGACTATTTCTGCTGATTTTTTCTCGATTAGCATGAAGTAAATAGAAGCATAAGCTTTTTATCAATAATTTGAGCCAGAGATGTAGAGAAGGTCATGTGAATGGAACACATCAGATTTTTACTCAAGTAGTTGTTAGAGCAGCTTATAGGTTGGAACAAGAACTACAGTGTCAGATTATCTTGCTGTTGACTACAGGAACCGGTCATATGGCGGATGTAGTTTAATAGCACGTCAATGTCTTGCTCCGCCAACAGAACAAGCTTTCTTTTTATTTTTCATACAGATAATAATTAAAAACACAGCAACTCTGTGGTTACTGTCTGTTAATATAGGCATTGTCAGCACCTCCCGCCGTTACCAGATACAGGATGTTCTTCTTTATTTATTTTACACATTTTGTTTTGGTATAATTGCACTTAAGAAATATAGCTTTCTGTATTTATATGGCTAGTCATTGTTGTTAAACTATTACTTTCTCTTGCGACAGTATATTGGTATGACGCACATATTACAAGTTTGATCATTAGTTTGTACATATTTAATATAAGAAATATCTGCTCAGTAGAACGGAGAACCTTAGCGTGTAGAAGCTCGCATTGTGTTCTTCAAGGCTACGTGCTTTGTTAAACATAACCAGGACTTTAGAGCATTAGGGACACAAGTAGCAATCCTTGGGAGGAAGGTAGGTTCAGTCCCTTATATTTTAGAAAGAGGGAATTTCTCATTGTAGAAAAAGGTCACGTGGGTGGAAAATAAAGAAAAATCCCAGTCACGTGTCAACGCTACTTTGCGCGCCTTTTTTCAACCAATCAAAAAGGAGGGCAATATTAGGATCTGTTGGTATATAAGTGATGCACGTATAAGAAATCGGATGCACAGTCTACGAAATCGCGCGGAACGACAGTATAAGAAATGTGACGAGACACAGTCAAAGAAATAGCGCGGGACGACAGTATAAGAAATGTGACGAGACACAATCTACGAAATCGCGCGGAACGACAGTATAAGAAATGTGACGAGATACAGTCTACGAAATCGCGCGGAACGACAGTATAAGAAATGTGACGAGACACAATCTAAGAAATAGCGCGGGACGACAGTATAAGAAATGTGACGAGACACAGTCAAAGAAATAGCGCGGGACGACAGTATAAGAAATGTGACGAGACACAATCTACGAAATCGCGCGGAACGACAGTATAAGAAATGTGACGAGATACAGTCTACGAAATCGCGCGGAACGACAGTATAAGAAATGTGACGAGACACAATCTAAGAAATAGCGCGGGACGACAGTATAAGAAATGTGACGAGACACAGTCTAAGAAATAGCGCGGGAAGACAGTATAAGCAATGTGACGAGACACAATCTAAGAAATAGCGCGGGACGACAGTATAAGAAATGTGACGAGATACAATCTAAGAAATAGCACGGGACGACAGTATAAGAAATGTGACGAGACACAATCTAAGAAATAGCGCGGGACGACAGTATAAGAAATGTGACGAGACACAATCTAAGAAATAGCGCGGGACGACAGTATAAGAAATGTGACGAGATACAATCTAAGAAATAGCACGGGACGACAGTATAAGGAATGTGACGAGACACAATCTACGAAATCGCGCGGAAGGACAGTATAAGAAATGTGACGAGATACAATCTAAGAAATAGCGCGGGACGACAGTATAAGAAATGTGACGAGATACAATCTAAGAAATAGCACGGGACGACAGTATAAGGAATGTGACGAGACACAGTCTACGAAATCGCGCGGAAGGACAGTATAAGAAATGTGACGAGATACAATCTAAGAAATAGCACGGGACGACAGTATAAGAAATGTGACGAGATACAATCTAAGAAATAGCGCGGGACGACAGTATAAGAAATGTGACGAGATACAATCTAAGAAATAGCACGGGACGACAGTATAAGGAATGTGACGAGATACAATCTAAGAAATAGCACGGGACGACAGTATATAAGGAATGTGACGAGATACAGTCTAAGACATAGCGCGGAACGACAGTATAAGAAATGTGACGAGACACAATCTAAGAAATAGCGCGGGACGACAGTATAAGAAATGTGACGAGATACAATCTAAGAAATAGCGCGGGACAAAGGTATAAGAAATGTGACGAGACACAATCCAAGAAACAGCGCGGAACGACGGTATAAGGAATGTGACGAGATACAGTCTAAGAAATAGCGCGGGACGACAGTATAAGAAATGTGACGAGACACAATCTAAGAAACAGCGCGGAACGACAGTATAAGAAATGTGACGAGATACAGTCTAAGAAAAAGCACGGAACGACAGTATAAGAAATGTGACGAGATACAGTCTAAGAAATAGCACGGAACGACAGTATAAGAAATGTGACGAGATACAGTCTAAGAAATAGCGCGGGACGACAGTATAAGAAATGTGACGAGACACAATCTAAGAAACAGCGCGGGACGACAGTATAAGAAATGTGACGAGATACAGCCTAAGAAATAGCACGGAACGACAGTATAAGAGATGTGACGAGATACAGTCTAAGAAATAGCACGGAACGACAGTATAAGAAATGTGACGAGACACAATCTAAGAAACAGCGCGGGACGACAGTATAAGAAATGTGACGAGACACAATCTAAGAAATAGCGCAGGACGACAGTATAAGAAATGTGACGAGACACAGTCTAAGAAATCAAACGGGACGACAGTATAAGAAATGTGACGAGATACAGTCTAAGAAATAGCGCGGAACGACAGTATAAGAAATGTGACGAGATACAGTCTAAGAAATAGCGCGGAACGACAGTATAAGAAATGTGACGAGACACAATCTAAGAAATAGCGCGGGACGACAGTATAAGAAATGTGACGAGATACAATCTAAGAAATAGCGCGGGACAACAGTATAAGAAATGTGACGAGACACAATCTAAGAAACAGCGCGGAACGACGGTATAAGGAATGTGACGAGATACAGTCTAAGAAATAGCGCGGGACGACAGTATAAGAAATGTGACGAGACACAATCTAAGAAACAGCGCGGAACGACAGTATAGGAAATTTGACGAGATACAGTCTAAGAAATAGCACGGAACGACAGTATAAGAAATGTGACGAGATACAGTCTAAGAAATAGCACGGAACGACAGTATTAGAAATGTGACGAGATACAGTCTAAGAAATAGCGCGGGACGACAGTATAAGAAATGTGACGAGACACAATCTAAGAAACAGCGCGGGATGACAGTATAAGAAATGTGACGAGATACAGCCTAAGAAATAGCACGGAAAGACAGTATAAGAAATGTGACGAGATACAGTCTAAGAAATAGCACGGAACGACAGTATAAGAAATGTGACGAGACACAATCTAAGAAACAGCGCGGGACGACAGTATAAGAAATTTGACGAGATACAGTCTAAGAAATAGCGCGGGACGACAGTATAAGAAATGTGACGAGATACAGTCTAAGAAACAGCGCGGAACGACAGTATAAGAAATGTGACGAGATACAGTCTAAGAAATAGCGCGGGACGACAGTATAACAAATGTGACGAGACACAATCTAAGAAACAGCGCGGGACGACAGTATAAGAAATGTGACGAGATACAGCCTAAGAAATAGCGCGGAACGACAGTATAAGAAATGTGACGAGACACAGTCTAAGAAATAGCGCGGAACGACAGTATAAGAAATGTGACGAGACACAATCTAAGAAATAGCGCGGGACGACTATAAGAAATGTGACGAGACACAATCTAAGAAATCGCGCGGAACGACAGTATAAGAAATGTGACGAGACACAGTCTAAGAAATCGCGCGAAACGACAGTATAAGGAATGTGACGAGATACAGTCTAAGAAATCGCGCGGAACGACAGTATAAGAAATGTGACGAGATACAGTCTAAGAAATAGCGCGGAACGACAGTATCAGAAATGTGACGAGACACAGTCTAAGAAATCGCGCGGAACGACAGTATAAGAAATGTGACGAGACACAGTCTAAGAAATCGCGCGGAACGACAGTATAAGGAATGTGACGAGATACAGTCTAAGAAATCAAGCGGAACGACAGTATAAGAAATGTGACGAGATACAGACTAGGAAATCGCGCGGGACGACAGTATAAGAAATGTGACGAGACACAGTCTAAGAAATCAAGCGGAACGATAGTATATGTAATGTGACGAGACACAGTCTAAGAAATCGCGCGGGACGACAGTATAAGAAATGTGACGAGACACAGTCTAAGAAATCAAGCGGAACGACAGTATAAATAATGTGACGAGACACAGTCTACGAAATCGCGCGGGACGACAGTATAAGAAATGTGACGAGACACAATCTAAGAAATAGCGCGGAACGACAGTATAAGAAATGTGACGAGTCACAGTCTAAGAAATAGCGCGGGACGACAGTATAAGAAATGTGACGAGACACAATCTAAGAAATAGCGTGGAACGACAGTATAAGAAATGTGACGAGACACAATCTAAGAAATCGCGCGGGACGACAGTATAAGAAATGTGACGAGACACAATCTAAGAAATAGCGCGGGACGACAGTATAAGAAATGTGACGAGACACAGTCTAAGAAATCAAGCGGAACGACAGTATAAGAAATGTGACGAGATACAGACTAGGAAATCGCGCGGGACGACAGTATAAGTAATGTGACGAGATACAATCTAAGAAATAGCGCGGGACGACAGTTTAAGAAATGTGACGAGACACAATCTAAGAAATAGCGCGGGACGACAGTATAAGTAATGTGGCGAGACACAATCTAAGAAATCAAGCGGAACGACAGTATAAGAAATGTGACGAGATACAGTCTAAGAAATAGCGCGGGACGACAGTATAAGAAATGTGACGAGACACAGTCTAAGAAATAGCGCGGGACGACAGTATAAGAAATGTGACGAGACACAGTCTAAGAAATCAAGCGGGACAACAGTATAAGAAATGTGACGAGACACAGTCTAAGAAATAGCGCGGGACGACAGTATAAGAAATGTGACGAGACACAGTCTAAGAAATCAAGCGGGACGACAGTATAAGAAATGTGACGAGATACAGTCTAAGAAATCAAGCGGGACGACAGTATAAGAAATGTGACGAGACACAGTCTAAGAAATCAAGCGGGACGACAATATAAGAAATGTGACGAGATACAGTCTAAGAAATCAAGCGGGACGACAGTATAAGAAATGTGACGAGACACAGTCTAAGAAATCAAGCGGGACGACAGTATAAGAAATGTGACGAGATACAGTCTAAGAAATCAAGCGGGACGACAGTATAAGAAATGTGACGAGACACAGTCTAAGAAATCAAGCGGGACGACAGTATAAGAAATGTGACGAGATACAGTCTAAGAAATCAAGCGGGACGACAATATAAGAAATGTGACGAGACACAGTCTAAGAAATCAAGCGGGACGACAGTATAAGAAATGTGACGAGATACAGTCTAAGAAATCAAGCGGGACGACAGTATAAGAAATGTGACGAGACACAGTCTAAGAAATCAAGCGGGACGACAGTATAAGAAATGTGACGAGACACAGTCTAAGAAATCAAGCGGGACGACAGTATAAGAAATGTGACGATACAGAGTCTGAGAAATAGCGCGGGACGACAGTATAAGAAATGTGACGAGACACAGTCTAAGAAATCAAGCGGGACGACAGTATAAGAAATGTGACGAGATACAATCTAAGAAATCAAGCGGGACGACAGTATAAGAAATGTGACGAGACACAGTCTAAGAAATCAAGCGGGACGACAGTATAAGAAATGTGACGAGATACAATCTAAGAAATCAAGCGGGACGACAGTATAAGAAATGTGACGAGACACAGTCTAAGAAATCAAGCGGGACGACAGTATAAGAAATGTGACGAGACACAGTCTAAGAAATCAAGCGGGACGACAGTATAAGAAATGTGACGATACAGAGTCTGAGAAATAGCGCGGGACGACAGTATAAGAAATGTGACGAGACACAATCTAAGAAATCAAGCGGGACGACAGTATAAGAAATGTGACGAGACACAGTCTAAGAAATCAAGCGGGACGACAGTATAAGAAATGTGACGAGACACAGTCTAAGAAATCAAGCGGGACGACAGTATAAGAAATGTGACGATACAGAGTCTGAGAAATAGCGCGGGACGACAGTATAAGAAATGTGACGAGACACAGTCTAAGAAATCAAGCGGGACGACAGTATAAGAAATGTGACGAGACACAGTCTAAGAAATCAAGCGGGACGACAGTATAAGAAATGTGACGATACAGAGTCTGAGAAATAGCGCGGGACGACAGTATAAGAAATGTGACGAGACACAGTCTAAGAAATCAAGCGGGACGACAGTATAAGAAATGTGACGAGATACAATCTAAGAAATCAAGCGGGACGACAGTATAAGAAATGTGACGAGACACAGTCTAAGAAATCAAGCGGGACGACAGTATAAGAAATGTGACGATACAGAGTCTGAGAAATAGCGCGGGACGACAGTATAAGAAATGTGACGAGACACAGTCTAAGAAATCAAGCGGGACGACAATATAAGAAATGTGACGATACAGAGTCTGAGAAATAGCGCGGGACGACAGTGTAAGAAATGTGACGAGACACAGTCTAAGAAATCAAGCGGGACGACAGTATAAGAAATGTGACGAGACACAGTCTAAGAAATCAAGCGGGACGACAGTATAAGAAATGTGACGATACAGAGTCTGAGAAATAGCGCGGGACGACAGTATAAGAAATGTGACGAGACACAGTCTAAGAAATCAAGCGGGACGACAGTATAAGGAATGTGACGATACAGAGTCTGAGAAATAGCGCGGGACGACAGTACAAGAAATCGGCGTGTTATAAGTAATCTGACGGGCAACTATTACCGTAAATGACATTTAAGATTACGGTGACGGATGTAAACCTTAAGAACTCAGTAAGAGTGGAACTAGCACTTATAAAGACTATGTCATCAAGTTCGCGATCGTTTATGTTGGGAGTCGCTTGTAGGGTTACTGCCCAAACCAGCAGCAGATACTGAATAAAACAAATCTACAGTGGAGTTAAGTGAAAGTTCTCTTTTATTTGAGTCTGCCAATTGTTACACACCTTTGTCATTCTTTTCCCCCTGAGCAAGAGACAACTACTGGTCTACAAGAACGAGCCTAGCCAGAGCAACAAAGGGAATCTTCTAGGTATGTACACTCTTAATGTAGAGAATTTCACGAGCATTAACCCTCGACCAACTCCAGGTAGACTCACCTGATAGCATCATGCTGGCACAACAACGTGGTAACAACAATACCGCGACATATTGGCACTTGTTACACACCTTTGTCATTCTTTCCCCCCTGAGCAAGAGACAACGCGTGGTCTACAAGAACGAGCCTAGCCAGAGCAACAAAGGGAATCTTCAAGGTATGTACACTCTTAATGTAGAGAATTTCACGAGCATGAACCCTCGATCAACTCCAGGTAGACTCATATGATTGATCCATCATGCTGCACAAGAAAAACAACGATATATTTGCGCACCAACTTGATGTCAAATGTATAATCACCATGTCTGCGTGTGTGTCTTTTGGCAGCACAGCTCAAAAACGAAAAGACCGGTAAATACCAAACTTGGTATTCAAGTTTGCTGTCTTCCAAGGATGCGATACGAAGATTTTTAAATAAATGCCTCCAACCCCAACTACCCTTTACATGGAACTTTTTTCAACATTTTTTATTTTCTCAAAAATTGCTTTAAGTATTTTGATTAAAATATCGTATTTTAAAGATATTTACCTGACAAATAAAATTTTTATCGTGAATTTTCTGGGAATTGCCTATAAAGACTACTGTATTCTGGATGAATTTTACGGAATTTTGCAAAACTCCTAAACCGTAAGAGGTGGACAAAACCTTACTGCACAGAAAACGTAAAGCACATTAAAATACACAATTTATGTTATATATATTTCTTCCGTAGAGTTGATAGTTTTTAAGATAATCCTGAGTTTTCGTTGGTATGAACAGGAGTTGACAAAGTCCTGTGTAAGAAAAGCATAATTTTTTAAAGTTGAAACCAAAAACAAAGAATATCTCAAAAACCCCCATGAAAAAATGCATATAACATAAATTGTGTGTTTTAAAATGGTCTAGATTTTTGTGTGGTAAGTTTTGGTTTTGTTTGTTTTTTTGTTTTTTTGTTTTGTTTTTTTCATCTCTTATGGTTTAGCAGTTATACAAAATTCCCTCAAATTCATCCAGAATAAAGTAGTCTTTAGAGGCTATTCCAGAAAATTCAAGATATACATTTTATTTGTGAGATAAATATCTTTAATTTACGATATTTTAATCGAAAATATTTGAGCCATTTTAAGAAAATCAAAATTTTCGAAATTTTTCCATGTAGTTGGGATTGGGGGAATTTTCTTGAAAATCTTCGTGTCGTATCCTTGGAAGATACCAAACTTAAATAAAAAGTTTAGTATTCAACGGTCTTTTCGTTTTTGAGCTATGCTGTCCACAGACAATAACACACACACACACACACACACACACACACACAAACACGGACATTTTTCTAAAAATTCTTTTTTTGGATTCTGGGGGTCCCAAAAAAATATATTTCCGGTGTAATCTCGGTATCAAAATTTTGGGTGCAATAAAATACCTTCTCTCTTAATAAAATTTCTGCTGGCAAAAGCAACTTTATTATTGTCTAATGAATTACACAAATTTGTAACGCATACTCGAAACAAGTAAAATTCCGTATTTGTGTTGACTAATGTTACATTTAAAGAAAGTTAATGTCTTCATGAACATGACTGAAGTCTTAAGTATGACAAAATGAAAAGGAAGTATACCTCTTAAAGATTGAGCTTGTTTAATACTAAGAGAACCGTTTCAGGACACTGTCAAGATTCTAGAATGTGATACTCTTTGGAGTACTTGTCATGGTTTGTAATGTTGGGGACTATAGTCGACTCACTCAAGCAAGCATCAAAGGGACTCCATTCTGTTCTACCGGACAGTAAGTTCTAATAGTTTCCCAAGATCTGTCAACTGGCGAACAGCCGCGGAATATCGTCTTCAGAAAGTAACTCCCGATATTCTCATCCAGTCCTTCTCTTGAGTAAGCATATCCTACTTTCATTGCACTATTTTTACTTTCTCTATATGTGCTATGTACAAAGTGTATAGATTAGGTATTGTAATGCACCCACAAAGTCGATACCGAGATTTCACTGGAAATACATGTTTTAGGGTCGCCTGTACCAAAGAAAGGATTGTGTGTCTGTGAACACGATAACTCGAAAACAAAAGGTCGGTAAAATACCAAACTTCCAGCATTGACACAAAAATTTTGAGAAAAATCCCCCCACCCCAAACTATCCTTTACATGGAACTTTTTTCGAAATTTTTTATTTTCTCAAAAATGGCTCTAACGATTTACATTAAAATATTACATATTAAAGACATTTACCTGACAAATAAAGTGTATACCTTGAATTTTCTGGGAATAGCCTCAGATGACTGCTTTATTCTGAACGAATTTTACGGAATTTTGCATAACTGCTAAACCGTAAGAGACGGAAAATACTTACCACACAAAACATGTAGAACACTTTAAAAGACACAATTTAAGTTACATGCATTTTTTCATGGAGTTGATGGTTTTTGAGATATTCCTTATTTTGGGTTTCAACTTTTAAAAAATTATACTTTTCTCACAGAGGGCTTTGTCAACTCCTGTCCATACAAACAAATACTCCCTTATTTTGTTTCTACTTACAAGGAAGCAAGTAATAAGACTGTCTGCTAATTTTTTCTGAATTAGCATGAAGTAAAAAGAAGCGTTTAACAATAATTTGTTGCAGAGATGTAGAGAAAGTCATGTGAATAGAACACATCAGGTTTTTTTGCTATTGTTTTGACAACAGATCCTGTGGCTCTAAGCTTTCTGGCTACATGCCCAAATTGTCTTGCGAGTCTGGCCTCTACCTTGCCCACTGCACTCGTATTGTTGCAATTGTGGACAATGTCCGCAAAGAATGCTTACGTAGTCGGCAGCATTGTTGAGAGGTGAACAAGTGGCCTGCTTTACGTAGCCCACTGCGTTGGTCTATATCAAGCCCGTGTGTATCCTCGTCCAATCACGTAATGCGAAGCAACTCAAAAACCCACATGCCACATCAACGAAATATAACAGAGTCGCCAACTTCGCCAGCGCCACCTGGTCCAATTCCGTTCCCTTATAAAACATTTGTGAGCATCGGACATCGAATAAAAAGAAAGAGAAATTAGGAAGGTAAAAAGTAACTATATATTTGAAATATCTCGGCCGTTTTCATCATAGCGCTGTGTTTGTGCATTTAAATATATAACTATAATACAATAATCGCTATAGACACAGTACACATTTACATAAACATTCTTAATGGAGTTGTACTGTGGATTTTGTCTCGCAAAAACAAAAAAATCTGATGTGTTCCATTCACATGACTTTCTCTACACCTCTGCAACAAATTATACTTAAAAGGCTTATGCTTTTGTTTACTTCATTTTAATCGAGAGAAAAAAAATAATAGCAGAAATACTTGCTTCCTTGTAACTAGAAGGGAAATAAGCGAGTACTCTATAGGCTAAACTGATAGTCAACAACTGGTTGCCAGTGACTGAAGTTCCTTTGTTTGTATGAGTTGACAAATTCCTGTGTGAGAAAAAGTATAGGTTTTTCAAAGCTGAAACCAAAAACAAGGAATATCTCAGAAAGAACAACTTCACGAAAAACTGAATATAACAAATTGTGTGTTTTAACGTACTCTACATATTTTGTGCCGTAAGTTTTTGTCCATCTCTTACCGTTTAGCAATTATGCAAAATTCCGTAAAATTCATCCAGAATAAAGTAGTCTTCAGAGGTTATTCCTAGAAAATTCAAAATATACATTTTCTTTGTCGGCTAAATATCTTTAATATACGATACTTTAATCAAAACCATTAGAGCCATTTTTAAGAAAATAAAAATGTTCGAAAAAAATTACATGTAAAGGGTAGTTTGGCGTGGGGGAGTTTTCTCAAAATCTTCGTGTCTCATCCCTGGAAGATACTAAACTTAAATACCAAGTTTGGTACTTTACCAACTTTTTGTTTTTAAGTTATCGTATTCATGGGCACACTGACGCACGGCCACATACACACACGGGCTTTTTTCTAGAAATGAGTTTTTTGGATACAGGGGACCCTAAAAATATATTTCCGGTGAAGTCTCAGTATCGAATTTTTGGATGTAGTGCAATACCTTCTCTATACACTATGTAGGTACATAGTATGTGTAGAAAAAGTAAAAATAGGAAAATTAGAATATGTAGCGTGTGCATTTTGATTATGCTGCCAACATTTTATGATTCATTTTGTAATCAATGAATTACGTGCTCGAAAATATATCTACGCATAGTAATGTTTTGTTTATTAAATCGAATGATGAACTGTTTACATTACCCGGCAATGTAATGATACAATAATACGTATTTCTTATGCTCTTTGTTGGATTGTTACTTAGAAGAAGAAGAAGAAGAAGAAGAAGAAGAAGAAAGGTATTTTCTTCTTCAAGGGCAGATTTGCTATTGTCGTCTTATTGCCTAGTTTGATTTGTTGCTGTCGAAAGTATATTAAAATAGCAATAAAACTGAAGTTTACTGTACAGTCATAAAAGATATGTAATGCGCATAGCCTTTTCGCTTCAAATGAATAATGAAGTAACGCCCAATGGTGTCTATGAAACCATAAATATGAGGTTAAAGCGTTAAATAGCCATTATCTTTTGGCCAGAACTATTTTCTCGGGCATGGGACTGTATAACCCTACAAATTGCGGTAGGTATATGGTGTTTTAGCTCTTGAATACCACTAACTAAAGAAAACCATTAGTAGAAGCGTGTCTATGTCGTGTGAGCCTGAACCGACTTATCCTGCTTCTCACACTGGATTCAGAGCACACTTTGGTAAAGGACAGACAATATCAGGCACTAGTTCATTAGGAGAGGCATTTTGCAATGCTAGTGTTGCTGTTAATATGCAACTTAAATGAGATAATGAATGTATAAATCAGTGTAAAAAATAAGTCATAAAACATTTCAAAATACCATGTTGTCGAGTAATAGCGTTTTACAGCAATATTAATTCTTAATTCTTTCTTTAGAATATGCACTTATTTATTTATTTTATTGGCTTCCATTGTAAATATATTTCTCTTAAGATACACATACATACAAAGGGCAGTGTCAGGCACAAACTATCCCCATGTGTCCAATTTAAAATCATCAACACGGATCTAATTGACATCAATATTGGAGCTGTATTGCCGGCGCAAAACTTCTCGAATCGTGACCCTGACCGCCAACCCAGCTACCGAGCCTAGCGTATCGGAGCTATGATACTTTGCTTACTTAAAGTCACAGCGAGCAAACTTTGTCCAGTCTGTATCGAAAATGTTCCGCATATGTTTGTATTCAAAGTGGGCAGTAAATAGTGTTATTTTATTTTTTTAACTATGGCTCCTACGTTTTCAAAGTTAAGTAGCAAGGTTTTACTTAGAGCAGAGAAATAATTACAAATGACCTTGACTTCATGAGACAAGAGACAGAGATGAAGGAAGAAAATGTATGTTCCCCCGAGTGCTTCAAAAGCCTGTAGAAAGTGAATGAAAGAGCAGCCAAGGCACTGAGCTCCGTTTTCAGGGTTCTCAGAGATAAGAAACAAAGAAAAATAAAGCTTAATATATCACTTTTAAATTTAAAGACGTGGAACAGTTGTGTCGCCAGCGAATTGCATAATTTGGTAGGCCAGAATGGGAAAATTATGTTGACATGTTGAGAATATTGAAAATCATTAGAAAGAATTGTAGAAAATCAAATAGAAGGAATTCTAATCAAGGATAATGAAGCAGAAAGTAGCGATAACGTTGATGATGACAATGACGTGAGCGAAGACTAAGGACTGTCAGGTGTGGAAGAATTGGCCGGCAGACGATTGACATTGTTTATATAGTAGGCCATTTGTATAGATGTTTTGTAGATATGAAAACACATGTTTATCAGTGCAGTACATAAGAGGTGACAGATATTTGACATTGACTGTGACGGGCACTCTTCCAGCATGCATGAATCGACTGGTGAACTGCTTATCTGAAAGTACAACTCGCCTCCTAGCTCTCATTAAGATTTTCACATGTCCAGATCTGTTGCGCCAGTTGTATCAGTGTGTAAAAGCACTAAGGTTAACATTTGACAGTTGGTATCTTCACACTTGGTCCATTACCAGGAAGCTGTAATTCTCCGCTGAGATCGATATCATGATGTTACAATATAAATTACCATCCTCTACCCGATTACGAAGTCCTGAGTGGCCTCAGTCTCCTCACAAAGCTATAGAGCCTCCAAAGAGGCACCCAGTTGGCTAACAAAGCAGATGAAAGCAGGCACCGTTTCAAGGTAATGGAGCAGACCCAGAATTCTTATACCATTTCTCTTTTGACTACCCTTTAGAGTTCATCATGTACTCCGGGATGCCAGATGCCATGTGTCGGAAAACTTAATCTTCCAGGCAGAGAAGATACATTAGACCCCTTGCCGAAACATTCTTCCGGTCACTGACTTAAAGTCTCTTGTTTCATCAGAGTCTCCCACTGACTTCCTGTACATCCCTTCAAATCTTAAATACACGAAACCAAAGAATTCAAACATGTGTTTTTACTTTCTCTATACGTACTATGTACATGGTGTATAGAGAAGGTATTATAATGCACCCAATACCGAGATTTCACCGGAAATACATGTTTTAAGACACCCTGAATACAAAAAATAAAAAAAAAAGCATTTTAGAAGAATGTCCGTGTGTGTCTCTCTGCCTGTCTGTCTGTGTGTCTGAGTGTATGTGTGTGCATGTGTCTGTGGGCAGCATAGTTCAAAAACGGAAAGACTGTTAAATACCAAACTTGGTATTTAGGTTCAAGGATACAACACGGTTTTCAAGAAAATCCCACCACCCCAAACTACCCTTCACATGGAAAAATTTTTGAATATTTTAATTTTCTAAAAAATGGCTCTAACGATTTTCATTAAAATATCGTATATTAAAGATATATACCTGACAAATAATATGTACATCTCTAAATTTCTAGGAATAGCCTCTGAAGACTACTTTATTCTGGATGAATTTTATGGAATTGTGTATAACTGGTAAACCGTAAGAGACAGAAAAAAGCTTACCACAATCATTAAAACACTCAATTTATGTCACATATTTTTTTCGTGGAGTTGATCGTTTTTTAAATATTCCTTGTTGTTGTTTCAGCCTTGAAAAACTTATACTTTTCTCATACAGGAATTTGTCAACTCTTGTCCATACAAACAAAGGAACTTCAGTCACATAGCAACCAGCTTTTGACTATCACTTTAACCTATGCTACTCCCTTATTTCGCTTCTATTTACAAGGAAGCAAGTAATAAGACTGTTTTTACTGATTGTTTCTCGATGAGCCGGAAGTTAACAGACGCTTAAGCTTTTTAAAACTAACTTGTTGCAGAGATGTAGAGAAGTCAAGAGAATGGAACACATCAGACTTTTTGAAAGTGCATGTTGTTACGTTGGATAACATACCTGTGATCCACTAGATATACCATTATTTAAAAATCTGATGTATTACACACATGACTTTCTCTAGCTACTCTACAAACAAACTGCTTACAAAAGACAATTCTTCCTCCAATACCATGCTAATCGAGATACTAGGCTAAAGTGATAGTCAAATGTTGTAAGAGCTATCGTTATGCGAGTGTCATTACAAGTCGCTTCTTTGCTTGACTAGGAGTAGAACAAAAGAGAAACGGACACTCCCGTCTGAGATCACAACAGAAACAAATGACATGAATACCTCGAAAACGGCTAGCTCCACGATAAAAAAAAAAATATGATATATCTGTTGTATTTTAACAAGATCTACATTTTTTGTATCTTAAGTTTTAGTCTATCTCTTACGGTTTACTAGTAATGCCAAATTAAGTAAAATTCATCCAAAATAAACAGGTCTTTCGAAGCTATTCCCAGAAAATTCAAGATATACATTTTATTTGTGATAGCAATGGCTTTAATATGTGGCGTTTTAATCAAAATCGTTAAGAGCCTTTTTTAAGAAAATCAAAATTTTCGAAAATTTTTCTATGTAAAGGGAAGTTTGTGGTGGGGGATTTTTTTTTGTTTATCTTCGTGTCGCATCCATGTAAGATAGTGAACTTAAACACCGAGTTTGGTATTTAACGGACATTTTGTTTGTGAGCTATGCTGCCCACAGACACACACACAATTTTTCTAAAAATGCCTCTTTATTTGGAATCAGGCGGTTCTAAAACATGTATTTTCGGTGAAATCTCCGTATGGAAATTTTGGATGCATTACAATAGCTTTTCTATACACTATGTACATAGTACGTGTAGAGAAAGTAAAAATTATGTTAATTGCTATAATTTCAAGTGAGTTTAATAGATATTTTTATCATCGCCATAGTTGAAAGAAATCTGATATGTTCCATTCACAGGACTTTACTTCCATCTTTGTAACAAATTATTGTTAAAAACGTTCTATCTACTTCATGCTAATTGAGATAAAAATTTGCAGAAAAGATCTTATTACTAGTTTCCTTATAAGTAGGAGGGAAGTAAGAAGGCAATACACTAGACTATATCAACAGTCAAATATTTTAAACTCTGGTTGCTATGTGATTACAATCCGTTCCTTTGCATGACCAGTTCCCGCATGAGAAAACTTCAGGTATTTTAAAACTGAAACTAATAACATACGTTATTTAAATGCAAATCGTTAGAACCATTTTTGAAACAGTCAAAACTTCGATTTTTACTTTTTCTACACGTACTATGTACATAGTGTATAGAGAAGGTATTGCATTCCACTTCAAAAATTCGATACCGAGATTTCACAGAAAATACACGTTTTGGGTCCCCCCGAATCCAAAAAAAAAGCATTTTTGGAAAAAGGTCCGTGTGTGCGAGTGTGAGTCTCTGTATGTGTGTGTGTGTGGCTGTGTGTCTTTGGACAGCATCGCTCAAAAACGATGAGATCGTTGAATACCAAACTTGGTATTTAAGTTTGGTATCTTCCAAAGATGCGACATGAAGATTTTCAAGAAAATCCCCCCACCCCAACTTCCCTTTACATGTTCTTCTCAAAAATGGCTCTAGCGATTTCGACTAAAATATCGTATATTAAAGATATTTACCTGAGAAATAAAACGTATATCTTGAATTTCCTGGGAATAGCCTCTGAAGACTACTTTATTCTGGATGAATTTTGAGAAATTTCTGCTAAACTGTAGGATAAAGAAAAAACTTACCACCCAAAAAATGTAAAGCACATTAAAACATACAATTTATGTTATATACATTTTTTTCGCGGAGTTGATCGTTTTTGAGATATTCCTTGTTTTTGGTTTCAGCCTTGAAAAACTTACTTTATCATACAAGAATTTGTCAACTCGTGTCCATACAAAGGAACTTCAGTCACGTAGCAACCAGCTTTTGACTATCACTTTAAACTGTGGTACGCCCCTAATTTGCTTCTACTTACAAGGAAGCAAGTAATACGCTATTTCTGCTAATTGTTTCTCGATTAGCATGAAGTAAATAGAAGCATAAGCTTTTTAGCAATAATTTGTTACAGAGATGTAGAGAAAGTCATTTGAATGGAACAAATCAGATTATTATTGTTTAAAATGTTTTGTCAAATTCCATAGATACATTAAAATCGGAAAAATAATTAGATGAAATAAAATAATAATAAATTGAATTTAATAATTAAACATTGATTTCTGCGTTTTTAGTAAAATTTAAACAACCATGTTGTTTGTGAACTTATGTGAGTTTTTGGTCCAGATTTTAGGACTTGCAGGCAAAGATTTAGGCTCGCTAACTAAGAGAAATAATTCTCAAGTATATTATCAGTTGTTTTAGGTTGTATACGGGGTACGTCCAGAAAGTAAGTTCCGTTTGGTAATAAAATTAAATTGTGTACAGATGCAGAATAATTATTTATTGCACAAAATTCTACATTTCTTAAACTACTTTTCCACATAACTGCCGAGAGTTTGCAGGCATTTGTCATAGCGTGGCACAAGTTTTTGTATACCTTCTTCATAGAAGTTTGCAGCCTGTGTCTTCAAAAAGTTGGAAACATTTTCTTTCAGCTCTTCGTCATTGTTGAAGTGTTGACCGCCAAGGAAAGACTTGAGATGTAAGAACAGATGAAAGTCGCTAGGAGCGAGGTCAGGGCTGTACGGAGGATGGTCAAACACGTCCCAGCCAAATCCCTGTAAGAGGTTTTTCGTCCTTCATTGAACTGTCGGACCCATCTTCTCACCATTGAATCACTCTTCGCATTTTGTCCGTAAACTTCGCAAATTTGCCGATAAATTTCAATTGGTTTCACTTTCCTAACATTCAGAAAACGAATCACAGATCTGAGTTCACAAGCGGCGGGATTTTCAATCAACACCGACATTGTAAACAAGCACCAACAAAGTGTATGTGGTTGACAGCGATCTCAAAATGGCGGACGTTTCTTGTCCATTAATCTTTAAGTTTGCTTTAAATAGACTTCTATGAAGTGTCTACGAGTGAAAAGTGCAAGAGAAGAATCGAAGAACTTCTAACAATAAAGTTGCATTAGGTATTTCTCATTCATAACTTTGGAGCGAATCTTTGTTGCAGCACAGGGGAGCTCAGGGAGGAAAAAGGGTTTATTTAAAGCAAACTTAAAGATTAATGGAAGTTAATCATTAAAAGAACCTTTGATGTTGTTCTATGGAAAAAAAAAATCTTAAAATAGGAATCTCCACAAGACGGTTTAAACTAAAATTTGTAGAAACTGTATTACCAACATGTTGTTTACAGTTTAGTTTTTACTTTCTCTATACGTACTATATACATAGTGTATAGAGAAGGTATTGCACTCCACCCAAAAATTCGATACCGCGATTTCACCGGAAATATATGCTTTAGGGTCCCCAGTATCCAAAAGAGCTTTTTCACAAAAGGGTCTCTGTGTGTGAGTGTGTGTGTGTGCGTGTGTGTGTGTGTGCGTGTGTGTGCGTGTGTGTGTGTGCCCGTGTGTCTATGAGCACGATAACTCAAAAAACGAAAAGTCGGTAAAATACCAAACTTGGTATTTAAGTTTAGTATCTTCCGGGGATGCGACACGAAGATTTTGAGAAATATCTCCCCACCCCAAACTACCCTTTAAATTGAACTTTTTTCGAAATTTTTTATTTTATTAAAAATGGCTCTAACGATTTCGATTAAAATATCGTATATTAAAGCTAATTAGCTCACAAATAAAATGTATATCTTGAATTTCCTTGGGAATAGCCTCTGAAGACTAGTTTATTCTGGATGAATTTTACAGAATTTTGCATAACTGCTAAACCGTAAAAGATGGGCAAATATTTGCCAGACAAAAAATGTAGAGCACCTTAAAACACACAATTTATGTTATATACATTTTTTTCGTGGAGTTGATCGTTTTTGAGATATTCCTTTTTATTGGTTTCAACTTTAAAAAACATACTTTTCTCATACAAGAATTTGTCAGCTTCTGTGCATTCAAACAAAAGAGCTTCAGTCACATAGCAACCAGCTTTTGACTATCACATTTTGCTACTCCCTTATTTCGCTTCTACTTACCAGGAAGCAAGTAATAAGACCATTCCTGCTAACTTTTTCTCGATTAGCGTGAAGTAAATAGAAACATAAGCGTTTTAACCATAATTTGTTGCAGAGATGTAGAGAAATTCATGTGAATGGAACATATGAGACTTTTTTTATCTACGAAATATGTATGTTTCGAAATTCTACACTATGGAGAGAATGATTCAGACCAGCACTGCTAAATCTTTGATTTACATTAAGAAAGAAGCTATATTAATGCAGCCGATACTGCGCTCTGAAATTCATCGACATACAGTACTTGGAATTACAGAAATAGTCATGGCATCATGGGTTAGACCTGCTTCATTGTCCCCCCTAAGTGAAAGAAAGAAGTTGATATAATCTAGAAAGTGTCTCGACATACCTGCTCTAGTTGAGATCACATTTACTACACACGTGCATGATATGTTCTCTGTCACAACAGGAAACATTTTTATTAACATTAAGTCTGTGTTACTCCTCCGCATTTGAAGAAAGTTGCTCTGTTGAGATTTTCTATCCAGGGCATGAATCACTCCGCAAAGGGAAATTTGCGACAGATTTCCTGTAGGACGCTCGTCTTACAAATTCACGCTCTTGCTTCATTCTAGTACATAATTCACTGTGACGATAAGATAGTATAGCAATTAGCAGCAAACAAGCATGTAGTTCCCTTGCACTCTCGATCCGTGCATCAATCTCCCTCAGCGAATACTTTCTTTCTCTTTACAGCTTAGCGCAACCTCAAGGATAGATAACCCCTTTCATTTTTGGGCCAAAGCGAGCTAAATGGATTGCATCTTAAGTTACTCTACAAGAAATAAACATCTCATGTGTTCCATTCACATGACTTTCTCTACATCTCTGCAACAAATTGTTAAAAAGCTCTTGCTTCTATTTACTTCAAGCTAATCGAGAAAAAATTAGTATAAATAGTGTTATTACTTGTTTCCTTCTAAGTAGAAGCGAAATAAGGGAGTAGCATAAGTTAAAGTGATAGTCAAAAGCTGTTGCTATGTGACTGAAGTTCCTTTATTTGTATGGACAGGAGTTGACTAACTTCTGTATGAGAAAAGTATGTTTTTAAAGCTGAAACCAAAATCAAGAAATATCTCAAAAACGACCAATTCCATGAAAAAAAAATATGTATATAACATAAATTGTGTGCTTCAACATGCTCTACATTTTTTGTGTGGTAAGTTTTTGTCCATCTCTTACGGCTTAGCAGTTATGCAAAGTTCCGTAAAATGTATCTGGAATAAAGTTAGTAAATTCAGAGGCTATTTCCAGAAAATTCAAGATATACATATTATTTGTCAGGTAAATATCTTTAATATACGATATTTTAATAAAAATCGTTACAGCCATTTTTTAGAAAATCAAAACTTTCGAAAAAATGTCCATGTAAAGGGTAGTTGGGGGTGGGGGGGTTTCTTGAAAATTTTCGTGTTGCATCCTTGGAAGATACTAAAGTTAAATACCAAGTCTGGTATTCAAAAGTCTTTTCGTTTTTGAGCTATGCTGTCCAAAAACACGGAAACACACACACACACACACACACATGGACAGTTTTCTAAAAATGCTTTTTTTTTTTTTTTTGGATTAAAGAGGTCCTAAAACATGTATTTCCGGTGAAATCTCAGTATGGAATTTTTGGATGCAATACAATACGATGTACATAGTACGTGTAGAGAAAGTAAAATGTAAAAATATCCATTATGTGTGAGGTTAAAAAAGCTGTTGCTCTAAAAAGAGAAGGTGGAATACCTTATTAACAGCCACCTCAAGATTAAATTTCTGAGGCTATCTATTTCAAATGACATGCCCTACATCAAGTTCTTTTGCTCGTTGCATTATCATAAATTATCTGGAGAAACTTAAAAATTGCACAGGTGAAAGTTTACATTTCATTCATTGCAAATGCGTCAACTTCTTCAAACAGACTGTATAAATGCAACTTTTAAGTTAGTTTTTAAAGAAAGTGTATGTATTTAGCGCCTACGTAGATTTACTACTCTACATTTTGCTAAATACACAGTCATTTGTTTATTTACCACTTAAAACACACACACGCACGTTTTGACAGTCGTTTTTCCACCTACCTTCTACCTGCTCCGTAATTCATTTATGAATGCGCATGTCTAAAAATGCCAATACTGAGATGCAAGCGCAAACGTAACGCTGCGTAAACGCTGGTGCTAAGGAAGATCATTCATAATGCAGCCATAAGCGTAACACATAAAGTTGACACGGATTTCTAGGTTTATAAATTACATGCTCCTGTGTCCCAAGCGCATGGCAAGTTTCAAATTGAGTAACGTAACCAACAATATCATATAAGTAAATCTGATATAGGTAAATAAATAAATAGGTAATAACTGGTTACCAAAATATTGAAAGTAGTGTATGGACGCTGCAGAAAGTGATAACTCCGTACACTTAATGTAATGTGCAATACCGTTTTGGTTCTTTCCGACAAGGAGAATGCCATAATCTCTGGAGGGAATCGAGAGACGCCACGGCACTAAAGTGAAGAGGAACATGTACAGAGGGCGCTGTAAAATTTCGCATTATGGTTGTCTGCTGCTGTCTTCCTCTATGTACGCAACGCAGGCAAAAGTTTGTAGTTTGCAAACTATTGCTTTGCGCAGGGTGTTGCTTGTGTCTATGTGAATGCTATCGTTGAATAGCATGGGTCCAAAGTCTTACTTACGCTGCGTCTCCACTTACAGCTCGTTGTGAATGGGGCATTAGACACCTAGGGAAGCTTTCTTGGCGACAGCGCCTTTGCTTTCAGCTTTGCAGCCCATGCTTCTTAGGCTTTTTGGCACAATTAATTGCTTTTCACGAACAATTTCAACGGTTAAACGCAAATGGCAATAGCCTCTCCACAGCTTGTAAGAATTAGTCTTGTATGCATTTCAGTTCAGCTATTTAGTTTCCGAGTAACCTGATAATAAAGCTGACTGTTATATTACGGAACCGTTTCAACTGTCGCTGAGGCTCAGGCGAGGACAGTACAAAATGACAAGTTCAACTATTTTGGCTATGCCATTTTTTACTTTCTCTATACTCACTATGTACATAGTGAATAGAGAATGTATTGTACTCCACCAAAAATTTCGATACCGAGATTTCACCGGAAATATGTTTTAGGGTCCCCTGTATCCAAAACAGTTATTTTCAGAAAAAAACTCCGTGTGTGTGTGTGTGTGTGTGTGTGTGTGTGTGTCCATGTGTCTGTGAACACGATAACTCAAAAACGAAAAGTCGGTAAAATACCAAACTTGGTATTTAAGTTTAGTATCTTCCAGGGATGCGACACGAAGATTTTTAAAAAATCCCCCCACCCCAAACTATCCTTTACATAGAACTTTTTTCGAAAATTTTGATTTTCTAAAAAATGGCTCTAACGATTTTGATTAAAACATCGTATATTAAAGATATTTACCTGACAAATAAAATGTATATTTTGAGTTTTCTGGGAATATTCTCTGAATACTACTTTATTCTGAGTGAATTTTACGAAATTTTGCTTAACTGCTAAACCGTAAGAAATGGACAAAAACTTACTACACAAAAAACGTAGAGCACATTAAAACACACAATTTATGTTGTATACATTTTTTCGTGGAGTTGATCGTTTTTTAGATATTCCTTATTTTTGGTTTCAGCTTCGAGAAACAACTTTTTTCATACAGAAATTTGTCAACTGTTGTCCATACAAACAAAGAAACTTTAGTCACATACCAACCAGCTTTTTACTATCACTTTAACCTATAGTACTCCCTTATTTCGCTTCTACTTACAAGGAAGGAAGGAATAAGACTATTTCTGCTAATTTTTTCTCGATTGGCATGTAGTAAATAGAAGCATAAGCTTTTAACAATAATTTGTTGCAATGATGTAGAGAAAGTCATGTGAATGGAGCACATCAGATTTTTATAATCATAATGTTTCCATGTCCCTCAAAAGAGAGCAGCACCTCTGGAACACTTGTACCCAACAGTATAAGATCGGCCTGAGCCCAATAATTCTCAATATTGACGATAGTTTCATTCAACAAGACACTTCAGTGTTACTAAACTATTAACTAATTATTGTTAATTGTATCCTGAAATTGCTATAATGAATGTTAAACTAGAATATTTCAACATTCCACAAGTGTCCGTAATTGATGCTGTATTATGTAACCATGTATTTGAGTACGTACTATATGTGGTCATATTTTTATTTATTTTATTTATTTATGCTAAGCTATATAGAGGTGAATATGGGCGGTGTTCAGCCCTGGCTCTTTACCACTCATATTTAACAATAGTTTATTACACCATTTTGTCTATTTACTGTCCATATCCATTTATTTATAAGACCTGTCCAATCTTCTTATTGTCTTTTTGAAACATGCCAACTACTGCTACATTTCTATCTATTTTAAACCATTTCTTATTAATATACTTTTTTCTCCAAATTTCAGTCCCTTTACATTTAAATAAAATGTGTTCCATATCTTCATTTCCGTCACATATAGGACGTTGATTTTGTGGAATACCTTTCCTTATAACTTTTAATCTCCATACTCCTGCTTTCAGCCATGCAATACCTTCTCGCTCCTCTTTATTTGTCTCATCTATGTACTTTTCCCTTCCCCATGAGACTTTCATTGGTATATAGAAAAGTAAAGGAATCTTTTCAGTTATCTCACTAAATATTTTTTGTATTTCTATATTCTCAAATCTTTTCCTTGCCAACTTCCAGAAGTTATTCACATTATTTTCTCTTCTTCTCTACATTACCCCTAACCCACTGCTTTCCAATTTATTTCTGGCACAGTTCTTTAAACTTTTCTCTTGATATACTAATCACCGTTTCAACAAATTCCTTTCTCCCAATTTGAATATTTTATACCGAAATTTCAATGGTCTTATTCATAAATATAACTGACGATTCATAAAGTAAACAAAAACATTAAGAAGTAAATAAGAATGGAAAGAACCCGCCCGGGTAGTGTGGTGGTAGCGTGTCTACCTCACATTCAACAGGCCGTGAGTTCAAATCTCACTTAGAGTGAGTTACCCGGATAAGGTTTTCTTCGGGGTTTTCCCTTATCCTGAGAAGACCAATGTCGAATAACTTTAAGCTCCCTGGACCCTGAAATTATTGGAGCATCATTTCACCAATTTCATTCATCGTCCGATATCACCAACCAGGTTAAAGGACGTTAAGCTTTAAAAAAAGAAAAAAACCGACCATGTTTAAGATAGACATTAAATAAAACACTTCACTACTGTTTTTAGTTGAAAGAAGAAAACGTATCTTTTCAAATAATTACTTTTGGAGTTGAACTTATTGGTGGCACTAGTTTTCCAAGCAGCTCTTTGCAAAGCATAAGCTCACACATAAATGAATAAATAAAGCAGCATATATTATATACTGCTGACATGCACAAACTTGGCTTTTCTCTTGAGTTAACCACTTACATCTGCGCGCTTTCAATATGACAACTAGTGTGAGGATATGCTCCTGCTTTTGGCTTGGATTTTCTGCACTCACGCTATTGGCTAATTCTAAATTTGTGAGTTGGGGTATCACGTAAACTTATCGCGTAATATCATTTTTACCTAGCCACGTGATGCATGGATACAATGGAAAATATCTTAGGTCTAAAATTTTAGAAAATTTCTCGGGAAAGTACGAGGGCAGATCAAAAAGTAAGTTGCACTTTCATGTTATAGCCATTTATTACACCACATACAATGTTTCCACATAGTCTCCAAAAGACTGTAAACATTTCTCGGAACGGTCAACCAACTTTTCGACTCCGGATGCATAGAAATCTCCTCCAGCATTTTGTAACCACGCGGTGACATCTTCTTTCACCTCCTCGCCATTTCGAAATCGTTGTCCACCGAGATCCGTTTTGAGTTTACCGAAAAGATGAAAGTCGCATGGCGCTAAGTCGGGACTGTATGGAGGATGTTGCCATACCTGCCACTTGAATCGCTGCAGCAGTTCTCACGTTTGGCGGGTGTTACGTTATCGCGCAACAAAATCACACCGTCACTCACTTTCCCCCTGCGCTTCTCTAATTGCTTTATACAACCGGTTCAACGTTTGGCAATATGAGGCAGGGTTAATTGTGGTGCCTTTCGGTATAAATTCCACGTACACCAAACTCTCCATGCCAAAGAACACTGTCCCCATAACCTTTTCTGCTGAAGGTTGAACCTTGGCCTTCTTTCGTTGTGGTGATGAGATGTGTACCCATTCTATCGATGTTCTCTTCGTTTCGGGGGTGAAGTGGTGGAGCCATGTTTCATCCCCTTAGAAACTCGTCCTCTGTGGAATACTACTGCAAAAATACCAGTGAGGATTGGAAACGTTGTGATCGTCGGTGAGAACACGTGGCACCCATCTGTGACAGCTTATGGTATCCAAGGTCCTCGTGAACTCACTGTCATATGAAATGTTCAGCATGCTGGCCATTTCCCCCGGTTTTATGCGCCGATTCTGTCTAATGATCGCATCCAGTACGGGACGTTGTGGGCCTGCCTTAGCGATCTTCGTGCGTCCTGCTTCAAATTGCTGACACCACTTTACAATTCCTTGCACGCTCTCCATATACAGCAGTTTAAGATGAATATCGGCGTAATTCACCAGTTTGGCCCATAGAAATCTGATTGTTGCTCGCACCTTCAATTTGGAGTGAGCATCCAGTTAACGCGCCATTGCTTTTAGCCTGCTAGTCACACAAAACACAACGAACAACCACAGCAACCGTCCTATTTGACGTCTGCGCAGTTACTGCCCCTTTCCCCGCTTTGCCTAAGCGGGCTCCTGCGGCGAGTTAGTGCAACTAACTTTTTGATCCGCCCTCGTATATACTGTGGCCTTTTTGCACGGGTAAAATACAAAACATTCGAAAGTAAGCCAGCGATTCCCCTAACAATGAGCACTGCAGACAAACAAGTTTCGTTCCCCTAATATTTCTTATTATGCATTATTTGGCTCTCGCTGCTAACACGCGCTACGGCATATAGTACTACAGTTATACAATATTTTGTTACTTTTATTCTTGGTTTAATATTTAAATGCAGAGAGCGGCAGCGAAGATGAGGACTTCTCCGACTCGGATCTTGCACGACAACTGGACTTCTAGCTAAGTGTCAGTTATGTGACAACACTGTGTATTTTAGATGAACCTAACGTCCTTGTATCCAGGTGTCGAGCGTAAACATCATGCGGACAGCAAAAGTGTTTACGTAAGTGCTTACGTTACGTATTCCTGTATCTTGCCTACTTGTGGTGGGTCATCAGTACTTACAGCATTGTAAGTCACCATTGGGGTTGTCATCTCAAAATAATTTGAGATCACCTTGTGGTTTACCGGGAAACATGCGAGTCAGTTGAGAAATTCAATGCTATGCCGGCATGTTGCTATGGTAACTCAGTGGCAGAGTAACCGACTAGAGATCGGAAGATCCGTGGTTCAAATCCCGGCTATGGCATTGAATTTTTCAGTCTCACACTATCTATCCAAACTAAGCTTTGTTTAGATAAAATTTCTAATAGAATTTATTCTTTCTCGTACTAGAACGATTTATCAGTTGAAGTAATTAGTAGCCAAGCATTGGTGTTTTCCTTCTGCCGATTTAAGTAGTGAAACTTGCTACCTCATCCCACCCCTAATGAGCATGGACAACACAACACTTAGCAATCAACTTTTGAATGGGCGTTAACGGGCTATGACCTCGCCCCCTCTCGTCTTCTCCCATGTAATTTATTTTGCATGTCTTTATCCATCCGTCGATCCATCCGCCCGGGCAGGTCTTAGCCCCCACCTGCGTTGGGCGGGAGAATAAGATGGCCGGTCAATGGACTTAATATCCCGAGCACAGCTCATGACGCAACGGTAGCTAGCGTCTTCCAGAGTAAACTAGAGTTACTGCTAACATTTCTGTCTACCTATTTATATCATTCAATTGCACCCCAATGATACATGACCCATAAGTTTTACTGCACCTTAAAGTCAATATTAAGCCACTGATTCATACCTCCGAAACTATCAGATCTTGATCTCGGTTGCTATTCTGCTATTTTGTTCTGGTCGACAAAGATTAAAATACCTAGAGTGAAGTCGAGGATTTTATTATCTTATTCAAAGAAAATAAAAACCTACTAAAAGATTTAAATCAGTTTAGTATACACTATACCGCTAAACAGTTAATTCTTTTGTTAAACATAAATCAAATACTGTAATAACCTAAGCTCACCCTAATCCCTAATTCTCAAAAAGTCCCAAACCAACAACCCGGTGTTTGTTTGATTAAACTGCATCTACAAGATGTTAATGAACTACACCGAAATAATTTTCGAGAGTGTGCGCGTGACTGATCTAAATAATTTGAGATCGGCGATGCATGGTGCCAGGATAAACACAACGCAACTACATAGCGTTAAACGTGAGGGTATCAAGTGCTGATAAGTCGGTGTAAAGCAAAGCAGGTTGAAAAAATCTGGTGTGTTCCATTCACATGACTTTCTCTACATCTCTGCAACAAATTATTGTTAAAAAACTAAGGCTTCTATTTACTTCATGATAGTCGAGAAAAAATTAGCAGTAATATTCTTATTACTTGCTTTCTTGTAAGTAGAAGCGAAATAAGGGAGTACCATAGGTTAAAGTGAAAGCCAAAAGCTGGTTGCTATGTGACTGATGTTCCTTTGTTTGTATGGACAGGAGTTGACAAATTCCTGAATGAGAAAAGTATAAGCTTTTCAAAGCTGAAACCCAAAATAAGGAATACCTCAAAAACGATCAACTCCACGAAAAAAACGTATGTAACATAAATTGTGTGTTTTAATGTGTTTTTTGTGTGTTACATTTTTTCCAGTTTTTAGCAGTTATGCAAAATTCCATAAAATTAATCCAGAATAAAGTAGCCTTCAGAGGCTATTCCCAGAAGATTAAAGATATACATTTCATTTGTCAGGTAAATATCTTTAATATACAGTATTTTAATTAAAATCTTTAGAGCCATTTTTGAGAAAATTAAAACATTCTAAAAAAGTTCCAATGTAAAGCGTATTTTGGGGTGGGAGGATTTTTCTCAAAATCTTCGTGTCGCATCCCTGGAAAATAGTAAACTTAAATACCAGGTTTGGTATTTTACCGACTTTCCGTTTTTGAACTATCGTGTTCACAGACACACAGACACATACAGACATACACACGAACCTTTTTCTGAAAATGCTTATTTCGGTTACAGGGGACCCTAAAACATATATTTCCGGTGAAATCTCGGTATCGATTTTTCTTCTCTATACACAATGTACATAGTACGTATAGAGAAAGTAAAAATGTAACATAAAAATAAACACCAATAATACGCATAGATGTTGTCAAGTCCCGACCCGATAATCATTTGTGTTATCATGAAAAAAAAATTGCAAGTATAATTTTTTAAATTGAATAACGGTATCTTCAGATAAATATTCAAATATAGAGGTTGAATAGCGTATTTTTAATCATGGTTTTCATATTCGGCATATAAGAATGAGAGAAGAAGAATGAATGCTATATTATACATTTTAGTTTAGTTTTTTATTTATTTTAATACTTTGCTGTATTAATTTCTTTCTCTTTATTTAAAATTGATCACGTGTACAATCCTGGTAACCTCGAAAGTACAATCCGTCCGTCCAGATCAACGTTGCCAAACTTCACGATCCGGATGGAAACGGCGATGCACTGTACTATATACGCTAATTATAATCCTATAGCCTATAACACTTTGATAATACTTCATGGTACGTCTTCTTGATGTTTTGTTTTGCATTCTACCTATTATTTCTTTTTTCACAGATGTGATGAAGTGATTGTTTGCTAATGGCATTACGCGCGATGTTGCAACTGCTCGCGCGTAATATAAAATGTAAAATGGAATGAAGACGATGTTTTTAAAATAAATAACATCTGTAGAATTGTTATATAGATAGTCTTGGTTTTGCTCTTGTAGGCTTTAATTTGTTAACAAAAGAGTAACGCCGGATCTTTAAAAACGTTTTTTGAAAATTACGGCTTAAAAAATTTCCTGTGAAACACGTGATCCGTTACAAATACTCATTTTCCATATAAATAGCGATACATTTTATGAAAAGATCTGATGTAATCCATTCACATGACTTTCTCTATATCTCTGTAACAAATTTTTGTTAAAAACTTTATGCTTCACTTACTTCATGCTAAGTGAGAAAACATTAGCAGAAATAGTCTTATTACTTGCTTCCCTGTAAGTAGAAGCGAAATAAGGGAGTACCTCAGGTTAAAGTGATAGCAAAACCTGCTTGCTATGTGACTGAAGTTCCTTTGTATGGATAGGAGTTGACAAATTCCTATATGAGAAAAGCATAAGTTTTTAAGGCTGAAACAGAAAACAAGGAATATCTAAAAACTCTACGAAAAAAATGTATATAAGATAAAGTGTTGTTTCAATGTGCTCTACATCTTTGTGTGGTAAAGTTTTGAGCATTTCTTACGGCTTAACAGCTTTGCAAAATTCCGTAAAACTCACCCAGGATAAAGTAGTCTTCAGAGGCTATTCCCAGAAAATTCAAGATATACATTTTATTTCTCAGGTAAGTATATTTAATGTACAATATTTTAATCAAAATCTTTAGAGCCAGCTTTTAGAAAATAAAAATTTTCGAAAAAAATTCCATGTAAAGGGTAGTTGGGGTGGGGGAATTTTCTTGAAAAGCTTCGTGTCGCATCCTTGGAAGATATGGAACTTAAATACCAAGTTTGGTATTAAACGGTCTTTTCGCTTTTAAGCTATGCTGCCCATAGACACACACACACACACACATATACACACAGACAGACACACAAACGGACATTTTTCTAATAATGCTTTTTTTGGATTCAGGTAGTCTCAAAACATGTATTTCCTGTGAAACCTCGGTATCGAATTTTTGGGTACAATGCAATACCTTCTCTATACACTATGTGCATAATACGTATAGAGAAAGTAAAAAACTATTGGATTGTACTATCCAAACGCAAAAATATAGTTGTATTTTCCAGGCACTATCCTTGGAATGGAAACTGTTGGCAACACTAGTCTAGATGGCCTACGTTATTGTAGGGTTGCGGGTTAATCCCGGCTCCACCGATGATTTTAGGTCAATAGAATTACATACTGGCATGTAAAAGAACTCTTGCGGTACGAAATTCCGGCACAACGGCCTCGCTAATATTTTCCTGCCAATTGAAAGCGTCGTCATCAAATAAATATTTTAATAATAGTGGGTAATAATAACATTAATTGATAAAAATGTATGCTTTAAAGTTTAAACACTTCTGAGGTTCTGGCGTTTATAAAACTGATTACATTTCCATTTCGCAGACGGTTAAAAGAAGTCAGTAAAGTTAAGTTATATATTTGAAACTATTATAGAATACTAAATTACATGCTTGTTATAGATTATAGCCTTGGTTTCTCACCACATGCCTTTTAGACAGGCTATCTTTCAAAAAAACTAAAGCGAAAAAAATCTGATGTGTACCATTCACATGACTTTCTCTATATTCCTGCAACAAATTATTCTTCAAAAGCTTATACTTCTATTTACTTCCTGCTAATCAGAAAAAATTAGCAGAAATAGTCTTATTACTCGCTTCCTTGTAAGTAGAAGCGAAATAAGGGACTACCATAGGTTAAAGTGATAGTCAAAAGCTGGTTGCTATGTGACTGAAGTTCCTTTGTTTATATGGATAGAAGTTGACAAGTTCCTGTATGAGAAAAGTATACGTTCTTCATAGCAGAAACCACAAATAAGGAATGTCTCAACAACGACAAACTCCACGAAAAAAATTTATATAACATAAATTGTGAGCTTTAATGTGTTCTACAGTTTTTGTGTAGTAAGTTTTTGTCCATCTCTTACGGTTTAGCAGTTATTCAAAATTCAGTAAACTTCATCCAAAATAAACTACTCTTCAGAGGCTATTCCCAGAAAATTCAAGATATACATTTTATTTGTCAGGTAAATATCTTTAATATACGAAATTTTAATCAAAATCGTTAGAGCCGTTTTTTAGAAAATCATAATTTTCGAAAAAAGTTCCATGTAAAGGGTAGTTTGGAGTGGGGAGATTTTTCTCAAAATCTTCGTGTCGCATCCCTGGATGATACTAAACTTAAATACCAAGTTTGGTACTTAACCGACTTTTCGTTTTTGAGTTATCGTGTTCACAGACACACGGACCTTTTTGTGAAAATACTTTTTTTGGATACAGGGGACCCTAAAACATATATTTCCGGTGAAATCTCGGTATCGAATTTTTTACATAGTGACTATAGAGAAAGTAAAAAGTTAAGGTTAGCCATGTGACTTTTTTTTTTTTTTTTTAGTTACTCGACATTCGTCTTTTCAGGATAACGAAAATCCCCGAAAAAAACCTTATCCGGGTATATCACCCTAAGCGAGATTTGAACTCGCGACCTGTTGAATAGGAGGCAGACACGATACCAACACACTACCCAGGCGGGCTAAAAGTAATAATTACTAAAGAATATGTATACAATGTAAAGGTACCCCACAGAGCAAGCATGTTGCTCGTCTGTTATACCAGATGAATAGTTTCAGAGGTAATTTAAAGGGAATTACTTTCTCTGATATTCCGAATTATTTGTTTTCTATAATTGAAAAAAATAATAAAAATATGGCATTGCATCGCAAAAAATCAATTTATAATTTTTATATTTCCTTTCAGTCTAAAGATATTCAGTAAGTTTAGTATTTATGAATAGCTTTGAAATGTAATGCACGAGCAATGCCTAACTGTGAAAGTGGAGTTGGCTAGTAATTTCAGATTCTTAGGAATTCTTTTGGAATTGGGAAGACAGTCATACGTATTTTTATTTTGGGGCTTTCGTTATAAGCAAAGGGACAAATGTGCTATTGAAAGTATATCAGATGACCTAATTCTGGGCGAGTATGTTGATTTATTTATTGTGCTTGCTGTATCGAAGGCTCCAGTAGTCACAGAAAGGGCAGCGACTGAAGCGATCGATTTTTGTAAGCAGAGGTCCATCCAGATTCTTCATGATGGAGCGAGCTTGATCGGCGAAGGAGAAATTTGGCCGCATCACTGAGCGCTTTTTTTCGTCAGCGGACCCTTCTTCTCGACTCCATATCAAAACTGTGCAAGCGACTGTCAATTTCAGGGACGCAGCCCTTAAAGACTGGCCATTAAAGGAAATCGAAAGCTAGGGGCGTGGGATTAAGTCCACAGAATGAGAAAGGAGCAGGGGATTCCTGGCACTGCCTTGATGAGATCCCAGCGAGGTCCAGTCATATTGGAAGATTCCCTGCTTTCCAAAGGGTAGTGCAATAAATACCTTTAATGGTCGACGCGTCTAACTACAACGTCCAGCTCAAATTTCACGCTTGATAGCAAGCACAAGACATTCCAGAATATTGATTACCCAATCGAAGACTATAAATGTAAAACTCATCTTATCCAAGCTTGTACGTGGCAAGACAACTGGCAAAGGAATCTTTGTAATTCTGTCTTTCATATACAAGTCATTTTTAAGCATTTTGAATTTTATTTACCTTGGAAATTAAAAAAAAACTTATGCGTTACATTCACATGACTTTCTCTACATCTCTGCAACAAATTATTGTTAAAAAGCTTATGCCTCTATCTACTTCATGCTAATCGAGAAAAATTAGCAGAAATAGTCTTATTACTTGCTTCCTTGTAAGTAGAAGAGAAATAAGTGAGTACCACAGGTTAAAGTGATATTCAAAAGCTGGTTACTATGCGACTGAAGTTCCTTTGTTTGTATGGACAGGAGTTGGCACATTCCTGTATAAGAAAAGTATAAGTTCTTCAAAGCTGAAACCAAAAACAAGGAATATCTAAAAAATGATCAACTCCACGAACATAATGTATATAACTTAAATTGTGTGTTTTAGTGTGCTCTACATTTTTTGTGTGGTAAGGTTTTGTTCATCTCTTACGGTTTAGCAACCATGAAAATTTCGTAAAATTCATCCAGAGTAAAGTACTCTTAAGAGGCTCTTCCCAGAAAATTCAAGATATGCATTTTATTTGTCAGGTGAATATCATTAATATACGATATTTTAATCAAAATCGTTAGAGCCATTTTTAAGAAAATCAAAATTTTCGAAAAAAGGTTCCATGTAAAGGGTAGTTTGGGGTGGGGGATATTTTCAAAATATTCGTGTCGCATCCCTTGAAGATACTAAACTTAAATATCAAATTTGGTATTTTATCGACTTTTCGTTTTTGAGTTATCGTGTTCACAGACACACGGACACACACGGACCTTGTTCTGAAAAAAAGTTTTTGTATAAAGGAGACCCTAAAACATATATTTCCGGTGAAATCTCGGTATCGAATTTTTGGGTGGAATGCATTACCTTCTCTATACACTGTGTACATAGTACGTGTAGAGAAAGTAAAATTGTTGCTAATTATGCAGAACTTAAGCCGCTCTAAAAATTGAATAAAACTAAGTGTGAGTTATTTGTATTACTGATGACGATTTCAAAGGTTTTATTTGTCGGAAAGCTTGTTTTTTTATTATAGACAGGTTCGTGTGCATGCTGAAACGGTTGGTATTTTGCGTGTATGAGGGATATATAAACGACATTATATAAATAATAAATGGTTTTATAATGTTCTGAAACATTTCTCCGCCAAGTACTGCCATAACACAACAGAAAATTAGAAACATAAATTTATATACACACACTAACCTAAACGGATTCGAACCTAACCTCGCACTAGATTTGAAAACCACCGGACTCAGTGGTTTCACCTACAGAAACAGATAAATAAATAAAACAAAACTTACATACTCCGCCACCGACTAAAACAAGCTTTCCGACAAATAAAACCTTTTAAATCGTCATCAGAAATACAAATTCAATCAATCACACTTAGTTTTATTCAATTTTTAGAGCGGCCTAAGTTCTGCATTATAACCAAACCGTTTAAGCATAGTTTAACAAATCGGTATATATATTCTACCACCGAAGCCTAACTGCGGAAAAACTTTACTTACCTAACTTTCATGCATACATACGTGTTTAGTTTTGAGAATATAAGATAGGATTATTAAAGATCAAGATTCAGCTTAAATACTTCTAATTCCTTCAACAAGCTGTCACTTTCTACCATAAAATAGTGGTAAAAGTACTAAAATAGCCACAGATTATACTAAAATTTAGTGTTATAATATAAGGTTGGGCATTGGTTATTTACTTGTTGCTAAACTTTCCAATAAGGCTCCATATTCAGTAAGGCATAATGGCGGAAATATTTTACCGCCATGCAAGCCTTTCCTTTCTCTTCGTGATCATGCAGTGTTCTTAGGTTATGAAACGTCACCCATAGTTACGTTACAACAAATGCGTTACAACTCGATAGAATTACAATAACCCGTCATTTTATGATTTTGTGAAAGGTGTTGATGTCTTCGAGGCACTCAGACGAAGCGACAAAGATATACACCTGTAATCTTGAGCAGTAAAGTAACTTCATGGTGGCCATGACTGGAACATTTCGTCATCCATTTGCGAAACGACACCATCCACTTCGCGCTGTTGCCCAACTTCCATAATATATATTCTCTGTCTTTGTGGAGGAATTATTACATCTGCGGCCGCTATTATTCTGTTATGCGAGCCTTGAATGGAATGAGGAGAGTAATGGAGTTAGATATGCTTGTGCGCGGCGGTTAAAACTTACATTGATAGGTAATTAAATTATAATTAATTAGTTTGTTCATTTCTCCCATAGGTGTCAACGTAAAGGATTTTAGAGGAATTGTGAACACTTAGAAACGTTTGATCATGTGAAAGAAATGACATGCTTATAGAGTTAATTGTAAGAGATATAAATCGCGTGTTAGATGAAAAGAGTATTTAATTTCCACAATTGTGATTTTTAATTTCAAACAGCAGTCATTTAAACCATCTTTTTACTTTCTCTACACGTACTATGTACATAGAGTATAGAGAAGGTTTTGCACTCCACCCTAAATTCGATACCGAGATTTCACCGGAAATATATGTTTTAGGGTCCCCTGAGTCCAGAAAAAAGTCGCTGTGTATGTGTGTCCGTGTGTCTGTGAACACGATAATTCAAAAACGAAAAGTCAATAAAATACCAAACTTAGTATTTAAGTTTACTGTCTTCCAGGGACCCGACACGAACTACCTTTCACATGGAACTTTTTTCGAACATTTTGATTTTCTCAAAATTGGCTCTAACGATTTTGTTTAAAACATAGTATATTAAAGTTATTTACCTGACAAATAAAACGTATATTTTGAATATTCTGGGAATAGCCTCTAAAGACTACTTTGTTCTGGTTCAATTTTACGAAATTTTGCGTAGCCGCTAAACCGTAAGAGATGGAAAAAAACTTAGCAACAAAGAATGTAGAGCACGTTAAAACACACAATTTATGTAGTATACATTTTTTTGTGGAGTTGATCTTTTGGAGATATTCCTTGTTTTTGGTTTCAGCTTTGAATAGCTTATACCTTTCTCTTAGAGAAATTGTTAATTCCGGTCCATACAAACAAATGAACTTCAGTCACATAGCAACCAGTTTTTGACTAACACTTTAACCTAGTGTATTTCGGTTATATTTACAAGGAAGCAACTAATAAGATTATTTTTGGTATTTTTTTCTGGGTTAGCATGAAGTAAATAAAAGCATAAGCTTTTTAACAATAATTTGTTACAGAGATGTAGAGAAAGCCATGTGAATGGAATACATCAGATTTTTGCCTATTTCTTACCAGTCATGCAAACATCATCCAGAATGAAGTGGACTTCAGAGGATATTCCCAGAAAATTCATGGCATATGTCATGAAAACATCTTAAATACAGTATTTTTTGTATTATTAATAAACAATTTATTTTTTTGTTTGTTTTAATATTCGCATTATCTACCATTTTTTAAAATTATTAGCTAAAACAATTTTTCAAAATATCAGTATTATCTAAACATGTTCCCTGTAAAGGGTATTTTGGAAGGGTGCGAATTCTTGAAAATCTTCGTGTCATATCCTTAGAAAATGCTGAAATTAAATATCAAGTATGCATTTAATCGACTTTGAGTTAATGATGTTCACATACACACTCAAACACACCCACGCACACACAAACACACCCACGCAAACACACAAACACATACACGCTCTCACACACACAAATACACACAAAAACATACATACACAACCACACACATTAACACAAACACACACAAACACATAAATACATACAATTAAACACAAACACTCAAACACATACACACACAAACACACATACATACAAACACGCACACACGTACACTCACGCACACACATACACACACAAACACACCACACTCACATACACACACACACATACAGACATTCACACAAACGCACACTCACGCACACACGCAAACACACAAATACACATACACACACGCAAACACACAGACACACACACGCACACAATGCACATCATGTATATACACACAAACAGTTTTCTAAAAATCCTTTTTTGGATTTAGGGAAACCCAAAACTTGCGTTTCCATGTCAAGTGGGTGGAATACCATTATATAGATGGTAGATAAAGCAAAAGAGAAAAACCTGATGTGCTCCATTCACATGACTTTCTCTACATCTCTGTAACAAATTATTGTTGAAAACCTTATGCTTCTATTTGCTTCATACTAATCGAGAAAAATTAGCAGAAATAGTCTTATTACTTGCTTCCTTGTAAATAGAAGTGAAATAAGGAGTACCATAGGTTAAAGTGATAGTCAAAAGCTGGTTGCTATATGTCTGATGCTCCTTTGTTTGTATGGACAGAAGTTGACAAATTCCTGTATGAGAAAAGTGTAAGTTTTTAAAGCTGAAACGAAAAACAAGGAATATCTAAAAAACAATCAACTCCACGAAAAAAAATGAACACTACATAAACTGTGTGTTTTAGCGTGCTCTACATTTTTGTGTGGTAAGTTTTTAACCATATCTTACGTTTTAGGTGCTATGCAAAATTCCGTAAAATTCATCCAGAATAAAGTAGTCTTCATAGGCTATTCCCAGAAAATGCAAGATATACATTTTATTTGTAAGGTAAATATCTTTAATATATTGTATTTTACAAAAAAAAAAAAAAAATTTTTGAAAAATGTTTCATGTAAAGGGTAGCTGGTGGTTTGGGGATTTTCTTGAAAACCTTCGTGTCGCATCCTTGGAAGATAGCAAACTTAAATACCAAGTTTGGTATTCAACGGTCTTTTCATTTTTGAGCTATGCTGAAAACAGACACACACATACATACATACACGTGCACACACGCGCGGACCTTTTTCTGAAAAGGATGTTTTTTATTCAGGGGAATCAATACATGTATTTCCGGTGAAATCTCGGTATCGAATTTATGGGTGCATTACAATACCACCTTCTCTATACACTATGTACATGGTACGCGTAGAGAAAGTAAAACTTTATACGAGAGCCAGATATTACTTAGGCATGGCTGTTCTGGAGCACTTTTTTCTTTCCTTTTTTCTTATTTTACTTTCTGAATACGAACTATGCACATGTGAAGGTATTTTATTGTATTGTATTGCACCCAGAAATTCGATACCGAGATTTCACCGGAAAAAAAAAGAGAATAAAAAAGCAATAAAAAAAAGCATCCAAAAAAAAAAGCATTTTTAGGAAAAATGTCCGTGTGTGTGTCTGTCTGTCTGTCTGTCTGTCTGTCTGTCTGCTTGTCTGTGTGTCTGTGGACAGCATAGCTCAAAAACGAAAAGACCGTTGAATACCAAACTTGGTATTTAAGTTTGCTATCTTCCAAGGAAGCGACACGAAGATTTTCAAGAAAATCCCCCACCCCAAACTACCCTTTACATGGAACTTTTTTCGAAAATGTTGATTTTCTTAAAAATGGTTCTAATGATTTTGATTGAAATTTCGTATATTAAAGATATTTACCTTACAAATAAAATGTTTATCTTGAATTTTCTGGGAATAGCCTCTGAAGACTATTTTTTCTGAATGAATTTTACGGAATTTTGCATAACTGGTAAACCGTAAGAGATGTACAAAAACTTACCATTCAAAAAATTTAGAGCACATTAAAACACACAATTTATGTTGTTTACATTTATTTCGTGGAGTTGATCGTTTTTTTAAATATTCCTTGTTATTGGTTTCAGCTTTAAAACATTTTAACTTTTCTTATACAGGAATTTATCAACTCCTGTCCATGAAAACAAAGGAACTTCAGCCACATAGCAACCAGATTTTGACTATCGCTTTAACCTATGGTACTCCCTTATTTTCCTTCTACTTACAAGGAAGCAAGTAAAGAGGCTATTTATGCTAGTTTTTTCTCGATTGGTATTAAGTAAATAGTAGCTTTAATATTCTACGTATTCAGGTAAATTGTGAGGTGATCAATCAGAGCATACAGACTCTCGGCTGTCAAGCTACGCAATTTCAACCAACATTTAGAAAGCAGATGCAACATAAGCCCTAGTTCTAATAAAATTCCCCCAACGTTCATAAATCTGAATTTGTTATACTCCCTCGGCTATTATGTCAGCACCAGCACCTATATTTCCACAAGTCATTCCCATTATTTCCCATCTTTGATATTATCACAGGTTTTGCGTTATTAACTTGTGAACTTTCCTTGCAGCTATTGCCGTTTCCCCTGGGTGTCAGTGAGGCTCCTATTCTAATGAAAATGAGTTGAGATACAAGCGAGTGTTATCTTGAGGTGCCCTCGCCCCACTCTTCCATTTCCATCACAGAAGTCAGATAAGTAACTTCTGAATGGGACATTAAAAGGGAAGATGATGTGAACGATAAAGACACGTTTACCATAAAGTGCTTATAACTACCATGAACAAAAATCTGTTGTGATCCATTCACGTGACTTACTCTACATCTTTGTAACAAATTATTGTTAAAAAGCTTATGCTTCTATTTACTTCATGCTAATCAAGAAAAAAATTAGCAGAAATAGTCTTATTACTAGCTTCCTTGTAAGTAGGAGCAAAATAAGGGAGTAGCATAGGTTAAAGTGACAGTCAAAAGCTGGTTGCTATGTGACTGAAGTTCCTTTGTTGGTATAGACAGCAGTTGACAAATTCCTGTATGAGAAAAGTTTTTTAAAGCTGAAACCAATAACAAGGAATATCTAAAAAACGACCAACTCCACGAAAAAATGTATATTACATAAATTGTGTGTTTTATCGTGAGCTACATTTTGTGTGTGGTAAGTTTTTGTATATCTCTTACGGTTTACCAGTTACACAATTTTCAATCAAAATCATCCAGATTAAAGAAGTCTTTAGAGGCTATTCCCAGAAAATTCAAGATGTACATTTTATTTTGTGTGTAATTATCTTAGGTATAGGAGATTTTAATCAAAATCCTTAGAGTCATTGTTGAGAAAATCAAAGTTTTCGAAATGTTTTCTATGTAAAGGTAGTTTGTGGTGGGGGGATTTTTTTTAAATCTTCGTGTCGCATCCTTGGAAGATACTAAAGTTTAGTATTTACGGTCTTTTCGTTTTTGAGCTAAGCTGTCCACCGACACGCACACCCGCGGACCTTTTTCTAAAAATGCTATTTTCGGAGTCAGGGGACCTCAAAACATATATTACCGGTTAAATCTTGACATCGAAAGTTTGGGTGGAATACAATACCTTCCCTATCCACTAAGTACATTGTGCATGCGGGCTAGAGAAAGTAAAAAGTGATATTATGTTCTTATTCGGGAAATGAAGGAACCAAGTTGGTGCATAATGGACTATAGAAGTAAATGATTGCCTCTTGAAAATGTTCAAGCAAGCAAGGGCTCCAAACAAGCGCAGCTCTCCTTTGGTTATCTATGTATAAAGCTAAAAAACCGAGCTACGTATACCGACGATGCATTCAGCGGAAAATCTGTGTTATACAACTTTAATGGGAAAGAGGGCTAGAGCTTAATTAATCAGAATGGATAATTGGTTGCAAGGCAAACGGTCAGAAGTGTTTAACAATACTATATGGCTCTCAACTGAGTGTGTGTGCGTCTATACACACACATTAGGGTCGGCTGATAAGTGCCGGGCGTCTCAATGAAAATAGCATTAATTTTATTTATCTATTTATTTATTTTTGCTTTATTTCTCAACATAATCTCCAGAATGTAGAATTGCCATATCGGTGTTCTAATTTTATTACTATTTATCAAGGTCCTCAAAATAGCTCTTTACCGCATCAATGACCTCCTCGTTGCTGTGAAATCTTCGTTCTCCAAGAAATGTTTTGAGGAAGGTATTTTTTCGGAACAGGTGGTAGTCACTGGGAGCTAGATATAGCGAATAGGGTTCAAGCAATTCGAACTTTAATTCGCACATTTTTCCCATTGCAATATCTGAAAGTGGACCGGATTATTGTCGTGATGAAACAATTTTTGTTTTTGCCAAATGAAGTATTTTTCTTTTCACCTCATCCCTCAAACGTTGGAGTACGTTTGCGTAGAAGTCACCAGTGTTACTTTTCCCTGTGCATCGCAGAAAACACTCAGCATAACCTTGTTAGCTGACAAAATTGACTTTGCCTTTTTTGGAATTGGTTCAGCTGGCGCGATCCACTGTTTTGACTGTGATTTGCTTTCTGAAGTGTAGTGCTGTATCCAAGTATCATCCATGGTAATAAGACGTCTCAAAATTAACTAGAATTTTTACGGTAGAGCTCCACATTCTTAGCAGAGACAGTTTTTCTTTGCAACTTTTGATCAGGTGTCAACAAACGCGGCACAGACCTTGTGAAAGCCCAAAACATTACTTAAAATATTACCCGCACGTTCTTTTGATATGTTTACAGCCTCTGCTATCTCAAACAACTTTAATCTACGACCTTCCAATACTAAATGATGCATTTTTTCAATGATGTCTGGCGTTGTCACTTCTACAGGGCGTCCAGAGCGAGGCTCATCACTAGTGCTCGTACGTCCCATTTTAAACTCTGCAACCCACCTTTTAATCATTGAATATGAAGGGGCAGAGCCTTTCAATCCATTTTCTCCTTGATGTCTTTAGGCGTTGAGTCTTTCAAATGAAAGTATTTGATCACTGCTCGTTTTTCTAAATCCTCCATTTACTTGAAAACTATAAAGTTGACTTGTTTAAAGTGCTGCAATTCGAAAACTAAACAAAGTATTGACCTGTAACTATGGATACAAGCTAGTCTAGAGTTAAACTATACGATGCTACCTGGCCTAGGTGCGCCATATCTGTGTGAGGCCTGGGACTTATCAGCCGACCCTCGTGTGTGTGTGTGTATCAGAGAGAAAAAGAAACAAGAAGAAATTGCTTGTAAGAAAGGAGCGGTATTTGCATGTCTCAAATTCGTGAGCATAATGGAAGTTATTCCTCCTAGGGCTTTAGTTTTACTAACCGGCTGTTTTCTTTGTACGTTCGATAAAGTTGCTAATGCTACTACCTTCTTCGTTTCAATTCACCTCGCGGACTGACTCATCAGGAATTCTGATTCTGTTTCGGCCATCTCCTCTCACGAATAAGTTAACAGCGTGACTTATGCCTGCATGGAAATTCGTGTGTCCCCATCTGGAACAGGAATTACATTATATCCCTCAAGTTTTATGTGTGAGAAACCTTGAAACTTATTCATAATACGTTTTCTTTGAGTGTCTGGTGGTGGGAAAGTCGGTACCTTATTTGGCGAGTGGCTTCGCAAAATATTTGCACTCTGCTATGGTTACTTTCCGGTTATTTTTTCAACATGGCCGCCGATCCCAAGATTTCCTTTTCTTTTACCTGCTTGCCTTTTGGTTTTCTGTGCATTTATATTTTATCTCACATATTGTTTTTCATTTTACTAGCAACAGATTTCCATCTTCTTTTTCATCCTCTTAGGAAAAAAGGCACCATTTTATGCACCATTTTCTCCTTTATTACTTCTGCTATGTATCGAACGAATTTTTGTAATGTTAGTAATTACATAATGTCAAGTATACGTTTAATCTGTTAAAAATGAATAGCCTCGTATTTAGTTATTCAGTAGTCAAGCAAGCGTGGCGTGTAATACCTTAGTTATTGTCATATTAATAAGATTCTGGAGTAAGAATGGGGAAACTGAAATAATTACATATATGTTAAAGCACAAATTACAATTGTGTTGTGCGCCAATATATATCGCCGTTCTTTTGTCTACCTCGGAGTCGGTCGACATTACTACCCGTGAAATACTTAAAATAACGTGTACATACCTTTGAAAAGTCCTTTGGTGCGCCGGCTTTGCTCGTTCCTGTAGAACACGAGTTTGACTCTCACTGAGGGAGAATGACTGGAATATGTCACACGGGGTAGACTCAAAAGTAGAAGTACTTCACTTGAGATTCCACTGGATTAATGTTTATTAACCTTGGTTGCTTGTTCAGGCACTAATCCTACGACATAGTAATTCTTGAAGATGTAGAAATTTTAATAACTAGTGCAATTATCTGCTGGTTACTAAGTTCTTATTTTGGACGGTCACCGGTACTCCTGCGTATTGTCATACTACGCGACAAACCAACTCGGGCAATAACTACAATATCTCCCGTAATAAAATCACACACTTAGGGACTCACACCGCCGCATTCACGTACGTACAACGTACCGCCTATAGCGTACCGCGTTCAGCATCACTCACTCGTCTATCACAAAGAATAAGCAGCAACAACAACAATAACAATCACCTAAATCCTTGTAAGCGCATCGCTTAAATACCTAAAATCTCCAATATCGAACTCGTTCATGATTGGCTGAAAAGAAGCGCGAAAATAACGTTGTAACGTGATTAATTTTGTAAGTTCTTTGTAATCAACTCCCGTGACCGCTCTTTATAATGGAGAAGTCCCGAGCTGCTAACCTTAGGGGGACAAAACTCTCTCTAAAATTTACCCTGTTACTTATGTCTCTAATGCGCTAAGAATCTTGCTCCACAAAGGCAATTGTGTTACCAACATTAACAAAGAAAGTAACCTTGACGAGCACAATAGCAACTTCTCGCCCTAAGGTTTTGTGTTCTACAATCTGCTCAGTCTTGGCTGCTGAAGCAGATTTATTTCCTATATGAAACCTAAACAAAAAAATTAATTAAACTAATGAAATACACAGCGGGCTAATATACTGTTGCACAATTCTGTTCCTATGTACAAGTCCATAACAAGTTAAGGTTGGAGAAACCATTAAGATACAGTATTTACGTTACGGCAGTCAGCAAACGGCCCATTACCTCAGGGTCAGTTTTCAGAATACTATGTTCAGAAATGCTAAAGGAACGCGTGAAAAAGAACGTAGGCGTAGAGAATTTTACAGGAAATAATTCTGAGAGAGAAATGTTTAAATGTTCAATTCTTATTTCTTTTTTGTAATAAATTAGAGGAGATACAAAAACACACATGCTTTACAGATAGCTCAGTGGTAACGCTGATGCTCAGCTTTTGAAGGGATTAGTTCCATTTCCGGTTTCATCTAAATTGATCGAAATTTTATTTTGGCTTACCTTACCCACAGTATACCTGTCATATGGACCTCCAAGCCCATACTCTCAATATCGATGGCAGGAAGGATAAAGTATTTACGATTTATCTAAACTCTTCCATTTAGCTGTGGCACTTTGATCAACGCCACCTGTGAATCATGTGATATGGCCACAACAGTCTTAAGCTATAGTACATATACAACGTAATCAAAAAGAGGATACGATATTGTTAACTAACTATAAGTAATAACACAAAATGTGATATTAGTAAACATGTTTACTTCTTCATATTTCTGAAGCTAAATTTAAGTTAGAGGATTAATATTGCGTATGTTATAGCTACTAAACTTAGGGCTTAAAACTTATATTTCATTTACTGGTACTTTGTTAGGCTTATTTACTTTTGAACAAGTACGTACTAATCGCGCGCGCACAGTTGCACACACACAGGCACCCACATACACACACACAGACACACACATGCACATACACACAGACACACACATACACAGACACACACATGCACATACACACAGACACACACATTCACATACACACAGACACACACATGCACATACACACAGACACACACATACACAACCACACAGACATACACATGCACAGACACACAGACACACACATACACAACCACACAGACATACACATGCACAGACACACAGACACACACATACACAACCACACAGACACACACATACACAACCACACAGACACACACATGCACAGACACACACATGCACTTACACACAGACACAGACACACACATGCACATACACGCAGACACACACATGCACATACACACAGACACAGACAAACACATACACATACACACAGACACAGACACACACATGCACATACACGCAGACACACACATGCACATACACGCAGACACACACATGCACATACACACAGACACAGACACACACATACCCACATACACATACACACAGACACAGACACACACATACACATACACACAGACACACACATGCACATACACACAGACACAAACACAGACATGCACATACACACAGACACAGACACAGACATGCACAGACACACAGACACAGACACACGCATACACAACCACACAGACACACGCATACACAACCACACAGACACAGACACAGACATGCACAGACACATACACACAGACACACACATACACAACCACACAGACACACACATGCACAGACACACACATGCACATACACACAGACACAGACACAGACATGCACATACACACAGACACAGACACACGCACACAGACACACACATGCACTTACACACAGACACAACCACACACATGCACAGACACACAGACACAGACACAGACATGCACATACACACAGACACAGACATGCACATACACACAGACACAGACATGCACATACACACAGACACAGTCACAGACATGCACATACACAGACACACACATGCACTTACACACAGACACAGACACACACATGCACATACACACAGACACAGACATGCACATACCCACAGACACAGACACACACATGCACATACACACAGACACAGACATGCACAGACACATACACACAGACACACACATACACAACCACACAGACACACACATGCACAGACACACACATGCACATACACACAGACACAGACACAGACATGCACATACACACAGACACAGACACACGCACACAGACACACACATGCACTTACACACAGACACAACCACACACATGCACAGACACACAGACACAGACACAGACATGCACATACACACAGACACAGACATACACATACACACAGACACAGACACAGACATGCACATACACACAGACACAGTCACAGACATGCACATACACAGACACACACATGCACTTACACACAGACACAGACACACACATGCACATACACACAGACACAGACATGCACATACACACAGACACAGACACAGACATGCACATACACACAGACACAGACACACGCACACAGATACACACATGCACTTACACACACACACAGACACACCCATGAACATACACACAGACACAGACACAGACATGCACATACACACAGACACAGACACAGACATGCACATACACACAGACACAGATACACACATACACACATACACATACACACAGACACACACATGCACATACACACAGACACAGACACACACATACCCACATGCACATACACACAGACACACACATGCACATACACACAGACACATACACACAGACACATACACACACACCCACATGCACATACACACAGACACAGACACAGACACACACATGCACATACACACAGACACAGACACAGACACACACATGCACATACACACAGACACAGACACACACATGCACATACACACAGACACAGACACAGACACACACATGCACATACACACAGACACAGACACACACATGCACATACACACAGACACAGACACAGACACAGACACACACATGCACATACACACAGACACAGACACACACATGCACATACACACAGACACACACATGCACATACACACAGACACAGACACACACATGCACATACACATAAACACAGACACAGACACACACATGCACATACACACAGACACAGACACACACATGCACATACACACACAGACACAGACACACACATGCACATACACACAGACACACATGCACATACACACAGACACAGACACACACATGCACATACACACAGACACACACATGCACATACACACAGACACAGACACACACATGCACATACACACAGACACAGACACACACATGCACATACACATAAACACAGACACAGACACACACATGCACATACACATAAACACAGACACAGACACACAGACACAGACACACACATGCACATACACATAAACACAGACACAGACACACACATGCACATACACACAGACACAAACACACACATACCCACATGCACATAAAAAAAGACACAGACACACACATGCACATACACACAGACACAGACACACACATGCACATACACACAGACACAGACACATACATGCACATACACACACAGACACACACATACACATACACACAGACACACACATGCACATACACACAGACACAGACACACACATGCACATACACACACAGACACACACATGCACATACACACAGACAAAGACACACACATGCACATACACACAGACACAGACACATACATGCACATACACACAGACACAGACACACACATGCACATACACATATACACAGACACACACATGCACATACACACAGACACAGACACACACATACCCACATGCACATACACACAGACACAGACACACACATACCCACATGCACATACACACAGACACAGACACATACATGCACATACACAGACACACACATGCACTTACACACAGACACAGACACACACCTACCCACATGCACATACACACAGACACACACATGCACATACAAACAGACACATACATGCACTTACACACAGACACAGACACACACATGCACTTACACACAGACACAGACACACACATGCACATACACACAGACACACACATGCACATACACACAGACACATACATGCACTTACACACAGACACATACATGCACATACACACAGACACAGACACACACATGCACATACACACAGACACACACATGCACATACACACAGACACATACATGCACTTACACACAGACACATACATGCACATACACACAGACACAGACACACACATGCACATACACAAAGACACACACATGCACATGCACACAGACACACACATGCACATACACACAGACACATACATGCACATACACACATACACAGACACACACATGCACTTACACACAGACACAGACACACACATACCCACATGCACATACACACAGACACACACATGCACATACACACAGACACATACATGCACTTACACACAGACACAGACACACACATGCACTTACACACAGACACAGACACACACATGCACATACACACAGACACACACATGCACATGCACACAGACACAGACATACACATGCACATACACACAGACACAGACACACACATGCACAGACACACACATGCACTTACACACAGACACAGACACACACACATGCACAGACACACAGACACAGACACACACATGCACAGACACAAGGACACAGACACACACATGCACATACACACAGACACACACATGCACAGACACACACATGCACATACACACAGACACAGACACACACATGCACATACGCATACACACGCACATGTACATACGCACAGACACACACATGCACACACAAACACACACATGCACATACGCACAGACACACATGCACATACGCACAGACACACACATGCACACGCACATACACACACATAAACAGACACACACACACACACAGAAACACCTTCTCCTGTTCCTCATCGTGCCTCACCTTGCACATTACTCACTCTAGGATGTAAATTTTCATTTAAACTGATACCAGGATCATAAAAACAGCGACTCACAGCCCCCTTATTAGTAGAAGCGTGTTCCTTTGTAGCCCCACTCAACGTGTGCGGCCACTGGCGCTCCATGCGGATTGGGACTTTCGTCACGAGCAGAGGTTAAGGTGGCACCCCTGCAGCCACGCCGCGTGTGGCAAGGAATATTTTAACCTTGGCATTACCTTCTACCAACCACGTGCATGTACGAGATTTCTTTTAAGCACTCACATGTCTTTTGTTACTTGAACAGAATACTTTGTGTTCTTCTGTCATAACAATATTAAACATTCATTGTTTCTTTGGGACTCCTCAGATCTTCCATTTTCGCTTAGGGAAAATCAAGAAAATCTGCGTATTGAGAGTCAATAGTTTAAATTATAGTCCCTGTAAGTTACGAGGTATGGAAAACGTTGAATAGGCAGAGTCAGACTGAGAAATCCAATACTATAGCTGGGATTTGAACCACATTCAATTTCTCAACTGACTTGCATCTTTCCCAGCAAACCAAAATGATTTTGAGATGACAACCCCATTGGTGACTTACAATGTTGCAAGTCCTTTAAGTACCAGGATTCATAGTATAGCCAACTATTATGGTCAATTAGTTATGGTTTAGTTGTTTTGTCACACAAGCCGTGTGTACAGAAGTTGGATAGGCGTGTTGCCATGGCAGCTTAACCGGGTAGAGACCGGGAGATCCTGGTTCAAATCCCGGCTATGGCATTAAATTTTACAGACTGACTCTACCTATCCAACTCCTGTCCTACACACGGCTTGTGTGAAAAAACAAATCAACGGAGGCGGGACATTTGTTAATATAAATGGCATAGTATGTCAGGAGAGATGCAACAATGAAATTGTATGTCAAGAGAAAGGGAAGAATTTAAAACAATATGGCGATATTTGGGAAAGTTAAAAGAAAAGTGGATAAGAAACAAGGAGAGAAGACGCAGAGACTGGGGTGGAATAGGTAGCATAAACCACTGACTAACAGCCAGAGGTGAGATTGTAGGTTCTAGTTCAGTTTTAGACTAAGGCTCTTTCCTGAGCCCTTCCTATTGGTTACGGAGACAATATGGCTACGTGACAGGTGAACGATAGGTTTCGAGATTTCGTCGAGGTTGCGTTATGTGTGTGTAAATGAACTAGGTCGAAATAATGGGTAAAATCTGATGTGTTCCATTCACACGACTTTCTCACATCTCTGCAACAAATTATTGTTAAAAAGCTTATGCTTCTATTTACTTCATGCAAATCGAGAACAAATTAGCAGAAATAGTCTTATTCCTTGTAAGTAGCAGCGAAATGAGGGAGTACCATATGTTAAAGTGATAGTCAAAAGCTGGTTGCTATGTGACTGAAGTTCCTTTGTTTGTGTGGACACGAGTTGACAAATTCCTGTTTGCGAAAATTATAAGTTTTTCAAAGCTGAATCTTAAAACAAGGAATATCTAAAAAAGACCAACTCCAAAAAAAAAAAAAAAAAAAAAAAAACAAATGTATATAACATAAATTGTGTGTTTTAACGTGATCTACATTTTTTGTGTGGTAAGTCTTTGTCCATCTCTTGCGGTTTTAGCAGATATGCATTCCAGAATAAAGTAGTCTTCAGAGGTTATTCCCAGAAAATCGAAGATAGCATGAAGTAAATAGAAGCAACAATAATTTGTTGCCGAGATGTAGAGAAAGTCATGTGAACGGAAATGTCGAAATCTCCTGAAAGCCTTGACCTTACAGTTTTGCTAAATGAGTATTAATAGACACATACATTAATTAAATTTTCTTTTTTGACGTACAGATATTGTTCTATGCGTTTTACCAACTCTCTTCTCCCGCATCACTCGTGGATATTTTACTAAGTTTACTTTTTGAATTGAGGGTTCGAAATTATGTTTATGATGAAATCTTGATGTCGAATTTCTTCTCTACGGCAGGTGAATCTCAGAGGAAACAATAGACAGTTCTGGCTTTTTGGCACACGTTAATTCTTTTATTCTTTTGGATCTTCTTCATATATAAATATTTTGGAATAATCTTTACTGCTAATCAAATCCTTACTTTCTTTCTCTCTCTCTCTCTACTTTCTCTATACGTACTATGTACATAGTGTATAGAGAAGGTAGATACCGAGATTTCACTGGAAATACATGATTTGAGACCACTTGATTCCAAAAAAAGCAATTTTAGAAAAATATCCCGGTGTATCTGTCTGTGTGTGTCTGTGGGCAGCATAGCCTAAACACTTAAATACCAAACTTTGCATATAAGTTAGGTATCTTCCAGAGATGCTTCACGAAGATTTTCAAGAAAATCCCTCCACCCCCAATTACCCTTTACATGGAACTATTTTCGAAAATTTTGATTTTCTACAAAATGGCTCTAACGATTTTGATTAAGGTATCGTATATTAAAGATATTTATATGACAACTAAAATGTATATCTTACATTTTTTTGGGAATAGCCTCTGAAGACTACTTTATTCTGGATGAATTTTACGGAATTTTGCTTAACTGCTAAACCGTAAGAGATGCACAAGAACTTACCACTCAAAAAATATAGAGCACACTAAAACACACAATTTATGTTAATATAATTTCTTTTTCGTGGGGTTGGTCGTCTTTGAGATATTCATTGTTGTTGGTTTCAGTTGTCTAGCGTATTCCTTTAGTTCCCTTCTACTTATAGTGAACTAAGTAATAAGTACATTGTGCTAGTGTTTATCTCAGATAGGAAGGTCCAGAGAGCGGAAGACTATACGTAAGGAGTTTGTTTATAGAGCAGCTAGAAAATGTCATGTGAGTATTACACATCAGATTTTTAATAATTAAATTTATGTATGGGTTCTCTCGTTAATATCTTGAGTAAAGATTAATATATTCCATATGCTACCTATTCCATTCCAGGCTCTCCTTGTTTCTTATCCACTTTTCTTTTACCTTTCCCAAATATCGCCATATTGTTTTAAATTCTTCCCTTTCTCTTGACATACAATTTCATTGTTGCATCTCTCCTGACATACTATGCCATTTATATTCCCAAATTTCTTGCCTCCATTGATTTGCTTTTACTTTCTCTTGCCCCGTATGTACAATCTACATATGGATAGAGAAGTATTGCATTCCACCCAAAAATTCGATGTCGAGATTTCACCAGAAATACATGTTTTAGGACCCCCTGAATCCAAAAAAAGCATTTCCAGAAAACGGTCCGTGTGTTTGTATGTGTGTGTGTCCGTGTGTCTGTGAACACGGTAACTCAAAAACGAAAAGTAGCAAAAATACCAAACTTGGTATTTAAGTTCAGTATCTTCCTGGGATTCGACACAAAGATTTTGAGAAAAATTCCCCCCACCCCAAACTACCCTTTACATGGAACTTTTTTCGAAAATTTTGATTAAACATATTTACCTGAAAAATAAAATGTATATCTTGAATTTTCTGGGAATAGGTTCTAAAGACCTGTTTATTCTTGATGAATTTTGCTTAATTTGGCATAACTAATAAACCGTAAGAGATAGACAAAAACTTGATATACAAAAAATGTAGGCCTTGTTAAAATACACACTTTACGTCATATCTATTCGTGGAGCTTACCGTTTTCGAGGTATTCATTGTTATTAGTTTCTGTTGTGAAGTACTTATACTTTTCTCAGACAGAAAAAAGAATAATCTTATGTAAGAAGTTTGTAGAACGGCTAGAGAAAGTTATGTGAGTGTAACACATCAGATTTTTTCATTCAAGCCGTGTGTAGGACAGGAGTTAGGTAGAGTCAGACTGTCAAATTCAATACCATAGCCGGGATTTGAACCTGGATCTCCCGGTACCTAGCCGGTTGCTCTGCCACTGAGCTGCCATAGCAACACACCTATCCGACTTCTGTACACACGGCTTGTGTGAAAAAACAATTAAACCAATACTAATTGACCATAATAGTTGTCTATACTATGAATCATGGGCCTTAAAATACTTGCAACATTGTAGGTCGCCATTGGAGTTGTCATCTCAAAATAATTTGAGATCACCTTTTGGTTTGCTGGGAAACATGCGAGTCAGTTAAGAAATTGAATGCGGTTCAAATCCCAACTATGGTATTGGATGTTTCAGTCTGACTCTGCCTATTGACCGTTTTCCATACCTCGTAACTTACGGGACTATAATTTAAACTATTGACTCTCAATACGCTGATTTTCTTGATTTTCCCTAAGCGAAAATGGAAGACATGAGGAGCCCTAAAGAAACAATGAACGTTCAGAGTCTCCGTTTCATGGCCTTGGGGTGAGAGAGAGAGAGAGAGAGAGAGAGAGAGAGAGAGAGAGAGAGAGAGAATAGCTTTCCTCAGGAAATTTCTTTTTACTCTCGATTCTTCCAGAAGTTAAGTCTTCAGGAGGAGCAGAAAACAGCAGGGAACATCTTCTGATTGGTTCATGTGGCAATGAATCCTGGTGGTCACCCAACTACCATTATAAACCCGCTTATGCATCTCTTTCGAAATAAGTGTGCAATACTTTAATTTACACAATTTTAAAGGTCATTGCTACGAGATACAGAAGGGTTATTAAAATTATTACTTTCTCTGTACGTACTATGTACATAATTTAGTATCATTCAGGGATGCGACACGAAGATTTTGAGAAAACTCCCCCACCCCAAACTACCCTTAATATGGAACTTTTTTCGAAAATTTTGATTTTCTCAAAAATAGCTCTAACGATTTTGATTAAAATCTCGTATATAAAAGATATTTACCTGACAAATAAAATGTATATCTTGAATTTTCTGGATGAATTTTACGGAATTTTGCATTACTGCTCAACCGTAAGAGATGGACAGAAACTTACAACACAAAACAGGTAGAGCGCCTTAAAACACACAATTTATGTTATATACATTTTTTTTGTGGATTTTGTCTTTTTTTTTTTTTTTTTTTTTTTTTTATATTCCTTGTTTTTGGTTTTAGCTTGGAAAAACTTGTACTTTTCTCATATAGGAATTTGGCAACCCGTATCCATACAAACAAAGGAACTTCTCACACAGCAACCAGCTTTTGACTATCACTTTAACCTATGCTACTCCCTTATTTCGCTTCTACTTACAAGGAAGCAAGTAATAAGACTATTTCTGCTAATTCGTTCTCGATTAGCATGAAGTAAATAGAAACATAATCTTTTTCACATTAATTTGTTGTAGAGATGTAGAGAAAGTCATGTGAATGGAACGCATCAGATATTTTACTGATACATGAGTCTCGATGTTAATAGAAATGTGATTAAACTATTTAGATTGCAGAATTTGATGTGTCGACGGTTTATTCCGATGAATTAAGTTATCTTCGAACATATTTAAGGTTTTTGTTCCATCTCTAGAAGCATCTGCAGAGTCATCCATTGTTGCTGGTTTGGTGTTAGCTTGCAGACAGCTTATCGGCTTGCAATGAAGTCCCACGCCGTTAAATAAGAGGATACTGACCTTTCCTTCATAAACTGCTAACTTAAGTTGCTTTTGTTTAACTGCCGCATTGTACGAAATTAAGCAGCACTTCTAACACAGAAAACAACTCTTTTTAATATGTCATTACTATTTTACGACATTATATCCCCGCCGCTTAATCCTTGCACTTGACACTTCGGATGATTTCGCGTAAGGTTGGCTATGCTGCCTTTGTGGCGTTGCCAGAGCAACTAGTAAACAACAACAGCTGATTACAAATATCTCTATCGTGTGCAACAATGAATATAAACAGTGTACATAGTAAATGGATGCCGATGAATAATGAAACTAATTCGTTATTATTGATGTTAACTGGAAATGAGAGTGATACTGTAACGCATAGGTATTTACGACAATATTGAACAGATTAATGCAAAATAGCTCGTTACAATGAAAGAAAGGTATAACAAAATGATTGTCACCATTTAGAATTTTAATGGCTCAAATCCATCCAAGTCTCCGTCGTCATCATTCTGGAAAGGATCATCGTCATTGTCATCATCAACATCGTCGTCGTCACCAAGACATATCATTAGTGGTTCACATTCGCTGATGACTCCGTCTAATTCCTGTGCTTTTCGTGTTATTTTGTGCACATGATTCACTTTCTTCTTCCATGAAGCCGCGTCCACTCTCGGCACACCTTCCCGCAAAAGTTTATCCACCTCTATAATTGCGGAAGTCGTGTTGTGTTCCCTCATAAACACTATCAACAAATATAAATAACAACGAATAATACGTATCTTGTACAGAACAACTCATCACACGTGTGAAGAGTTCACAAACTGAGCACGTGGTTGGAAATAGCCAGATATTGCAACGGTGCGGCATCTAGATGCGTTTCCGTACCAACTTAACTCCTAACTGTCAAGTGCAAGGATTCAGCGGCGGCTACATTTTTGCCATAAAGATACTTTAGAACTAGAGGATGTTGTTTTGCTGGAAAGAAGCGTGAAATGTGGGAAGGTCGCTGCTTCCCACGAGATCGCTTGGCGAGGAACGACTGAGATCTGTAAGCAACCTGTTGAGTGTCGGTCGTCACTACAGTGGCAATGAATGGCCGAGCGGCCTGGGGGCAATCCCTGTCAGACCAATATGATCGATATGGCTTGTTTGGAAATAGACTTATTTACACAGTTGCAGTGGTGTTCGTGAATTGCAACATTGTCCTTTTGAAATGATGTCAATGTATTCTCTCTCTAAACAGGGGTCTGCGATTATATATCATTCGATCATTTCTGGACATGGCGGCCTCTCTTGCCGAGGTCCTGGCAGATGATCCAAGAGCATTTCTGGACATGGCGGCCTCTATTGCCGAGGTCCTGGCAGATGATCCAAGAGCATTTCTGGACATGGCCTCTATTGCCGAGGTCCTGGCAGATGATCCAAGAGCATTTCAGTACAAGTTTCTTTGAGCTTTTAGTGGTATCGGATTTATAATGAAGCACATTTTTAATCTTTACGTTCTAATGTATCAGTTTTAGACGGAGTTTTATCTCCAGCTTTGATTACAGGAATGGGCATTCTTTTTCAAGGTTTTATCCTGTTTTTACTTTCTCTATACATACTATGTACACAGTGTATAGAGAAGGTATTCCATTGTACCCAAAAATTCGATACCGAGATTTCACCGGAAATATATGATTTGGGAGCACATGAATCCAAAAAAATCATTTTTAAAAAAATGTCCGTGTGTGTGTGTCTGTCTGCCTGTGTGTACCTATGTGTGTGTGTGTGTGTGTGTGTGTGTGTGTGTATCTGTGGGCAGAATAGCTCAAGAACGAAAATACCGTATAATACCAAACTTGGTATTTAAGTTCAGTATCTTCCAAGCCCACCCCCAACTACCCTTCAAATGGAAATATTTTCGAAAATTTTGATTTTCTAAAAAATGGATGTAACGATTTTGATTAAAATATCATACATTAAAGATATATACTTGTCAAATAATATATATATCTTGAATTTTCTGGGAATAGCCTCTGAAGACTACCTTATTCTGGATGAATTTTACGGAATTTTGCTTAACTGGTAAACCGTAAGAGATATACAAAAACTTACCACACAAAAAATGTAGAACACATTAAAACACACAATTTATGTTATATACATTTTTTTCGTGGAATTGATCGATTTTTATATTCCTTGGTTTTTGTTTCAGCCTTAAAGAACTTATAATTTTCTCATACAGGAATTTGTCAACTCCTGTCCATACAAATAAAGGATCTTCAGTCACATAGCAACCAGCTTTTGACTGTCACTTTAACCTATGTTACTCCCTTATTTCGCTTCCACTTACAGGAAGTAATAAGACTATTTCTGCCAATTTTTCTCACTTAGCATGGAGTAAATAGAAGCATAAGCTTTTTAACAAAAAATTGTTGCAGAGATATAGAGAAAGTCATGTGAATGGATTACATCATATTTTTAAATCTACTTTTACCTGTATTTTCTTTTTAAATGGTCTTTTATTACTGATTATTGCCAAGTTTTTATCATAAGGGCGCTAATGACCTCTGCAGTTGATCACCCTTAAACATCATTATCATCATGATAGTATATTTCCTTACCCGCTTATTTTTAAATTGCTTAGATTTGAGCTCACACATCCACAAACACGCAGACACTCAGTGTTCCCAGACATTACAAATATTGCTGGTTTTCGATACCTAGATTATATACAGACTGACAAATTATTCGTTTACTGCACTTAGACTATACCAATTTATAAGTACAGTTTACACGACATATTTATACAGAGTATTCTATTTTGATAGCCTGAAAAATATATTTATAATTACATTTTCTCGCGTTATTCATCATCCAGTTCCGTTTCAATGCCACAGAAGTATTGCAAAAATTCTCTGAATGTTTTATTGTAAATGTATCAGTTCTATTGCTTATATCCATAAATATGAACCAATCAAAAGGCTCGTGTACCCTCGCATTTCTCAGCCTGCCGCTAATGTTTAATACCTGTTCAAATAAAAGATTGCACTTTATGGAACCTTGTTAACTTATCCGGCTTTAGAAAATGGTCTGCATGTCGCGAAGCTGCCTTGTGTTTGTTTGTTTGATTATTTTTTTTTTTTTTTACAAAGCGTTGTAAACATGACTAGTTCAATTTATGTAACATTTAGTTGACAACCTTAATGCAACAATACAATCCTGGAGAACACATGCGTTGCATTGGTGACGACTAAATATTCAGAGTTTTAAGAAATAAAATTATCGTTGAAACATGTCGCAGCCAGTTTTTGGAAGATTGAGGCATTATAGTCGAGCCACCGAAAACTTTATTAAACACATCGGCATTATCTCCTTACAAATAGACCCAACCTCAAATAATACCACATTATATCCTAATGCCTTGCAGTGTTCAAAGTTGTTCGCCGTATTGAAGTATTCTCTCCGACATGTTCAAATTCAGCATAGAAATAAAAGTTTCTTGTGTCAATGTCGCCTATCTGGTTGGTTGTTTGTAATTCGGCAGCTTCAATATCAAAGAAACCAGAGTATTTATAAGACGCCAGTATTAAAAATCTGATGTGTTCCATTCACATGACTTTCTCTATATCTCAGTAAATTATTATTGTTAATAAGCTTATCTTTTATTTATTTCATGCTAATCGAGAAAAATTAGCAGAAATAGTCTTATTTCTTACTTTATTGTAAGTAGAAACGAAATAAAGGAGTACTATATGTTAAAGTGAAAGCCAAAAGCTGTTTCTTTGTTTGTATTAACAGGAGTTGACAAATTCCTGTATGAGAAAAGTATATGTTTTTCAAAGCTGAAACCAAGAAAAAGGAATATCTCAAAAACGATCAACTCCACGAAAAAAATGTATATAACATTAATTGTGTGTTTTAATGTGCTCTACATTTTTTGTGTGTTAAGTTTTTGTCCATCTCTTACGGTTTAGTAGTTATGAAAAATTCATCCAGAATAAGGTAGTCTTCAGAGGCTATTCCTAGAAAATTCAAAATATACATTTTATTTGTCAGGTAAATAACTTTAATATACGATATTTTAATCAAAATCGTTAGAGCCATTTTTGAGAAAATCGAAATTTTCGAAAAAGCTTCCATGTAAAGGGTAGTTTGGGATGGGGGTATTTTTCTCAAAATCTTCGTGTCTCATCCCTGGAAGATACTAATCTTAAATACCAAGTTTGGTATTTTACCGACTTTTCGTTTTTGAGTTATCGTGTTCACAGACACACGGATACACGGACACACTGACACACGGACACAAACACACACACGGACCTTTTTCTGAAAATACTTTTTTTGGATATAGGGGACCCCAAAACATATATTTCCGGTTAAATCTCGGTATCGAATTTTTTGGTGGAGTGCAATACATTCTCTATACACTATGTACATAGTGAGTATAGAGAAAGTAATAAAGGACATAAATTCATTTAGCATGTACCTACTGTCACCACGAAAGTTTCGGGATACACTAAAAACAAACCCAATAAAATCAGTCTGAGTGGTGGAGTTTATCAAAGTATTCACCATCACACTATATGCAGCACTTTTTCATTCTCTCAACCACTTTTAAAAACACTACCATTTATTTTTAGATAGGTGTGAAATGCTGCTTTCAAACGCTACATCAGCTTCTTCAGGGGTCGGAAACCTCTTTCCACGCATACAAGTTTGTAATGTGTATATGTATGCACCCAAAAATTCGATACCGAGATTTCACCAGACATATATGTTTTGAGACCCCCTGAATCCAAAAAAAGCATTTTTACAAAAATGTCCGTGTGTGTGTTTGTCCGTCTATCTGTCTGAGTGTATGTGTGTGAGTGTGTGTGTGTGTGTGTGTGTGTCTGTTGGCAGCATAGCTCAAAAACCAAAAGACCGTTATAAACCAAACTTAGTATTTAAGTTTGGTATCTTCCAAGGATGCAACACGAAGATATTCAAGAAAATCCCCCCACCCCAAACTTCCCTTTACATGGAGAAAATTTCGAAAATGTTGATTTTCTTCAAAATGGTTTATTTATTTTAAGCTTTATGTTATTTACTTGCCAAATAAAATCTATATGTTGAATTTTCTGGGAATAGCCTCTGAAGCCTACTTTATTCTGGATAAATTTTACGGGATTTTGCATAACTGCTAAACCGTAAGACATGGACGAAAACTTAAAACACAAAAAATGTAGAGCACGTTAAAACACACAATTTAGTTATGTAATTTTTTTTTCGTGGAGTTCATCGTTTTTAGATATTCCTTGTTTTTGGTTTCAGCTTTGAAAAACTTATACATTTCTCATACAGGAATTTGTCAACTGTCCATACAAACAAAGGAACTTCAGTCACATCGCTTTAACCTATGGTACTCTCTTATTTCGCTTCTACTAACAAGGAAACAAGTAATAAGACCATTTCTCCTAATTTTTTCTCGATTAGCTGATGTAAATAAAATAATTTGTGAATGGAACACAATTTTGCATGAGTTTTTCATAGGTTTTTTAAAAAAGCTATGTTCTAATGCGTTGTAGCGTAAACATACAATGTAAAATTGCTCATACTAATGAATTATTGAATTTAAAATGGGGCAAAATAATTATCGTGAAATGGAACGTCACAGATTCTGGTGGGTTTCTTCTTGCACAATGCAGATCTTCTTCGTATAGCAATGGGTTGAATGAGATGATTTCTAGGCTCAAAACGCATTTTCGTTGTTACTCTACCACCCAGGGGTATGTTTTCTGAGTAACTCTGCCCCTTGGAACGGATTCAGTGTTCTTGCTCAAATACAGTCCTTTTTCGAACATGCAATAGAGACACAATTTCTTCATTGTTTGCACTTTGGTAAGCCCTCCTTTGACTGTCGCAATGTCTATCATTTGGTTGAACATTGGCCCCCACCACTTCTTGGAGCGGATTCTTATGCGGTACAGTGTAATTTGCTTTGCCTTCCATACCTAGATACTTTAACAAGCTGTAAAGAAAAGGTACAATGACAGGTTGGGATATTAACTAAGGACTTCAGCGATATTACGTCATGGTTATAGGAGGATGATATTCTTGTCGGAATTATCGTATGCTTTAAGGAAAGGGAAAGGTAAGAAACGAACAGGAGTCACGTGAACGTCTTCGCGTGGAGTTCGTCCGTCCAGGCCCAGGCGCACGCTCCCACGACCGTCACGCCATCTTGGTTTTTCCCATTCACAAAGCGTCACATTGTTAGAGGCATGCTTATAGAAACAAAATGGTAAAGGAGTTCAGGAAGGCAGGTGGGTGGGCGTGTGGGAAAATTGGCCCAGAGATCCAAGACCTCTACCTTCATGCGTTGTTCAGTGATGCAGCAACCAAAGTTAGATCACCAGAGCGAGAACAGCGTTTTGTTTTCCTGACCTGACACTCAATTCATTATATAAAGATCATCACAGCCGCCAGAACGATTCCCAAGCTGCATTTACAAGGGCTTAATAAGTGTTACTGAACTCTACCGAAATATTTGCACACAATATGTAGATTACTTAAATAAGTAATTTCAGAGAGGAGACTTATGATCTGTTTATTGAAATGTCGAAGTAACGGCTACAAGTTTCTGAAGTGCCAGTACGCCACGTGTCGCGGCACTTCGTCTGGAATGAAAAAAATAATAATAAAAACACTTCTTCTATGATAGGAATCGAATTCATGACCTTTGGGATAGCAACTTCCCACGTTACGCATTAAGCCACCAGAGCAGTTAAAAAAACGCCTCCAGAGTAGGCTACATAACTCAAGAACTTACTTAATGAATGCTCAGTGTCGCACTGTCAAGTGATTAGTTCGAGATTTTACAGATTTTTGCGACATTAAATCTTGAGAACGCTAGTAACCAGCTGCTAAAAATCCATATTTCTATACTCGGGCAGCAGTTTTAAACACATTCTAAGCCATTTTTACTTTCTCTATACGTAATATGTACATAGTGTATAGAGAAGGTATTGCACTCCACCAAAAAATTCGATACCGAGATTTCACCGGAAATATATGTTTTAGGGTCCCCTGTATCCAAAAAAAATATTTTCAGAAAAAGGTCCGTGTGTCCATGTGTGTGTGTCTGTGAACACGATAACTCAAAAACGAAAAGTCGGTAAAATACCAAACTTGGTATTTAAGTTTAATATCTTCCAGGGATGCGACACGAAGGTTTTGAGAAAAATCCCCCACCCCAAACTACCCTTTACATGGAACTTTTTTCGAAAATTTTGATTTTCTAAAAAATGGCGCTAACAATTTTGATTAAAATATCATATATTAAAGATATTTACCAGAAAAATAAAATGTATATTTTGAATTTTCTGGGAATAGCCTCTGAAGCCTACTTTATTCTGTATGAATTTTGCATAACTACTAAACCGTAAGAGATGGACAAAAATTTAAAACACAAAAAATGTAGAGCACGTTAAAACACACAATTTATGTTATATACATTTTTTTCGTGGAGTTGATCGTTTTTGAGATATTCCTTTTTCTTAGTTTCAGCTCTGAAAAACTTATACTTTTCTCATACAGGAATTTGTCAACTCCTGTCCATACAAACAATAAGACTATTTCTGCTAATTTTTCTCAATTAGCATGAAATAAATAAAAGATAAGCTTATTAACAATAATTTGTTACACAGATATAGAGAAAGTCATGTGAATGGAACACATCATATTTTGTCAACCTGCTTTGCTTTAACACCGACTTATCAGCACCTGATACCCACACGTTTAACGCTATGTAGTTGCGTTATGTTTATCCGGGGACCATGCATCGCCGATCTCAAATTACTTATATCAGTCTCGTGCACAATCTCGTAAATTATTTCGGTGTAGCTCGTTAACATCATGTATATATATATATATATATATATATATATATATATATTGTTTTTTATTTTGGGTATTCATTGTACGCACTTGTGACTTGCATAATTGCAATTTCGGAATCCTGCTGAAGAACTTTATGAGGGCACTTTAGGAACATCAGAATTATTAGACACTGTGTGTTAATGAGGATATCAACTGGGTTGTACTACTGTATTTTGAGAGAAAAAGTCCATCTTTTGCACATGTGAAAACGTGAGACGCTTGAACACATGGCACCTTATACTCTAAAATAAGTTATAGAAATAATAACAACAATGTATTAATAATCGACTACTATAAATCGAATAAATGTTTTCAGTGGGAATTTAATTTGAAGCTACTGAGAAAACTATAATGCGATTTCTGCATGGGCTTCTAAAGAAACAAGACATCAAAAGCACTAGCAAGTGAAGGAGTTAAAATGCACAATTACACCTGCTATTATGTGACTCTAAAGCAGCTATTACATCCATAACATCAGATGTAACACCTTATAACTGAAATATTGCAGAATGCCGCAAAATTATAATACAACTAAGGAATTTAAATAAAAGATTAATACTTCAATGGATACCAGCACATTATGGAATACAGGGTAATGAAACAGCTGACTTTACCAAGAAAGGTAGTAAAATTACATCAAGCTCATCTGATGCAATAAGTTATCACTCTATCAAAAGAATCATTATGTCAACATATAATAACAAAATTAAAGAAGATAATGTATTACAAACAAAAGGAAACCCAAGGGAAAATTTATGTAATAACACGACCAGAATCACTACACTACCAAGAAAATCCTCTGTAGCAACTTTTAGACTCCTAACAGGCCATGACTGTCTCAATAAACATTTATTGAGGATTGGTATAGTGAGATCTTCTCTGTGTCCTTTATGTACACTTAAAGAAGATATGGATGGAAGCCATCTATTACGCTGCCCAACCTTTAGTCAACATGATAATATGACATCAAAATACTGGAATGCAAGAGAGCGAATGGCTTCACTGCCAACTGCTCAACAACCAACCAAACGTGATATTTTTGCAAGTTACCAAAATCCCAAAAAGTAAACAATAATATACTATAGAATTTCTGAAAGCGGGAAAGCTCTTGTAATTATAGGATTATTGTTGTCTCTTAAATGTTATATGTGTGCAATACCATTTTCAGTTCTAGCTCAGGCACTTTGCATAATTAACTTCTTCCCTGAAACGATCATAAAGTGATTTTAGGTACTTAAGGTAATGCATCTGTCAAATTCCTAAAGCCAACAGTGTTCAACTAATCAGCCTGAAATTTTGAACACGCAATTATGTTGTACAGTAGTTACATGCTTTAAAATTTGGTTTATGTGTCGTATGTGGTTTTTGAGTTATTAATTTTTAAATTAAAATCTGGCGTCAAATTCAAATCGCTCCACACGATGAAAGTGATGAAAATTTTATTTAATTTTTATTTTTCAAAATATGCATTTAAGTATCAGGAACAGAACTATCATATGAATTTATTGGTTCAAGAGGTAAAAATATTAAAGCAAGAAGCAGACAAAAATTCAAGAAGCTTTATAATACAATTGACTTTAAAAATCAATATCTACAACAATAATAGGAATTTTAAAAAATCGTATGATAGAAAGCCTTTTTTGCTTGTTACGAACCTATCCTAAAAATTTAAGGGAGCTTGAATAAAACAATATTTTGAATGGGAAAAATGTTGAAAAAACTGTAAACGAGTAAATCAAGTTTTAAAGTTGAAAACATTTTCCCTCTAAGTTGCAGTTTTACAGTTAGGTTAACATTTACAATAAACCAGAAAGTTTTGTATGCATTATAAACTGTAGCGTGTTGACCGCATTAGGAATCCTGGAAATGCCGTCTGCTGTGCAGTGGACAGTCTACAAGGATGTGGTGTATGGTTAGAGGCCTGTCACAGTTTGGAGCTTGTTCCTTAGTTAGAAGATAACAGTTCGTCAGTTTGAAGTGACCGATTCAGAGTCGAGAGATGATCACGTGATCTCTTCTTCTTTAGTGCAGCCAGAGCGAGCTCGCCAGTGGATACTTGTGTGATAGCGTCGCGAGAAAGCTTGTTGCGGTTTGGAACGAACAAAGATTTGGTGAAGGTGAGAAGAGGAGCAGCATTTCATTCATGTAACGTGTGACCCAGTAAGTTGCAGCACGACGTGACCTTTGCCCTGAACCTCGGGTCAGGAGTAGAAGTATCACGTCTGCACATCTTGCTCAGGAACCTCTGCTATTTAATTGTTTTAAACCCCTGCCCTCCTTCTGACCAGGCAACCCTCGCGAACGTTGCGTGAGGGAATTCCAACTCGAGGTGAAATCTACCTCTCTAGCTATGCCATTGCAATCTTTCTCCAATTGTATGCAATATCGAAAGTGTGTAGGGGTCTTTCGAAAACTGTTATTTGCCACAAAACAATTTCGGCAATATATCAAATGGGAACAGAATACCTGGATGGATAGTAGATATACTTTTTGTGGATACTCCATTTGCTGGTTACACGTTGGCAGGTGTCCGCCGTGGGAGAATGATTATTGTGGAGTAGTGGAAGGTGCTATGTGTTTGTATTTATCTCTGCAATTGGATACTGCCCGGTACATATACATGTTTTTTTTAAATTCCTAATTACATATATGTCAATTACCAGCTAGTTAACATAATGAAGTCATTATGAAGTCTCAACATTAATACTATACATTAATAATATACACTAATACAGTTTTTGAAATCTTTAATTACTTCACAATATTTACTTAAATTAACTAACATTTTTTCTCTTTAAATTATCCCTAAACTTCTTTAAGGTCAGAGGGCAGCCCTGAAAGGCTGCTAAGGCAATTCATTCCATTCTTCAATGGTCCTATTAACAAGAAAATTTTTCCTTTGTTTCGTCCGTAGTATGCTGGGTTTTCTAACCTCTTTTTAACGTCCACCCATGCATTTTAGCTTCAAATAGTGCGACTAACCTATGTGTTTTACGCCTAACTTTTAGCGGCTCCCATTTATTCTCTTCGCCTTTCGTAAGTCCAAATCTTTACCTCTCTTTATGAATTTAACCGCCCGTCTCTGTATCTTTTCCAGCGAATCAGTGTGATCAACTCTTTATGGGTTTCAGCATGCTACTCATATAATTGTAATCTAACAAAATGATTTTTTACAAAAATATTGGAAATGAAAATCCTTTGAGGTTAAGTTTTAAGTGATTTATTTGATAAGAAACATTTACCGCCGACAAAGGGCCGGTTCTGCAATGACCCGATAAGCTTGCCTATAGTTATTCGCCAAATGATCTTCTCTGACGGAAAGCAATACTTTCGCTCTACAATCACACACCTTCCTCTGCTGGATAGCAACCGTATAGGATAGATTGCAGAGTGGTAAGTTTCTGAAATGAATTGAAGCGCTGCAGTTGGGGAATGCGTTAACCAAAAAATCCGATGTGTTCCATTCTCTACTTCTCTGTAACAAATGATTGTTAAAAAGCTTATGCTTCTATTTACTTCATGCTAATCGAGAAAAAAATAGCAGAATAGTCTTATTACTTGCTTCCTTGTAAGCAGAAGCGAAACAAGGGAGTACGGTAGGTTAAAGTGATAGTCAAAAGCTGGTTGCTATGTGACTGAAGTTTCTTTGTTTATATGGACAGAAGTTGACACATTCCTGTATGAGAAAAGTATGTTTTTCAGAGCTGAAACCAAAAACAAGGAATATCTCAAAAACGATCAACTCCACGAAAAAAATGTATGTAACATAAATTGTGTGTTTTAAAGTGCTCTATATGTTTTGTGTGAGGTAAGTTTTTGTCCATCTCTTACGGTTTAACAGTTATGCAAAACTCCGTAAAATTCATCAAGAATACAGTAGTCTTCAGAGGCTATTCTCAGAAAATTCAAGATATACAATTTATTTGTTAGGTAAATATCTTTAATATAGGTACGACATTTTAATCAAAATCGTTGGAGCCATTTTGAGGAAATGAACATTTTCGAAAACAGTTCCATATAAAGGCTAGTTTGGGGCAGGGGATTTTTCTCAAAATCTTCGTGTCACATCCCTGGAAGATACTAAACTTTAATACCAAGTTTGATATTTTACCGACTTTTCGTTTTTGAGTTATCGTGTTCACAGACACACGGACACACACGCACGGACCTTTTTCTGAAAATGTTTTTTTTATACAGGGGACCCTGAAACTCATATTTGCGATGAAATCTTGGTATCGAATTTTTGAGTGGAGTGCAGTACCTTCTCTATACACTACGTACATAGTACGTGTAGAGAAAGTAAAAAAAATGGAGAATTACCTTGCAAAGCAGGCAACAACAACAAAATGAAAGATGGTTCTATGTCAAGGAAATTCTTTTGCTATATTCTAGAATAAAATGGAAGATATGAAGCAAAGCAAGCCTCTAAATTTCACTCATGACGACCGCGAAAGTGTGTTAAAACACATAGATATAAAATTGCACGGGAACGTAAAGCTTGATGCCATAACCTGGGGGATGCTAGTAATTACGTCAGAGTTCACATAACCTCACTTCTCTGTTGGTCACTATTTGCTGATGTACTTTTCGTTTCCTTGTGCTCCCTCTCCTACGCCGAAATGTATGCTTACTGATATTATAAAGAGAGGACGTTTGTATGTATGTAAAGAAGTGAATCTTAAAAACTACTTAACTCATTTCATAATTCTTTCACCACTGAAAAGTCCAAGAATTTGTAACTGACATGGGCTATAAAATGTCATATAATTCCAATTCATAAAGTACAATTCTTAAAATACGAATAAAGGTTTGCAAAGGATGTGTATTACAATACGAACATACGGAATCTATAACAGAACATACTGCGAAGACTATCGGGGTAGAGGTTAGGAAATTAGGCGTTCCGCTTACATTAATATCGGCATTACTAGGAATAGGAATAAGGAATAGGACTTCCTGGACTGTTCGAAATTGCAATTGTAAGGGATAAAAGTGGAGGATGAACCAACATTCGGAAGATATATGAAACGAATTAAAATATCCGGTAATCTCCCATACTTGTAACGCTTTTTGGAATGGACGTAAGTGTTACCTAATGTTGAGGGTCCTAATTGAAAGCTGCAAAGCGCAGCTGAAGGATGATCCATATCATCCGCATTATAGGAGAAACTCCAAAACTTCGAATTTTAAAAACTACCCGCGAAAAGTATAAATGTTTTTTTCGTCCATTATTTGGAAATAATTTTGTCTCTCTTTTCTGACCTTAGACTTTCTGCTCTTTATCATTATTTCTTCGCCGTTGTCCAATAAATACAATTTTGCCATGGTTGCTAGTGGTAGTGATAATGCCAGATGTGAATGCAAAACTTTTTGTCGGATAATAGACTTTGGGCTACTGCAACCAGCTGAAAACTTATCGGCTAGAAATCTGGTGTATAACTGTATCGGCAGGTTTTAGAACCTGCCCGCAGCCAGATGGTTGTTTATTCTAAACATTACTGAATTAAACAGCTTCATGATTTTGCTCTCTTTAATTGCGCACTATATGTGAGAAAATTACATGACTTAAACAGAAAGGGAGTAATGCTACGTTCACAACGAGATGCAAGCGTAGACGTAACGTAGCATAAGCGCAGAGGCAAATAAACACCATTCACAATGCAACCGCAAGCGCAACGCAAGAAGTTGTCACGAGTTTTTAGATCCGCAAGTTACATGCGAATATCTTTCAAGCGCTCCGCAAGTTACAAACTGAATAACATAACCAACAATACCACATAAGAAAATTCATATATGTACATAGTGTATAGAGAATGTATTGCACTCCACCAAAAAATTCGATACCGAGATTTCATCGGAAATACATGTTTTAGGGTCCCCTGTATCCAAAAAAAGTATTTCAGAAAAAGGTCCGTGTGTGTGTGTCCGTGTGTCTGTGAACACGATAACTCAAAAACGAAAAGTCGGTAAAATACCAAACTTGGTATTTAAGTTTAGTGTCTTCCAGGGATGCGACACGAAGATTTTGAGAAAAATCCCCCGACCCCAAACTACCCTTTACATGGAACTTTTTCGAAAATTTTGATTTTCTCAAAAATGGCTCTAACGATTTTGATTAAAATATCGTATATTAAAGCTATTTACCTGACAAATAAAATGTATATTTTGAATTTTCTGGGAATAGCCTCTGAAGACTACTTTATTCTGAATGAATTTTTCATAACTACTAAACTGTAAGAGATGGACAAAAACTTAACCCACAAAAAATGTTGAGCACGTTAAAACACACAATTTATGTTATATACATTTTTTTCGTGGAGTTTTTCGTTTTTGAGATATACCTTTTTCTTGGTTTCAGCTTTGAAAAACTTATACTTTTATCATACAGGAATTTGCCAACTCCTGTCCATACAAACAAAGGAACATCAGTCACATAGCAACCAGCTTTTGGCTTTCACTTTAACCTATGGTACTCCCTTGTTTCGCTTCTTCTTATAATAAAGCAAGAAATAAGACTATTTCTGCTAATTTTTCTCGATTAGCATGAAATAAATAAAAGATAAGCTTATTAACAATAATAATTTACTGAGATATAGAGAAAGTCATGTGAATGGAACACATCAGATTTTTCAAATATGTTACAAAATGACATAGTAACAACTGACGCTCGTGGCATTCACGTCACAATAATTGCTCATTCAAAATTATGGAAAAATCTACAAGCACAGAGACTTCAGAAAGTGATAAAGTTACACATTTAATGAACTAAGAATTATCTCTCTGTGTCTTCGATTTATGAGAACCAAGAAATCCAGACACAGATGATAGTTTTATCCATTAAATCAAAGAAGGATTGACTATCATAACCTCCAAAGGGAGATTAGAGATGGCGCGGCACGGCCAAACAGAAGAGCATGCATGTACAGCAGGCCCTGTAAAAGCTTGCAGTGCGATCGAATGAAACCTTATAATCTTATATTAGCCGCATTGGAAACCCTATTCATTTATCGCATTGTGGAATGAAATATCTGAACTTTTTTATATAGATCCACATGTAAGGCATTATAGTTCTATGTGGTTACGGAATACAATTCTTCCTATGGAGGACAGGCACTTTGTAAGAATATCCTTGAACGCTGAAGTTGACAATGTTTGTTCATTTCAATTTCGGAGATATAACAATAGGCTTAATTAAGCTGAAGTATTGAACGGTTTAGTTTTGCACGGATTTTAATTGTATGATCTTAGCTCCACAGACGTTTTCTGAAGGCCACACAGCTGAGCGAAACTGGATATAATATCTGTAGTCGTGGATACCAATAATGTGTGTTCATGGCAAAGGTATCTTCTGTTTTTACTTTCTCAATGCGTACTATGTACCTAGTGTATGCAGAAGGTATTGCACTCCACCCCAAAAATTCGATACCGAAATACATGATTGTACCGGAAATAAATGTTTTAAAGTCCCCTTTATCTAAAAAAAGCATTTTGGGGAAAAGGTCCCTGTGTGTTTGTGTGTCCGTGAACAAGATAGCTCATAAACGAAAAGTCGGTAAAATACCAAATTTTGTATTTAAGTTTAGTATCTTTCAGGGATGCTACACGAAGATTTTGAGAAAAATCCCCCCACCCCCAAACTACCCTTTACATGGAACTTTTTTCGAAAATTTTTTTTTCTCAAAAATGGCTCTAAAGATTTTGATTAAAATATCACATACTTAAGATATTTATCTAACAAGATGTATATCTTGAATCTGGGAATAGCCTCTGAAGACTATTCTGGATGAATTTAACGGAATTTTGCATAACTGCTAAACCGTAAGAGATAGAGAAAAACTTACCACACAGAAAATGTAGAACACTTTAGAACACACATTTTATGTTATATGCATTTTTTCCATGGAGTTGATCGTTTTTGAGATATTCTTTGTTTTTGGTTTCAGCTTTAAAAGTATATTTTTCTTACACAGGAACTTGACAATTCCTGTCCATACAAACAAAGGAACTTCAGTCACATAGCAACCAGCTTTTGTCTAAAACTTTAACCTATGGTACTCCCTTATTTCGCTTCTACTTACAACTATTTCTTCTATTTTTTTCTGATTAGCATGAAGTAAATAGAAGTATAAGCTTTTTAAGAATAATTTGTTGCAGAGATGTAGAGAAAGTGATGTGAATGGTACACATCAGATCTCTTAAGCAAGACTGCCTGAAGGAAACTGATCCTAAAGAAGAAGGCGATAAAGAGAACAGGCAATCTGATATGCAAAAACTTCCCTCTTTGGAGTACTAGTTTTAAGGGCATTGACACTTGACGTGGAAATGCTCTTTGCTCTGTGCGACCATTAGGACTGATAGTATCACCATGGAAACACACATGGGGTGCCCGTCGGGAACAGCTGGCAGTCGAGGCTCTTGCTACGTACTCGAGCGTAAACACCTCTCATTCGGATAAACTAGGTTTTATTTTACCAGCACTCGCTCTTCCCCTTAGCCTAACATTACACATTTTAGTATCTATGCGAGATGAAATGTTTGACTGAAGGGAAAGAGGGAGCCTCAAGCATGGAAACAGAGTCTTAACACCTTAAAACCAATGAGTATTTATAGTGCAAGATCTAAATAAATTAGCTGAAATAGTCTTATTACTTGCTTCCTTGTAAGTAAAAGCTGGTTGCTATGTCACTGAAGTTCCTTTATCTGTATGGACAGGAGTTGACAAATTACTGTATTAGAAAAGTATGTTTTTCAAAGCTGAAACCAATAACAAGGAATATCTCAAAAACGATCAATTTCACGAAAAAAATGTATATAACATAAATTGTGTGCTTTATCCTGATCTACATTTTTTGTGCAGTGAGTTTTTATCTATCTCTTACGGTTTATCAATTATACAAATTCAATAAAAATCATCCAGAATAAAGAGGTCTTCAGAGGCTATTCCCAGAAAATGCCTAATATACACTTTATTTGGCACGTATATATCTTAAATATATTGAACTTTAATCAAAATAGTTGAAGCCATTTTTAAGAAAATAAAAAGTTTCGAATTTTTTCCATGTAAAGTGTAATTGGAGGTGGAGGAATTTTCTTGAAAATCTTCGTGTCGCATCTTTCAAAGATACCAAACTTAAATACCAACTTTGGTTTTTAACGATCCTTTCGTTTTTGAGCTATGCTGCCCCCCCACACACACATACATACACACAGACAGACAATCGGACATTTTTCTAAAAATGCCTTTTTTGGATTCAGGGGGTCTCAAAACATATATTTCCGGTGAAATCTCGCTATCGAATTTTTGGGTGCACTATACACTATGTACATAGTACGTGTAGAGAAAGTAAAAATCTGTGTTACACTCACATGACTTCTTCTAGCTACTCTACAAACAAACTTCTTAGAAATGACAATTCTTCTTTCAACACCATGCTAATCCAGATAAACATTAGCAGAATGTTCTTACTACTACTTCCTTATAAGGAACTAAAGGAATGCGCTTTGCTAAAGTGATAGTCAAATGCTGTCGTTATGCGATTGTCATTGCAAATCTAGAACAAAAGAAAAACGATCACTTCCATTTGAGAAAAGTATAAGTTCTTCATAATTGAAATTAATAACAAGGAATACCTCGAAAATGGTAAGCTCCACGAAAAAAATGTGTATGACATAGCCTGTGTATTTTAAAAACATTTACATTTTTTGTATGGTACATTTTTGTCTATCTCTTACGGTTTACTAGTTTTGCCAAATTAACCAAAATTCATCCAGAATAAACAGGTCCTTAGAAACTATTCCCAGAAAAATCAACATATGCATTTTATTTGTGATAGAAATGGCTTTAATATGTGGAATGTTAATCAAAATCGTCAGAGCCATTTTAAGAAAAACAAAATGTTCGAACATTTTTCCATGTAAGGGGTAGTTAGGGGTGGGGGAATTTTCTTGAAAATCTTCGGGTCGCATCCTTGGAAGATACAAAACTTAAGTGCCAATTTTGGTATTTAACCATATTTTCGTTTTAGAGCTATGCTGTCCACACACACACACACACACACACACACACACACACACACACACACACGGACATGTTTCTGGAAATGCTTTTTTGTGGATTCAGGGGGTCCTAAAACTTGTATTTCCGGTGAAATCTCGGTATTAATTTTTTGGCTGGAATACAATACTTCTCTAACCCTATGTACATTGTACATACGGGGCTAGAGAAAGTAAAAAGGAACGTACTCAACTGCATTTCAATTGTTCTTACGATTTTATCAAGATTTCCTAGCCTGTGTTGGTAGTGCGGGGCAGCGGTCTGAGGTGGTGATTTCGAATCTCGCTTAAGGTAAATTACACGGAAAAGGGGTTTTTCGGGGTTTTCTCTTATCCTGAGATGACGGATGTCGAGTAATCTTAAGCTTCATGAACCCCGAGATCACTTGAGCATAATTTCATCCATTTCCGAAATGATCAACCAGGTTAAGAGACATTAAGCTAAGAAAAGACAAGAAATAAAAAGGAAATCTGTTGTGGTCCATTCACAGGACTTTCTGTACATCCCTGCTACAGATTATTGTTAAAAAAAATGTACTCTTTTATTTACTTCTTACAAAAAGAGAAAAAATAGCACAAATGTTCTTATTACTTTTTTCCATTTAAGTAAAGGAGAAATAAAGGAGTACCATAGGCTTTGTTGCTATGTACTTGAAGCACCTTTGTTTCTATGGAGAGGAGTTGATAATTCCCGCATGAGAAAAGTAAAGTATTTTAAAGCTGAAACCAATAACAAGGAATGTTCAAAAATGATAAACTCTGGGGAAAAATGTATATAACACAAAGTGTGTGTTTTAACGAGATGTACATTTTCTATTACGTAAGTTTTTGTCTATCTCTTACGGTTTACCAGTTATGCAAAATTCTGCAAACTTTATCCAGAATAATGAAAAACGAAAAGTTAAATACCAAACTTGGTATTTAAGTTTGGTATCTTCCAAGGATGTGACACAAAGGTTTTTAATAAAATCTCCCCACCCCCAACTGCCCTTTACATGGATTTTTTATCAAAATTTTTGATTTTTTCAAAAATGGCTCTAACGAATTTTATTAAAATATCGTATATTAAAGATATTTACCTGACAAATAAAATGTATATCTTGAATTTTCTGGGAATAGCCTCTGAGGACTACTTTATTCTGGATGAATTTTACGGAATATTGCATAACTGCTAAATCGTAAGAGATGCACAAGAACTTAAAAAATGTAGCGTACGTTAAAACACAATTTATATTATATACATTTTTTTCGTGAAGTTGATGGTTTTATTACTTTTTATTGGTTTCAGTTTTGAAAAACTTACACTTTTCTCATACAGGAATTTGTCAACTCCTGTCCATACAAACAAAGGAACTTCAGTCACATAGCAACCAGCTTTTGATTTCTCTTTAACCTATGGCACTCCCTTATTTCGCTTCTACTTACAAGGAAGTAATTAATAAGACTATTTCTGTTAATTTTTTCTCGATTAGTATGAAGTAAATAGAAGCACAATCTTTTTAATAATAATTTTTGCAGAAATGTAGATAAAGTCATGTGAATGGAACACGTCAGATTTTTGTACTATAGAGACATTGTTGTGTCTGAACTCAGACAAATGAATGTTTTATTATAAAACACAGTAGGTTTCGTGGTGTATTTATTATAACATCCACCTAACCCATGGAAGGTCCCCGGATCAACACATGTCTTATAATATACCGACATTATAGTGCTCAACTCAGACAAATGCATGTTTGCTCAATCACCCCCCTACCTGAACAGACACTACTGCTGCTGATAATAGTATAGTAGTAGCAGTAATAATAATAATAATAATAATAATAATAATAATAATAATAATTAGGGCTCGGATTTTTAGGTAAACACGTATTTTGTTTGTGTCCTAATATGAACTTGAAACTGAGTTTAATGTTCTGGATATGTACACTAGACCACACATTTTAAGGTTTATTGCACATAAAAATGCATATTTTCTGATTTTTGTGTAAATAAATACTTATGGATTTTCACATTAATTACACAAAATTCGCATAAAGGAAACTTTTTTAAAATAATTTTAACATAATTTTATAAAATTACAAAAGCAGCAGCAATATTATTTTTAACAAGTCACCATCCACTTGTGTAATGCTCAATTACACATACCAGATGACGCAATTTGTTGTTAATTATTGGAAGAACTGATATATCAGCTACAGTATCCCTTCAGTTTCAAGAAAATATAAACACCCTACTTTCCTTAGTTACATGAGCTCGCAAGATAAATACGGGAATTCCTCCACTGCCATAAGCTTCACAGCCCGGCTAGTATATACAACACTGATACGTGCTGAACTGTGTAGTCAATTTGTGAATCTGCGAAGTTTAGATAACCTTCAAGCTGTGTTGGGAAGTTCTTTTAAAAAATATTTTATTTTTTTTTGGCACATATTACTTTCTCTACACGTACTATGTAGGTATTGCACTCCACCTAAAAATTCGATACCGAGATTTCACCGGAAATATATGTTTTAGGGATCCCTGTATCCAAAAAAAGAAGTATTTTCAGAAAAAGGTCTGTGTGTGTGTGTCCGTGTCTGTGAACACGATAACTCAAAAACAAAAAAGTCGATATAGTACCAAACTTGGTATTTAAGTTTTGCATAACTACTAAACCGTAAGAGATGGACAAAAACTTACCACACAAAAAATTTAGAGTACATTAAAACACACAATTTATATTCATATTCATTTTTTTTTTTTTTTTTTTTTGTGGAATTGATCGCTTTTTAGATATTCGTTGTTTTTGGTTTCGGCCTTGAAAAACTTAAGTTTTCTCATACAGGAATTTGTCAGCTCCTGTCCAATCAAACAAGGGAACTTCAGTCACCTAGTAACCAGCTTTTGACTTCACTTTAGCCTATGGTACTCCCTTATTTCTCTTCTACTTACAAGGAAGCAAGTAATAAGACTATTTCTGCTAAGTTTTTTCGACTAGCATGAAATAAATAGAAGCGTAAGCTTTTTTTGCAGGGATGTGGAGAAAGTCATGTGAATGGAAACATAAGAGTTTTTACTTTTTAGCACATATTTTTAACTATTTTAATACATAAAAAATAAATATTTTCCAAGTTTTTAGCACCTAAAAATTCTAGTCCTAATAATAATAATAATATATGATAATAATCTCGTATAAAATATGAAGTTAATTTATACATAGTCAGGATTTTATCTGCAAGAATAGAAGGTGCATATGATATCGGTGCTTACTCAGGGGATGGGGCAGTGTAAAATAACAGACACCTGAGCATATGATCTTCTTTTGTTTTAGCTTACTTTTTCAACGATGTATTTAGCCACTGGAAAGAGACGGGCAGTGCCACAGGTAACATTTTGTCCGCTCTCTTGTTACGCATTAGCTTCCCCTTCCTGAGCTGTAAAATTTCGACAGCAGATCGAATGACAAATGAATGACAGCAGAGTTTTATGTTATCGCTATGACAACGGTGTTTTTTTGTCACTGGGAGGACTACCCAACAATCTCTAATTAAACGCATCGCAAACACAGTACTTGAACCGCAGTCACTGTTATTGGAAACCTGGCGACAAACTAAAGGCTGTAAAAATAGCAGAATAGCAAGTGGTGTGCATTTATTTAACACCTGTATTGAATATTTTAGGATAGACTTTATAACTGATTGGTAATGCGCAGTTGGCGCAACATGTATATTAAACATTGAATGAGTACTATTTGTAATGTTTACTTTCTCTACACGTACTATGTACATAGTATATAGAGAAGGTATTGCACTCCACCCAAAAATTCGGTACCGATATTTCTCCGGAAATATTAGTTTTAGGGTCCCCCTATAAACAAAAAAAGCATTTTCAGAAAAAGGTCCCCGTGTGGCCGTGAGCACGATAACTCAAAAATGAAAGTCGGTAAAATACCAAACCTGGTATTTAAGTTGAGTAAAGAAAAATCCCCCTACCACAACTATCTTTTACATGGAACTTTTTTCGAAATTTCTGATTTTCTTAAAAATGGCTCTAACGATTTTGATTAAAATACGTATATTATAGATATTTACCTCACAAATAAAATGTATATTTTGATTTTTCTGTGAATATCCTTTGAAGACTACTTTATTTTGGATGAATGTTACGGAATCTTGTATAATTGCTAGCATGAAGAAAATACAGGCATAAGCTTTTTAACAATTTGTTGCTGAGATGTATAGAAAGTCATGTGAATGGAACATATTAGATTTTTACTTTCTCTACACGCACTATGTGCATAGTGTATAGAGAAGGTATTGCACTCCATCCAAAGCCGCGCCGTGGCCGAGACCACTCGACTCTCACCTAGACGGCCGGGGTTCGATCCCAAGCGACCGCATGTGAGATTTGTGGTGGAAGAAACGGCGCTGGGGCAGGTTTTCTCCGGGTACTCCGGTTTCCACCGACATCGCATTCCACCGGTGCTCCATTATCATTCATGTATCATCAGTGTCACCGCCTGCGGTGCCATTAGTAGTTAAAGCGGACGTTAAACAATACCAAAAAAAAAATCCACCCAAAAATTCGATACCAATATTTCACTGGAAATATATGTTTATGGGTCCCTTATATAAAGAAAAAAAAAGCATTTTCACAAAAAGGTCCGTGTGTGTGTGAACACGATAACTCAAAACCGAAAAGTCGGTAAAATACCAAACTTGGTATTTATTTTATTTAGTGTCTTCCAGGGATGCGACACGAAGATTTTGAGAAAAATCCCCCCACCCTAAACTACCCTTCATATGAAAATTTTTCGAAAACTTCGACTTTCTAAAAAATGGCTCTAACGATTTTGATTAAAATATCATATATTAAAGATATTTTCCTGACAAATAAAATGTATATCTTGAATTTTCTGGGAATAGCCTCTGGAGACTACTTTATTTTGCATAACTGCTAAACCGTAAGACTTAGATAAATACTTACTACACAAGAAACGTAGAGCACGTTAAAACACACAATTTATATCATATACATTTTTTTCGTGGAGTTGATCGTTTTTGAGATATTCATTGTTTTGGGTTTCAGCTACGAAAATCTTACTTTTCTCATAAAGCAATTTGTTAACTCCTGTTCATATAAACAAAGGAAAATCAGTCACATAGCAACCAGTTTTTGGCTATCACTTTAAGCTATGGTAATCTCTTATTTCACTTCTACTTACAAGGAAACAAGTAATAACACCATTTTTGCTAATTTGTTCTCGAGTAGCAGGAAGTAAATAGAAGCATAAGCTATTTAACAATAATTTATTGCAGAGATGTAGAGAAAGTCATGTGAATGGTACACATCAGATTTTTTTCTATCGTGTCTATGGTTCGAGGTACAAAAAATAGCTATAAACGAGAACACTGAAATCTTTGTTATAAACAGTATACTGATAATTTCTTTAATCGATGTGGTTCAGATTGCTCGTGTTGGCAGTACATTTCAAAGGAATAATAGAGAAGGGCGATCTTAAACGGGTATTTTTGTTTTAAATCGCATTTAATGGAGGAGAAAGATTACTCTAAATAGAGAGCCGTGGCCGAGTAGTTAGACCACTTGCCTCTCTCCTAAGGGTGGACAAAGCGGCGCTAGGGCGGGTTTTTTCCGAGTTTCCCCCGCCATCGCATTCCACCGGTGCTCCATCATCATTCCTGTATAATCAGTGTCATAAGTAGTTAAAGCCGGCGTTAAACACTACGAAAAAAAAATCTAAATCGAGCCATTTTGAATTTGTATGTTTCATAGAAGGGTTTCACAACGTTCAGAAACACGGATAATATAAGCATTTAGTCGAATTAGAAGTAAACAGTAAATATAAAAGAAGCAACCGCTAATAAAGCGAAACATTAACAGAATAATATTAAAATAAAAATGGGAGTTAGTTTCAATTTGTCTGTTGTCTTTTAATATTCACCTACATGTTACGAAATAACCCAGAGGCTATTTGCATAATCGTATATGGACGTTGTGGGACTATTAATATAATTTTCAAATATCATCATATTTATCTATTAAACGTTAATTATTTACAAACATAACAAAGAACGCATGATAATCATTAATCAGACACCACAATGGAGAATTATAGTTTTCAAATTCAATCTCTTAAACAGGAACTTTCACTGTGACAAATGAATTTGAAGAATCTTTACTTCTCGCACTAGTTATGTCGCGTATTTTTCGTTGGAAATAAAAAACATAATTATAAATGTTGCCTCAACTAAGAAAAATCTGATGTCTTCCATTTACATGACTTTCTCTACATCTCTGCAACAAATTTCTCTATTTACTTCATCTAAACGAAAAAAAAAATAGTAGAAATAGTCTTATTACTTGATTCCTTGTTATTAGAAGCGAAATAAATGTGACTGAAGTTCCTTTGTTTGTATGGACACGAGTTCACAAAGTCCTGTATGAGAAAAGTATAAGTTCTTTATAGCTGAAACCCAAACAAGGTATATCTCAAAAACAATCAACTCCACGAAAAAAAAAAATGTATATAACATAAATTGTGTGTTTTAAAGTGCTCTACATTTTTGTGTGGTAAGTTTTTATCCATCTCTTACGGTTTAGCAGTTACGCTAAATTCCGTAAAATTGACCCAGAATAAATTAATCTTCAGAGACTATTCCCAGAAAATTCAAAATATACATTTTGTTTGTCAGGTAAATATCTTTAATATACGCTATTTTAATCAAAATCGTTAGAGCCATTTTTTTTTTTAGAAAATCAGAATTTTCGAAAAAAGTCCCATGTAAAGGGTAGTTTAGGGAGGTCGGATTTTTCTCACAATCTTCGTGTCGCATCCCTGGAACTTAAATACTAACTTTGGTATTTTACCGACTTTTCGTTTTTGAGTTATCGTGTTCACAGACACACGGACACACACACACACACACACACACACACACACACACACACACACACACACACACACGGAACTTTTTGTGAAAATACTTTTTTTGTGCCCTAAAACATATATTTCCGGTGAAATCTCGCTGTCGAATTTTTGGGTGCAGTGCAATACCTTTTCTATACACTATGCACATAGTGCTAACATGGCGAATACATGGTAAATATAGTAATAATAATGATAATAAAATAACAATAACAATAATATAATAATGAATAATTATAATAATAAATAATATTATAATAATAAAAGTATAACAAATAATAATAATGATAATACTACTACTAATACTACTACTACTACTACTACTACTACTACTACTAATAATAATAATAATAATAATAATAATAATAATAATAATAATGAATGTTGAAGAATAAGACATCAAATGCACCACAAATGAAACAGTATAATGTAACAAAGAACCAGCGAAATGAAATGGAAGTCAAGTTGAACAAAGAATAGGACAAATATGGAAATAATAGAAACTGTAGGTATGTGATTTTAAGAGCAGTAGCTTTTTTTTTTTTTTTTTTTTTTTTTTTTACCTGGTTGGTCATATCGAAGAAAACCTTGTCCGGAGAACTCGCCCTAAGCGAGATTCGAACTCAGGACCTGTTGAAGCAGACACGCTACCACCACACTACATTAACTCTTCAAACAGTTAGGAACATATAAAGAACCTAAATTAAAAAAACAACCAAAGTAAAATTTACTGGTACAGCATACATTAAGGATGAAGGAGATACAAATAGCAAACAACCGCTGAACTTAAGGAGTTTCTTCCCATGTTACGATGCATTGTGAAGTTGTTTTCTTTTGAATGCTGATAAAACAGTCGGCAGATAAATTGGTTCATACGTTTTGGTAAAATAGCTTCTTTAAAAACATTGTGCCCTATAAATTAAGAGTTCTAGAATCGAGTATCTAAATGGTTTCTGATAATAAAATGCCGACACAATTTGACGATTTATACTTGAGGAAATATAAATGGTACAGGGTGAGACTTTTATATGTTAAAACTTGTAAAACTGTGCCTCAGCATCTTATGGGGTCCTTTTTACTTTCTCCATACGTACAATGTACATAGTGTATAGAAAACGTATTGTATTGCACCAAAAAATTGGATACCAAGATTTCACCGGAAATACATGTTTTGAGACCCCCTGAATAAAAAAATAATTTGTAGACAAATGTTCGTGTATGTGTGTGTGCCTGTGGGCAGCAGAGGTTGGTATTTAAGTTTAATATCTTCCAAGGATGCTATACGAATATTTTCAAGAAAATCCCCCCACGCCCAACTACCCTTTACATGGAACATTTTTCGAAAATTTTGATTTTCTAAAAATGGCTCTAACGATTTTGATTAAAATCCCTTATATTTAAGATATTTATGTGGCAAATAAGATCTATATCTTCAATTTTCAGGGAATAGGCTCTGAAGACATGTTTATTCTGGATGATGTGTATTGAATTTTGCAGAACTAGTAAACCGCAAGAGATGCACAAGAAGTGTATCGTTTTTTAGATATTCCATGTTATAGATTTCGGCTTTAAAAAACTTAAATTTTGTCATTCAGGAATTTGTCAATTCTCGTCCATACGAACAAAGGAACTTCAGTCACATAGCAACCAGCTTTTGACTACCACTTTAACCTATGGTACTCCCTTATTTCGCTTCTACTTACAAGAGAGCAAGAAATAAGACTATTTCTGCTAATTTTTCTCAATTAGCATGAAGTAAATAAAAGCATAAGCTTCGTTGCAGAGATGTAGAGAAAGTCATGTGAATTTAACACATAAGATATGTTTTATAATACCACATACAATAAATTCATAAAATATCTTCAAATTTGATTAAACACAGATCACTTTGAGTGTAACAAATAAGTGCGCTGAGGAGCGTATGCTCTAAACTATAATATGGTATTGAATCTCAAAACAAAGTTATAAAGTTGGCAGTCAGGTAATGACTTGGCGAACCACATGGTGATCTCTGCATGTGGTTGAATTACCTGCCACAAATATGAATCAGAAAGAACTGGTTTAAACAAGTTATTGGTGCCTATGGGTATTTATTTTATTTTCCCTGAGTAGTAAGTGTACCTACATGTTAATTTGATAGGAATACAATTGGTTCCTCTGCAACACAGGAACAATTTAATTATGCTAAATATGTGCAAGTGAAGTGCAAGTGCCCAGGTCTGGTTCTTATTTTCTTCATCCTGTTTTATTTACGTTACCTTTTAGTATCTTTAAGTGAACTTTTCCTCTAGTTTTATTCCTTCCTCTTCACTATTGTCTTTGATATGCTTTCTGCTTATCTCTTCTTCCTTTATCATATTTACACCTTGGAGTATTGTTTCACTTTTAATATTCATTCTTTTATTTTAAAATTGGGTATTAAACAAAGATCGGGAATAGCGTGGCTCAGGTTGGGAGGGTGGAAAACACGTAAGGTAGTTGAGGAAGCTAGTAGGCGGATTTGCCCATTATGCGGGAATCAGGAAGACTGGACGCATTTTTGGCAGATTGCATGCAGATGGAGGATGCCTGGAAAAAAGTATTGCCGGAAGTATTTTTAGCTTCAAACAGACGAAGGACAGCATTCTGGGATTTGATTCTAAACAGCCAAAACTGGCCAAACCTGGGTACATACTTAATGGATGTTCGTGCACTAAGAGATAAAATATTGTATAGACATATTTGGTGTTTGAGTAATACGTGGTGTAGTTGTGAGTGTAAGTGTGTGTGTGTGATATCAGAGTGTTCTTTCTTTTATTGTTCTGTGTTTCTGTTGCAGAGCGCGAGCGTGTGAATGTGTGTGTGTGTGTGATATCAGAGTGTTCTTTCTTTTATTGTTCTGTGTTTCTGTTGCAGAGCGCGAGCGTGTGAATGTGTCTGTGTGAGTGTGTGTGTGTGTGATATCAGAGTGTTCTTTCTTTTATTGTTCTGTGTTTCTGTTGCAGAGCGCGAGCGTGTGAATGTGTCTGTGTGAGTGTGTGTGTGTGTGATATCAGAGTGTTCTTTCTTTTATTGCTCTGTGGTTCTGTTGTGGTAGCTCGCGAGCGTGTGAATGTGTCTGTGTGAGTGTGTGTATATGTGTGTGTGTGTGATATCAGAGTGTTCTTTCTTTTATTGTTCTGTGTTTCTGTTGCAGAGCGCGAGCGTGTGAATGTGTCTGTGTGAGTGTGTGTGTGTGTGTGATATCAGAGTGTTCTTTCTTTTATTGCTCTGTGGTTCTGTTGTGGTAGCTCGCGAGCGTGTGAATGTGTCTGTGTGAGTGTGTGTATATGTGTGTGTGTGTGATATCAGATTGTTCTTTCTTTTATTGCTCTGTGGTTCTGTTGTGGTAGCTCGCGAGCGTGTGTATGCGTGAGTATGTGTGTATGTGTGTTAAGAGATATAAAATGTATATGTAATATTTTAAACTCAAGTATTTTTCGACAGCAAGTACGGTCACTCTACCTATGCAACTGTGTGACGCAAATAGTGTATTATTGTAAATTTAATAAAATACTACTACTACTACTACTACTACTACTACTACTACTACTACTACTACTACTACTACTGCTGCTGCTGCTGCTGCTGCTGCCGCTACCACTATTCATACTTGTATTCCTACGTTTCTTGTGTTACGACAACATGGAGAAAGAGAGTGACAGATAACCGATGAAATTGACGTAAATAGAATTGGAGATAGCAAACGTTAACACATTACAAGGCTGACGAAGTGGAATCTTTGGAGATCCGTGGTTCAAATCCAGGGAATGTTCAACCTGATTGATTCCTTCCTTATTTTCAGGGTATATCTTAGTAAACAAACAAAACCGGATTGTGTATTTGCTATCACGATCCGTTGTTTCAACCGTAGAGTAAAATCTGATGTGTTCTATTAACATGACTTTCTCTACATCTATGCAACAAATGATTGTGTTACTTGCTTCCTTGTAAGTAGAAGTGAAATAAGGGAGTACCATAAGTTAAAGTGATGGTCAAAAGATGTTTGCTATGTCACTGTGTGTGTCCGTGTGTCTGTGAACACGATAACTCAAAAACGAAAAGTGGGTAAAACACCAAACTTGGTATTTAAGTTTTGGTATCTTTCAGGGATTAGACACGAAGATTTTGAGAAAACTTCCCATACCCAAAACTACCATTTACCTAGGACTTTTTTCGAAAAGTTTTATTTTCTCAAAAATGCCTATAACGATTTTGTTTAAAATATCATATATAAAGATATTTGCTTGACAAATAAAGTGTATATCTTGAATTTTCTGGGAATAGCCTCTGAAGACTAGTTTATTCTACATGAATTTTACGAAATGTTGCATTACTGCTAAACCATAGGAGATGAAGAAAAACTTACCATACAAAAATGTAAAGCACTTTAAAATACACAATTTATGTTATATGTGGAGTAGTTTGTTTTTGAGATATTCCTTGTTTTTGGTTTTAGCTTTAAAAACTAACTTTCTCATACAGGAATTTTTCAACTGCTCTCCATACAAACAAAGGAACATCAGTCACATAGCAACCAGCTTTTGGCCATCACTTTAATCTATGGTACTACCTTATTTCGCTACTACTTACAATGAAGCAAGTAATAATTCTATTTGTGTTAATTTTTTCTCGATTAGCATGAAGTAAATAGAAGCATAAGCATTTTAACAATAATTTGTTGCAGAGATGTAGAGAAAGTTATGTGCATGGAACACAACAGATTTTTAAAACTTTCAAAGCCGTAAAGAATCAGGGGAACCTTTGTTTACAAGCATGTACGCCTAAAGCTAATGCAATCGGAATACCCTCGTTATGAAGCTAACCGGATCAGGCAGAATTCTAAGGACGTCCTTGCTAAATTCTGGCAGGTTATTAATATGCATGTTCTTATAGTAACGTTTGTATTTGTTGTGCGTTTTAGAATGTTCTAATATTGTCTTAAATAGAGTACAATTAGTTACTGCTTTTTACTCATGACAGGTGTCGTCAACCGAACATTTTGGAGTTAATGAATTGACTTTGTGCCAACGCCACAGTTTTGAGCGTTAAATCATTGCTACGCTGAGAAGGAATATAATACATTTAAAATGTCTGGGAAGGATAATAATTACAGGTTGCTCTGACTTAGCGATGAACGGAAGACTTCTGTTTGTAATTATTTTCCGAGGAAGATGTCTGCTGCATTCTGATCCAACATTTTATCGTAACAATTTGTGCCAGAAATGTATATTTGATTGTTCTGGATATACAGGGTGGTTTATATAGAGCTCACACATTTCTTTCATAAATTGCCTTAAAACGTGTTATGCTAGCGACAACTTATTATACCTAAATTGCAGAGGAATTTTGGGAGATTATTTACCTCTATAGTAAATGTTTAAAATGTCCTCCATCCTGCACAAGGCACAACTCAACGCGTCGTTCCACGTTACTGGCCACTCGTTGGAGGACTCTGTTGTCAATAGATTGAATCTCCTTTGTGATGTGCTTCAGAGCGTCCATGTCTGGGGACGTGTGGCGTAAACCCTGTCTCTTAAGTAACCCCATAGAAAGAAATCCGGCGATGTAAAATCCTGAGATTTCGGTGGCCACAGCTTCCTGGAAATTATCCGGTCGTCTAAGGAACTTGCAATTAGGTTCATGGAGTTATTTGATGTATAGCATGTAGCGCCATCTTGCTGAAAATATCTTTGACTCAGCTCTACACCGTACTGCATTTTCACGTTGACTACAAGAACAAAATGTCGAAACAGCTGCCAACAATGCAGTTAGAAATAAAACAAACATCTGCGCATTTAGTGATATGGAATCGAAATTCCAGGATATTCTGCTTAATTTGCTGCTAAAATTGGGTCATTGAATAAATTTCCAACGGAATAATTAAAGAAGGAAATGTGTCAGTTCTACATAAATCACTCTGTAGCATTGTGGAACGGAAGTTTTTAGATACTGATTTTGGCTGCAGGAATTAAAGATGGGCTGATACTCACTTGGTCTCGGAGTTGGCTGTACGTCTCTGGAGCTTCGCCCCTCCTTGTTCTGGTCCCTCGGTGCGGTGCCTGTGTTGAAACGTATTTTGTGTGTTTGAATTTGCCGCTGGGTCTGTTACGTTGGCCACACTTACAGTTGGCGGAACTGGAAATTTTGTTTAGCACCAAACCTATTGTTGAAAGAATTTCAATCCCCATGCTTGGTTGGTGGGATCTTATAGGAGAGTGAAATTAAAAGTAATTTGATAGGTTTAGCCAAGTTAAAACTTCTATTCGTGGAAAGTGTTATAACATCATGGAGTATGAAGACGCGCAACTTGAACTGATTTTCTTTACAAAAATTGTTTTTAGTATGTGTCTTATGTTAGGTACTTAAATAAATTATTGATGAGAATTACATGATTTTATATACAGTTAGTATAATGTTAACCTCAATTTCCGAGATTAGCTCATAGCGTCCGTCGGTGGCTACGTCTTCACTTCTCAGACGTTACACACCGGAGCTACGAGATATAAAAATGTTCACTCATTTAGTAAAGTTGAAGATCATTGTAATCTGCACGACACCATGGAGACGACGGATTTCGTGAAATAAATATACAATGGAATTTTTTACTTTCTCTACACGTACTATGTACATAGTGTGTAGAGAAAGTATTGCACTCCACCCAAAAACTCGATACCGAGATTTCACCGGAAATATATATTTTAGGGTCCCCTGTATCGAATAAAAACATTTTCACAAAAAGGGCCGTGTGTGTGTGTGTGTGTGTGTGTGTGTGTGTGTGTGTGTGTTTGAGTGTGTGTGTGTGCGTGTCCATGTGTGAACACGATAACTCAAAAACGAAAAGTTTAGTATTTTCCAGGAATGCGACACGAAGGTTTTGAGAAAAATCCCCCCACCCACAACTACCCTTTACATGGAACTTTTTTAGAAAATTTTGATTTTCTCAAAAATGGCTCTAACGATTTTGATTAAAATATCGTATATTAAAGATATTTAGCTGACAAATAAAATGTACGTATATTTTGAATTTCCAGGGAATAGCTTCTGAAGACTACTTTATTCTGGGTAAATTTTACGGAATTTTCCATAACTGCTAAACCGTAAGAGATAGACAAAGACTTACCACATAACAAATGTAGAGCACTTTAAAAGACACAATTTATGTTATATACATTTTTTTTTCCTGGAGTTGATTGTTTTTGAGATATTCCTTGTTTTTGGTATCAGCTATAAAAACTTATACTTTTCTCATACACGACTTTGTGAACTCGTGTCCATACAAACAAAGGAACATCAGTCACATAGCAACCAGCTTTTGGCTCTCACTTTAACCTATGGTACTCCCTTATTTCCCTTCTACTTACAAGGAAGCAAGTAATAAGACAAAATTAATTTTTCTCAATGAGCATGAAGTAAATAGAAGAATAAGCTTTTTAACAATAATTTGTTGTAGAGATGTAAAAGAAAGTCAAGTGAATGGAACACATTAGATTTTTTTTGTTTGGTGCAAACTCTCGAGGCGTGTCGGTTTATATCAGTTTCTAGCCTCGTCTTTTTAAATACGAAACACTTTTCATTCTAATGGATTCTGTTAAACAGCATAAACCAATTGGCCGAGGATAGTTGCTTTGTGAATTGAAGACAAAGGAACGTGATACATCTTGAAATGTTTCCGCGCGGGAAACTGGTTCCTCAGATGTAATTATTGGCTCCTGTTCCAACATCACAAAACGTGGCATTAGCTACGTCGACACGTAACATTACGCAACGGACCTTGCTAACTTCTCAACCCTTATACAATGAGATCCAAAATCTTGTTGCGTGCACACCTATTGTGTGACTACATCGTGCAATACAATGCTGAAGCGTTAGAAAGCTAACTAATTAAACGTTGCAGATTTGTACTCACTAAAACCGATAAACAACTCAAACTGATTACTTGCCTAGAAATACTTCACGACACCAAGATATTTTATTGAAAACAAAACAGCCGTTCTAAAGAGATTTTCTAAGAATAGGTTTGTTTCTTATGTTACATAATGTAAACATTTTTATTTAGGTAGTTCAATAGATTAAGTAGATCTATTGAAACATTAGTTTTATATGAAATATACATCTATAATAAAGAGTATGACTTTGAGCACCAGTTTTATCAAGTAACTATGAACTTTAATAAACTGAAGAATTAATAGACGTGTAAATTACTATGGAAATGCATACATTTAAACCAGTATATTACAAGCTGCTTGTTGTAAATGCATTCTAACGAGCAAACGCATACCCCGGCGGGCACTTCGTAAATCTGAAACGCCTTAAAATTGAATAATTCAATTCAATGTGAATTGCAGCGGGGAGGAGGTAATAGGCTTCCTCTCACTACAAAATTTGTTTCAATACATTCAACATAATAAGTTTATCACATTAGTAACGTAGCAAGCTTTTGTTGTTTTTACTTTCTCTATCCGTATTATGTACATAGTGGATAGAGAAGGTGTTCCACTCCACCCAAAAATTCGATACCGAGATTTCACCGAAAATATATGTTTTAAGGTCCCCTATATCCAAAAAAAGCATTTTCAGGAAAAGGTCCTGTGTGTGTCCGTGTGTCTGTGAACACGATAACTCAAAAAGGAAAAGTTCTAAAATACCAAAGTTGGTGTTTAAGTTTAGTAGCTTCCAGGGATACGACACAAAGATTTTGAAAAAAAAAAAAAAAAAAACTCGATTAGCATGAAGTAAATAGTAGCATAAGCTTTTTAATAATAACTTGTTGCTGAGATGTAGAGAAAGTCATGTGAATGGAACAGATGAGATTTTTTTTCTGATTAAGAATGTTTATATAATATATTACCTGTTTAAGGGATTTAATATTTTTGTCTTCAATGTTATAATTATATTTCTTAATTAAACAGGAAATTTTGACATCATTATTCTGCGATACAATCAGCGCCATTTGCTTTTACTTCCGTTGAAACAAAAGCTCCACTCGAAGCAAAGGTGCTTCGTAGAACTCCTCCCCTATATCTTTGATCTTTCACTGTGAAAAGGGCTGGGAATAAATTGTGGGAAGTTCCCAAAGGAAATGAGCACTTTTAAGCATGATCTTTCTTCGTTGCGATATAACAGGAACACCCGTCTCATAAGAAATCCTGTTTTTAACCTTTGGCGGAACTTAATATTCCTCTTTAATTGCCATTTTATCGTCTTTAATTTCTGTTTCCACATAAATATTATGGAAGATAAAAACAAGAGGTAGGTTAAGTTAGCCAATGTTTACTGAAATACTATATAACAATAGTTACTTACTTGAAATTTGGAAACTTAAATATGTTCGTAACCATATAATTGTGTAATATTACATTTTCGTCAATGCAACGAACAAGGACCCCTCTATCGCTTAAAATTTAGAGCACCAATACCCTTAATGACTGTCACAGTTTACATCAAATATCGAAAAAAATATTCGAGATAAAGAAGGAAGCGAATTTTGCAATACAAAAATATAAGTAAAGGTTTATTTTTTAAATACATATATTTTATGTACATCATTTAAATAAAGGCTGTACGAACCTTTTTGATTTTATAAGCTAATATTTTACTTTCTCTAATATGTTACTTTAATACCTACGTACATAGTGTATAGAGACGTTATTGCATACCACCCACAAATTCGATAACGACATTTCACCGGAAATACATGTTTTGGATCCCCCTGAATGCAAAAAAAAAAAAAAAAAAAGTATTTTCAGTAAAAGTTCCGTGTGTCTGTGTGCGTGTGTGTATTTGTGTGTTTATTTGTGTGTGTGCCTTTGGACAGTACGGCTCAAAAACGAAAAGACCGTTGAATACCAAACTTGGCATTTAAGTTTGGTATTTTCCAAGGATGCGACAATAAGATTTTTAAGAAAATCCCCCCACCGCCAACTACCCTTTACATGGAACTTTTTTCGAAAATTTTGATTTTCTTAAAAATGGTTCTAACGATTTTGATTAAAATATCGTATATTAAAGATATTTACCTGACAAGTAAAATGTATATCTTGAATTTTCTGGGAGTAGTCTCTGAAGAGTAGTTTATTCTGGATGAGTTTTACGGAATTTTGCATAACTGCTAAACTGTAAGAGATGGAGAAAAACTTACCACACAAAAAATGTAGACATTTTAAAACATTCACTTTAAGCTATAGACAGTTTTTTCGTGGAGTTGATCTTTTTGAGATATTCCTTGTTTTTGGTTTCAGCTTTAAAAAATTTATACTTTTCCCACACAGGATTTTGTGAACTCCTGCCCATATAAACAAAGGACCTTCAATCACGTAGCAACCAGCTTTTGACTATCACTTTAACCTATGGCACCCCTTTATTTCGCTTCTACCTAAGCAAGTAATAAGACTATTACTGCCAATTTTTTCTCGTTAACATGAAGTAAATAGAAGCATAAGCTTTTTAACAATAATTTGTAGCAGAGATTAAATACTGCTGCAGTTTTATTGCAGAAGGTGTCTTAGTCACAGAAGTAACACGTTTTACTCCATTCCTGAGTAGGCTTCAAGTTGACTAAACCACATTCATTTATACCCAGTTGCAAATGCCCCTTCGCACCTTCATATTAAGTTTTATTACCCAGGAGTTCTGTTAATCAATGCCTGAGACATAAAACATTAGTTTGACATTTTTGTGTGCAACTTTACGAAGGAAAAACTTGTGTGTAAATGTTCTTTTGTATAAGACCGTAGATAGCTATTGCTTCAGAGTTAATCTCTTAGCAATCTTTGTATAATTTCACTGAAAAATCTGATGTATCCCATTCACATGACTTTCTCTACATATTTTCAACAAATTATTGTTAAAAAGCTTATGCTTCTATTTACTTCATGCTAATCCAGAAGAAAATTAGCAGAAATAGTCTTATTACTTGCTTCCTTGTTACTAGAAGCGAAATAAGGGAGTACCACAGGTTAAAGTGATAGTCAATAGCTGGTTGCTATGTGACTGAAGCTCTTGTGTTTGTATGTACAGGAGTTGACAAATTTCTGTATGAGAAAATTATGTTTTTCCAAGCTGAAATCAAAAACAAGGAATATCTAAAAAACGATCAACTCCAGCAAAAAAAGTATAGAATTTTAATTGTATGTTTTAAAGGGTTCCACATTTTTTCTGTGGTAAGTTTTTCTCCATCTTTTACGGTTTTGGCAGTTATGCAAAATTCCGTAAAATTCATCCGGAATAAAGTAGTCTTCAGAAGCTATTCCCAGAAAATTCAAAATATTATATTTTATTTGTCAGGTAAATATCTTTAATATACGAAATTTTAATCAAAATTATTAGAGCCATTTTTGAGAAAATCAAAATGTTCGAAAAACGTTCCATGTAAAGGGTAGTTGGGGGTGGGGGGATTTTTCTTAAAATCTTTGTGTCACATCCCTGGAAGATACAGAACTTAATTACCTAGTTTGGTATTTTAGCGACTTTTCGTTTTTGAGTTATCGTGTTCACAGTCACACGGACACAAACACACACAGACCTTTTAGTGAAAATGCTTTTTTTGGATACAGGGGACCCTAAAACATGTATTTCCGGTGAAATCTCGGTAACGAATTTTTGGATGGAGTGCAATACCTTCTCTATTACTGTGTACATAGTACGTGTAGAGAAAGTAAAGGTTATTAAAGTACTTATAAATGATGCTGAGAGATAAGCAGCTCATAAAGGAAACTAGTCTCCATACTGCGTTCTCGACAGTTGCATGAAAACACTGAAGAGTAGGTGAGGAAAGCAGTATTGCAACGATAGATATTTTTAACGAGTTCGTGTGCTAAATGAAACAGACGCTGATTTAATCAGTGCATCCGGTTCCTCCACGACGATATTAAAGAGCGAACACTTATCTATGTACTGATTCAGATTGCAATGATAGCCACGATTTATGTTGTTGAAAGGGAAAGTAAAAACTTCCATATTCGTCTACCATGACCGTTTAAGTTATCTGAAAGCAATTATCTCGTAAGATCATTGTATTGGTTATAAATGCATGAGCAACATTCAAATAAAATAACTATCTCCGTGGTCGAGTGGTCAGCGAGATGACTTCTCACCCGGGGGTCCCGCGTTCGATTCCCGGCTGGGGTGGGCACTTTTGCCTTAACCAGAAGTATTCCTTATCCCCCACAGAGTCTGGAAGTATGTCTGTGCGTGTCTTTGAGGAAAATAAAAAATAAATAAATATATAAAACGACTTAAACCCAAAGTAAAGAATCTCCTGACGAGTTATTTCTAATGTTAAATGAAACAATAACGAAATACATTCAAACGGTGAAGGAATCGCTCCTGGTGATTTATCTGGAGCTGACACATTTCTTTCTTTAATTGTTTCAAAACGTGTTATGCTAGCGACAATTTTTATACCTAAATTGTAGGGGGAATTTTTGGAGATTATTTACCTCTATAGCAAATGTCCTCCATCCTGCATAAGGCACAACTCAATACGTCGTTCCATGTTACTGGCCACTCGTTGGAGAGCTCTGTTGTCAATAGCTTGAATCTCCTTTGTGGTGTTGTGCTTCAGATCGTCCAATGTCTGGGGACGTGTGGCGTAAACCCTGTCTTATAAGTAACCCCATAGAAAGAAGTCTAGCGATGTCAAATCCGGAGATCTCTGTGGCCACAGGTTCCTGGAAATTATCCGGTCGTAAAAGAAACGTGCAATTAGGTTCATGGAGTTATTTGATGTATGGTATGTTGCGCCATCTTGCTGAAAATATCCTTGACTCAGCTCTACGTCGTCCTGTATTTTCACGTTGACTACAAGAACGAAATGCCAACAATGCAATTAGGAATAAAACAAAAACATTTGCGCATCTAGTGACAAGGAATCGAAACCCCAGAACATTCTGCTTAATTTGGTGCTAAAATTGGGTCAATGAAAGAATTTCCAAGGAATAATTAAAGAAAGAAATGTGTCACTTCTACATAAATCACTCTGCATTAACGCCCTGATTCTCAGAACTTGCTTTATATCGGATAATCTCGCAACTTAAAACTTTAAAGTATCCCGACCGTAGCTGGAGACAAATAAAAACATTTTAACCTATTCCTATTCGGAAAATAGAAAATATGGCTATTAATGAGACTTTTGCAAGTAAAGGGGCCAAACTGTACACTCGCTCGAACTGGGATAAATATGATAAATGTAGGTATAAGCTGCCTGATCAAGATGGCGCTGTCTTACCTATTACATTGCCGTACTGGCCTCAATTCTCCTTGGCGACCGAAGATATTTCGTGTTAGAATCCAGAGCTCAGTTCACATGTCTCTCATTTAGGCATGCTAAACCAAATAGAAAAGGAAATAAGCTAACAAGAACACAGGTAATTAGAATTCAGGAAATCAATTTTCATAATTGACGTATTAAACTTTGTGGCAATAAATCTAAAAATAATTTACAATAAAGAAGTAGTCAGTAAAAATATTCAGCTATTATATTTGAAAGAAACTTCATTTAAATACTAGAGAGGTGGCCGAGCGGTTAGACCACTCGCCTCTCTCCTAGACGGCCCGGGTTCGTTCCCAAGCGACCGCATATGAGCAAAGCGATATAGGGGCGGGTTTTCACCGTGTTCTCCGGTTTCATTCATGATTCATCAGTGTCATGGCCTGCGGTGCCACAAGTAATTAAAGGGGAGGTTAAACACTACTAAAACCAAATTTAAGCACTAGATGATTTATATTTAACCATTCCTAAATAAATACACGTGTGTCTGTTTGTGTGTGAGTTTTTAATGTGCATTGCATGTATAAGTAGAGGATGAATTCGTTATTAATGAGCCATCATTTTTTCTCTTTAAATTGAGCGATGTGTTTCGATAGTTTCTGGAAACTTTCATTATTTGCATGTGGGTGCATCTTTACTTTCTCTATACTACTATGTATATTGTGTATAGAGAAAGTTTTGTATTGCACTAAAAATTCGATACTGTGAATCCACCGCAAATATGTTTTGAGACCACCTCTACCAAAAAAAAAAAAAAATCACAAAAAGGTACGTGTATGTGTGTTTGCGTGTGTGTGTGTGTCTGTGGACAGAATAGCTCAAAAACGTAAAGACTGTTAAATACCAAACTTGGTATTTAAAATTAGTATCTTCCAAGGATGCAACACGAAGATTTTCAACAAAATATCCCCACCCCCAACTACCCTTTATATGGAACATTTTTCGAAAATTTTATTTTCTTAAAAATAGCTCTAGCGATTTAGATAAAAATATCGTATATTAAAGTTATTTACCTGACAAATAAAATGTATATCTTGAATTTTCTGGAAATAGCCTCTGAAGACTGCTTTATTCTGGATCAATTTAACGGAATTTTGCTTAACAGCCTAACCATTAGAGATGGACAAAAATTTCCCACACAAAAATTGTAGAGCACTTTAGAACACATTATTTATGTTATATACATTTTTTCGAGGAGTCGATAATTTTTTTAGATATTTCTTGTTTTTTGTTTCAGCTTGGAAAACTTATACATTTCTCATTAAGGAATTTGTCAACTCGTGTCCATACAAACAAAGGAACTTTAATCATATAGCAACCAGCTTTTGACTATCACTTTAACCAATAATACTTATTTCGCTTCTACTTACAGGGAAGCAAGTAATAAGACTATTTCTGCTAATTTTTTTTTTCTTTACTGGATATGCATGGAGTAAATAGAATCATAAGCTTTTTAACAATAATTTGTTACAGAGATGTAGAGAAAGTCATGTGAATGGAACACATCAGATGTTTGTTTAAATTCTATAATGCGAGAAAGCATGCCTCCGTTTTGATATCGTTGTACCTGCTTGGAAATTGACAAAGTTCCCAATACCTACGTTAATCTACTTTCCATTTCCTGGGAATACAAATCTGGGTTTGTAGCCAGATATTTAATGCAGGTTTGTTAACTAATAATTTTCGTGGCTCCAAAATAACGTACTCAACAGGTTTGCAGCAAGCAGGTACAAACACTATCTTCACTTTGGTTTCACAGCCTGCTGTATGAGTGGCACATGTCTACGGTCACCATTGCTGCTCGTCCACTCTTTACCTCACACGTTATCTTGCTGCCAACTTGGGACTGTATATAGGAGCTTGGGTGGAAATTTGTCACCACTTGAGAGAGAAACTTGTTCTCTGGCGAATTTTAGGCGATTCTCGGATGTGATCCATTCACATGACTTTCTCTACATCTCTGCAATAAATTATTGTTAAAAAGCTTATGCTTCTATTTACTTCATGCTAATCGAGAAAAAATTAGCAGAAATAGTCTTATTACTTGCTTCCTTGTAAATAGAAGGGAAGTAAGGGAGTACTATAGGTTAAAGTGATAGTCAAAAGCTGGCTGCTATGTGACTGAAGTTTCTTTGTTTGTATGAACAGGAGTTCACAAACTCCTGTATGAAAAAGTGTAAGTTTTTAAAGCTGAAACCAAAAATAAGTAATATCTCAAAAGCGATTAACTCCAGGAAAAAATGTATATGAAATAAATTATGGGTTTTAACGTGCTCTACATTTTTTGTGTGACACATTTTTGGCCATCCCTTATGGTTTAGCTGTTATCCAATATTCCGTAAAATTCATCCAGAATATTCTTCAGAGGCTATTCCAAAAAATGTCGAGATATACACTTTATTCGTCGTGCAAATATCTTTAATATATGATATTTTAATCAAAATCGATAGAGCCATTTATTTAGAAATTCTAACTGCTCGAAAAAAGTTCCATATAAAGGGTAGTTGGGGGAAAATCTCCGTGTTACATCCTTGGAAGATACCAAACCTAAATAACAAGTTTGATTTTTAACGGTGTTTTCTTTTTTGAGATATGCTGCTCACAGACACACACACATACACACACATACACACAGACAAACACACACACGGACATTTTTTAAAAATGTTTTTTTTTTATTCGGGGAGTCTAAAAATGTATTTCCGGTGAAATCTCGGTATTGAATTTTTGGATGCATTACAATACCTTCTCTATACACTATGTACATAGTACGTGTAGAGAAAGTAAAAAGTTTAATACAATTTAATATCAGCTAAACTTGTCAATTTCTCGTCGGCAGCTCCGATATATGACCGCCTTCACAACGCGCATTGTTCTTAAATTGGGGATTCTGTAGTGATGAGCTCCGTGATTTATACCGCCGACCGCCGAGGAGATCGTCATTGCTCTTACAAAACGAAATAAAAATTGGATGGCGTGAAGAAACATACATGTTAAAATTGGGTATGAAACGAAGGTTGGGAATAGCGTGCTTCAGTTTGGGAGGGTAGTTGATGAAGCTGGTACGCGGATTTGCCCATTATGCGGGGGTCAGGAAGACTTTACGCATATTTTGGCAGATTGCGTGCAGATGGAGGATGCTAGGAAAAATTACTGCCGCAACTATTTTTAGCTTCAAACAGACGAAGGACAGCATTCTGGGATTTGATTCTAAACGGCCAAAACTGGCCAAACCTGGGTACATACTTAATGGAAGTTCGTGCACTAAGAGATAAAATATTTGTGTAAATATTGTGTAAACTTATTTGGTGTTTGAGTAATCTATATGTATGAACACGTGCTGTAGTTGTGAGTGTATGTGTGTATGTGTGTGTGTGATACCAGAGTGTTCTTTCTTTTATTGTTCTATGGTTTTGTTGTCCTATATGGGTAAAATAGATATGTAGCTAAAATACTAAATTCTAATATTTATACAGCATGTACAGCCACTCGACCCATGCAACTGTGTGACGCAAGTATTGTATTATTGTAAACTTATAATAAAATACTAGTACTACTACTAGTAATAGTAAAGTAAGAAGTAACCTGATGTTGTAAAGGATAGTCCGAGCAGTTTTGTTTTTATTTATACCATTCCTGAGTAATAGCTCAGCAGTGAAGGTCAGTAAGCAATTACTCACGAAGAGGCTGAGACCAAACAATTGGATTCATATGCCAACGAGAGACTGCTCAAGGTTAGTGAGATAAGAGCCTTTGCTCACATTAATATTGGTAGAATCGCTCAATAAGAGAGACTGCTCAAGGTTAGTGAGATAAGAGCCTATGCTCACATTAATATTGGTAGAATCGCTCAATAAGAGATACAAGGTCACATCCCTGAAGTGAATTTAATATATGTAGACAATGTCTTAAAAGGATGTGAAATATATTTTCTTTCAACAACCTGGGTTGAAAATTAGAAGAGAAATCACATAATTCCTACAATTATTGATATTTAATAGTTTATTATACATGCCGCTTAAAAAAAAAGTCTGATGTGTTCCATTCACATGAATTTCTGTACATCTCTGTAACAAATTATTGTTAAAAAGCTTATTGTTCTATTTACTTCATGCTAATCGAGAAAAATTAGCAGAAATAGTCTTATTACTTCCTGCCTTGTAAGTAGAAGCGAAATAAGGGAGTACCATAGATTAAAGTGATAGTCAAAAGCTGGTTGCTTTGTGACTGAAGTTCCTTTGTTTGTAGGGACAAATTCCTGTATAAGAAAAGTTAAGTTTATCGAAGCTGAAACTAAAATCAAGGAATATCTTAAAAACAATCAACTCCACGAAAAAATGTATATAACATAAATTGTGTGTTTTAGTGTGCTCTACATTTTCCGTGTGGACATTTTTTGTCATTTCTTAAGGTTTAGCAGTTATGCAAAACTCCATAAAATGCATCTATAATAAGGAGTCTTCAGAGGCTATTCCCAGAAAAGTTATGCTATACATTTTATTTATCATGTAAATATCTTAGGTATACTAGGTTTTAATCAAAATCGTTACAGCCATATTTAAGTAAACCAAAATTTTCGAAATTTTTTCCATGTAAAGGGTAGTTTAGGGTGGGGAGATATTCTTAAAAATTTCCGTGTCCCATCCTTGGAAGATATCAAACTTAAATACCAAATTTGGTTTTTAACAATCTTTTCATGTTTGAGCTATACTGCCCGCAGACACACACACACACACACACAGATACAGTCGGACATTTTTCTAAAAAACATTTTTTTTTTTGGATTCAGGATGTCTCAAAACATGTATTTCCGGTGAAATCTCGGTATCGAATTTTTGGGTGCAATACAATACCTTCTCTTACACTATGTACATTGTACATATAGAGAAAGTAATATGGTAAGGCCTATTAATATAATAATTAATAATTATAACAAATCATCACTTATCTTTTGAAATCCTTGGACTAATTTCGCAATAAATGTATCTATTGCATCGTCAGCGTTAATTTCCTTTTGGTCTCAGTTTCTTTTGGATGTTGTTTATTTACATTGTTATGGTTACTGCTACTAGGTGGATTGTGTACTAATGCATTGCTAACTACTGGAATCAAAACAAATTTGTTGAGAGAGTCAATTGGTGGTGTATCAAAATTCGTTGCATGATTTTTATACCTTAATATAAATATTTTCTCCCAAATCATCAAATCTATGGTCCATTTAAGTGTTTTAGTAATTTAACATCTGGATTTATTTTATGATTAAAGTTCCAAAAATGTTCTGCCACAGCTGATTTTCAATTTGTTTGTATTAAAATTCCTAAAGTGTTCTTTTACTCTGTTTTCGAAATGACGAAAACAATTTAATTGATAAATGCCAGATTTTTTATTTTTTGAAATTTCAACCTTTTTAGAAAATCTAACAAATTTTTATACTGTATTTATTTTGAGGAACCAATATTATACCATGCTCTCTGAAAATATTTGTGAACGTTTTATTTGCCCAAGGGTGATATGTAGTTTTTTTTTTAAAAATGTAATTATCTTTTATTTTCTTAAGCGTAAAAATCTCTTTAATAGCTTTTTGATATTTAAACTTCTGAATGTTTTATTTATAAAATCAGTAGTAAAACCATTAATTAAAGCAGTGGTGATAATGTGTTAATATTGTTTATAGAATTCAATTTTATTAAGGGGTAAATTAATTAAGCGATAAATTAAAGTGTTAAAAACAGCAAAATTATGTGAAAATGGGTTAAAGCCATTATTTTTTATATACTTATCAATGTGAGTTTGTGGTCTGTATATTCCAAAATTCAGTTTATTGTCATTTTTTATTATTTTTAAATCCAGGAAAGGGAGATACCCATCACTTTCACTTTCTAATGTGAATTTTATAACCTTATCTTGTAAATTTAAAAGTTTTAAAGCATCATTTACATGTTTATTAGGAACAATAGCAAATATATCATCTACATATCTACACCTAAGTTTTAAAAATTAGAGGAAATGCTTTAGTGACCCGTATTTCAAAATAGCTCATGAAAAGATCAGCAAGAAAAGGTGAAAGTGGACTACCCAATGCTAAACCAGAACTTTGTTGATAGAATTTGTCATTAAAGCTGAAAAAATGTTGTTCCAAACAAAGATTAGTAAGGTTAACAAAATCATATATTAAATCTTCATTCAGTTCTATAGAATTTAACCATTTTTTTAAAATAATTTGTTACAATTATTAATTATTATATTAATATTTGTGTTACTTCACTGTTGCTAGCTTCTTTTTAGATTTTTACTTTCTCCATACGCACTATGTACATAGTGTATAGAGAAAGTATTGCACTCCACCAAAAATTCGATACCGAGATTTCACCGGAAATATATGTTTTAGTGTCCCCAATATCCAAAAAAAAACATTTTCACAAAAAGGTCCGTGTGTGTGTGTGTGTGTCCGTGTGTCTGTGAAAACGATAACTCAAAAACGAAAAGTCGGTAAAATATCAAACTTGGTATTTAAGTTTAGTATCTTCCAGGGATGCGACACGAAGATCCCCCCCACCCCCAACTACCCTTTACGTGGAACTTTTTTCGAAAATTTTGATTTTCTCAAAAATGGCTCTAAAGATTTTGATTAAAATGTCGTATATTAAAGATATTTACCTGACAAATTAAATTTATATCTTGAAATTTCTGGGAATAGACTCTGAAGAGTAGTTTATTCTGGATGAATTTTAGTAAATTTTGAATAACTGCTAAACCGTAAGAGATGGACAAAAACTTACTACAGAAAAAGTGTAGAGCACATTAAAACACACAATTTATGTTTTATACATTTTTTTCGTGGAGTTCATCGTTTTTGTGACATTCCTTATTTTTGGTTTCTGCTATGAAAAACGTATACTTTTCTCATACAGGAGCTTGTCAACTCCTATTCATATAAACAAAGGAACTTCATTGACATAGCAACCAGCTTTTGACTATCACTTTAACCTACAGTTGTCCCTTATTTCGCTTATACTTACAAGGAAGCGAGTAATTAGACTATTTCTGCTATTTTTTTCTGATTAGCTTAAATTAAATAGAAGTATAAGCTTTTTAAGAATTCTTTTTTGCAGGGATATGGAGAAAGTCATGTGAGTGGTACACATCAGATTTTCATGGTAAGGCTTACTTGAGCTAAAAATAAACAAATTACAAGTCCCTAAAGCATTATTGTTTATTTGTGGCAAGATGTTAAAAGTGTACTATATAGAGAAGTGGTGAGGTTAATGGCAAAGTCACCGTTTCCTCTAAGGGAGAGGAATAGTGATTTATGAGACAAGATGTTAAAAGTGCACTATATAGAGAAGTGGTAAGGTTAATGGCAAAGTCACCGTTTCCTCTAAGGAAGAGGAACAGTGATTTATGAGACAGGATGTTAAAAGTGTACTATATAGAGAAGTGGTGAGGTTAAGGGCAAAGTCACCGTTTCCTCTAAGGGAGAGGAACAGTGATTTATGAGACAGGATGTTAAAAGTGTACTATATAGAGAAGTGGTGAGGTTAATGGCAAAGTCACCGTTTCCTCTAAGGGAGAGGAACAGTGTACTATAATGGCAAAGTCACCGTTTCCTCTAAGGGAGAGGAACAGTGATTTATGAGACAGGATGTTAAAAGTGTACTATATAGAGAAGTGGTGAGGTTAATGGCAAAGTCACCGTTTCCTCTAAGGGAGAGGAACAGTGTACTATAATGGCAAAGTCACCGTTTCCTCTAAGGGTGAGGAACAGTGATTTATGAGACAGGATGTTAAAAGTGTACTATATAGAGAAGTGGTGAGGTTAATGGCAAAGTCACCGTTTCCTCTAAGGGAGAGGAACAGTGTACTATAATGGCAAAGTCGCCGTTTCCTCTAAGGGAGAGGAACAGTGATTTGTGAGACAGGATGTTAAAAGTGTACTATATAGAGAAGTGGTGAGGTTAATGGCAAAGTCACCGTTTCCTCTAAGGGAGAGGAACAGTGATTTATGAGACAGGATGTTAAAAGTGTACTATATAGAGAAGTGGTGAGGCTAATGGCAAAGTCACCGTTTCCTCTAAGGGAGAGGAACAGTGATTTGTGAGACAAGATGTTAAAAGTGTACTATATAGAGAAGTGGTGAGGTTAATGGCAAAGTCACCGTTTCCTCTAAGGGAGAGGAACAGTGATTTATGAGACAAGATGTTAAAAGTGTACTATATAGAGAAGTGGTGAGGCTAATGGCAAAGTCACCGTTTCCTCTAAGGGAGAGGAACAGTGTACTATAATGGCAAAGTCACCGTTTCCTCTAAGGGAGAGGAACAGTGATTTATGAGACAGGATGTTAAAAGTGTACTATATAGAGAAGTGGTGAGGTTAATGGCAAAGTCACCGTTTCCTCTAAGGGAGAGGAACAGTGTACTATAATGGCAAAGTCACCGTTTCCTCTAAGGGTGAGGAACAGTGATTTATGAGACAGGATGTTAAAAGTGTACTATATAGAGAAGTGGTGAGGTTAATGGCAAAGTCACCGTTTCCTCTAAGGGAGAGGAACAGTGTACTATAATGGCAAAGTCGCCGTTTCCTCTAAGGGAGAGGAACAGTGATTTGTGAGACAGGATGTTAAAAGTGTACTATATAGAGAAGTGGTGAGGTTAATGGCAAAGTCACCGTTTCCTCTAAGGGAGAGGAACAGTGTACTATAATGGCAAAGTCACCGTTTCCTCTAAGGGAGAGGAACAGTGATTTATGAGACAGGATGTTAAAAGTGTACTATATAGAGAAGTGGTGAGGTTAATGGCAAAGTCACCGTTTCCTCTAAGGGAGAGGAACAGTGTACTATAATGGCAAAGTCACCGTTTCCTCTAAGGGTGAGGAACAGTGATTTATGAGACAGGATGTTAAAAGTGTACTATATAGAGAAGTGGTGAGGTTAATGGCAAAGTCACCGTTTCCTCTAAGGGAGAGGAACAGTGTACTATAATGGCAAAGTCGCCGTTTCCTCTAAGGGAGAGGAACAGTGATTTGTGAGACAGGATGTTAAAAGTGTACTATATAGAGAAGTGGTGAGGTTAATGGCAAAGTCACCGTTTCCTCTAAGGGAGAGGAACAGTGATTTATGAGACAGGATGTTAAAAGTGTACTATATAGAGAAGTGGTGAGGCTAATGGCAAAGTCACCGTTTCCTCTAAGGGAGAGGAACAGTGATTTGTGAGACAAGATGTTAAAAGTGTACTATATAGAGAAGTGGTGAGGTTAATGGCAAAGTCACCGTTTCCTCTAAGGGAGAGGAACAGTGATTTATGAGACAAGATGTTAAAAGTGTACTATATAGAGAAGTGGTGAGGCTAATGGCAAAGTCACCGTTTCCTCTAAGGGAGAGGAACAGTGATTTATGAGACAAGATGTTAAAAGTGTACTATATAGAGAAGTGGTGAGGCTAATGGCAAAGTCACCGTTTCCTCTAAGGGAGAGGAACAGTGATTTGTGAGACAGGATGTTTTGTGGCATGTGCCTTAGTCTGTTATTGCGCAAGCACATGATCCCAATTACCAGAATGTTTTCACCACGAGCAGCCCCCCTTATTCATAAGTTAAGTGCAGCAATGAGTAAGTTGGCGCACAAAGATTTGCCCTGACGCTGTCGCTGTTTCCAACTTGCTTCATGTGACAATTTAATTAGAAATGTGTGTAATTGGATTCTGTCCGTGGAGGGAGAGTGGACATGCGCGCGCAACAACCCATTTTGTAATCGCTCCATCTTTTTTTGTTAGCCACCCTTCTCGAACCGTTTGTTGTAATGAAATCCCCTTTCCGTTCTCATGGCAATGAAGACAGTTGTTTAACCAAAAATTAATGGCCGAGGGTGGCGCTGCTCAGAGGGTAAGTTTTACATGTGTAGTTAATTACGTTCGATTCCAAAGCACATGCAATTTCTGTTTGCAATGTGTTTCTGACGGTACAAACCCCTTTATTGCTAACACGAAGCGCGCGTGTCGCGGGCATTTAGTTTTCCTCCTTGTTTAGGAATGGCTGCTTTCTTGTGCTGAAGCGCGCGCAACTCGAGATAAGGCTGTTATTTTGTAATAGAAAATGTTTTCCATTAGCTACGGCTGTCTGTACTCTCACATTTACCGAACCTGTTCTTCCTCTTTCCGCTTTAACTACAGTTTTCTACTTCAGTTAGTGCAACATTAAATGCAACTCCATATTTTGCTGGCTATGAAGAGGGCAATGTTTGTAAATGTTATTATAAAAAGTAATGAAATTACAAATTTGGAACTTAGTGCATTAAACATAACTCTTACAATTTTCTGCTGACCTGAGCACCCGAGGCTAAAAATACTGATTGCTTGAGCGTAAGTGCCTATTCAGTTATAACTGAAGTTGAAAATATTGAAATGACATCCTTTAGTTGCAGTAGTCTGTTTTGAATTTTAACCGGAAAGGTATCACTGTAAAAAAAAAAAAAAACAAGAAACTTGAAACTATGAAATAGCTATGTTATTATGTGCGCTGAATTCGAAAATGCATTCCATTTTTCATATCACGTAAGGATTTTGCTCAGTGCAATTCCGCTTTTTTTAATAATCGCCGGGTCGTCACTCCAGGAGCGGTCTGACTACATGTATACTGCGGTGTTAACGTTAGCAGCACCTTTGAAACGCCTTATGCGGTGAGTTCAGACGTTTGGTGCCCGATTGAAGACGTTGGCAAGACTCACTCCACTACCTATGAGTAGACCCACGTACCTGGTGAGATGAATCCACTACCGTTGAATTTGCCTGCACGATGAGTAACTCTCTTGGGGTGGTGCAGCTAGTGGGAGTAGTTCAGGGAGGGATCTTATAATAATTAAAACTTACGTAACTTTCCTGGATTTTATCCCTTACTAGGAGAAGTGAGATAAGCACTTTTGCTTTACACTTATGCTAACTTGTACACTTGTTATGAACTTTAACACTTGACTAATCACATGTAAATATAATTCCTTCTTCTTCCTTAATTCTACGTTATACAATATACTTTAATACACGTTACTAACTTTAAAGATACTTAGAGCATTGGAGACTACTAAGTTTTCGTTACACGTTACAGTGTTTAACTTTGTGTGAAGAATTTACGTTTAGCCGGACAACCGACAGCTTGACAGCGACAGACAGATGTCAACAGACAGCAGATATTAACAGATCGCCACGGAGAGTAAAACAGACATTAACGGACAGCTCCGATGTGCCTTCTTGGGCTCTTTATATACTAAAAATACCGTCATGGCGGCCTCTTTCTGATTGGACAGAAAGACCCCGCTATTGATGTAAATATTACCCAAAAGTAAATTTTCTCTTCCCAGGGTGCACTGCAAACCTCACGTTACATGTCTTGTACAATGAAGTATTACCGTCTTCCAAATTTTAAGGTTTACCCCCCCGTTGTAACTCGATTGTACGTGACTGGACAAAATAAACCTAACAAAAGCACTTCTCACCCCCTTCTACTCTCTTGGCGTCAGCTTCCAAGCTGAATTTACTCTGTTAAATACATACATTTGCACTCTTTTAGCTTTACATTGATAAATAATTAATAACTAATAATAGTTTTGATAGGGAAGCTAATTAACGGTCTCAATACATAAGATAAGTTTACAGGTGGTCGCTAGTGGAAGTTATTGGATGACACATTTCCTATTTACATTATTTTCCAAATGTACATCCTTCCTCCACTGCTATTTGTAAAGAATAAAATTCAGACAGTATAGTGACTTGCTAATCTTGAAACCGTTCATATGTAAAGTTCTATGTTCGCATTTCACGTGAGTTCAGATGTTAATTTTGTGGCTGTGAATATAATTGCTTTAAACAGCTAGAAGTGTGTTAACAGTTAGTTATTAAAAATCATTTTACAGCAACAATGTCGCGTCAGTGTGTAAATTCTCCGAACGTATTTTGTTATATGTGTGGTGAATTCACTATAAAATCCCAAAGAGAAAATATTAATCCTACGATTAAAAAAGCATATGAATTTGTACTTAGCTCTAAGGCAGATAAGAACAAAAGTTTTGCTCCAAATATTGTTGTAGCGGCTGGTGTTCTAATTTAAGAGGCTGATTAAATGGTACTCTCCCTTCTATTGGCTTACTGCTCTGATGATATGGATAGAACAGAAAGACCACCTTTAAATAAAAATTGAGTGGAGTAAACATATATTTTAAAATTGGGTATGAAACAAAGATCGCGAATAGCGTGAAGGGTGGAAAACCCGTAAGGTAGTTGACGAAGCTGGATGTGCCCATTATGCGGGGATCAGGTAGGCTGGACGCATATTTTGGCAGAGTGCATGCAGATGGAGTGTACCAGGAAAAAATTAATGCGGAGAGTATTTTTAGCTTCAAACACACGGACAGCATTCTGGGATTTGATTGTAAACAGCCAAAACTGGCCAAGCCTGGGCACATACTTAATGGAAGTTCGTGCACTAAGAGATAAAATATTTGTGTAAATACAGGGTGTATAGCAGATAGTAAGGGATACTCCCCGAGAACACTACAGCGCCGGGATGCCGGGCCGCTTGGTCACCTTCGGTTCCTCCTGCAACGGGACGAATCTTCGAGCTTGGAAATGTTATGAATTTCCGCGCGTCTGTGTGGCCTGTCTGCCTGCGGGTCCCTCACTCCATCTCTTTCTCTTAGGTGTTAGTCCACAATACATCTGCCTAGGTTGCAGTGTGGGAGGTGTCCCCCTCCGTTCTCTTACGATTTACCGTTACCCTTTCTGCAAGAAGTCATTTGACACTCCTTAGATATTTTATGTGTATTTGAAATATCAAAATGTTTGTAATTGAAGCTCCTTCGTTTAAAATATTATTTGTTTGGAACTCGTTTTACAAAAATATGCTCTTCCTGCACCTAAATACTGAATTGTCAAAGCGGTTTCCGTCGATTCAGCACATTATGTATATACGCATGAACAAAAACTTTAATATCCCAGTATAACTTACACGTAGTTTTAATTAATGTCTATATAAATTTACTAATCTCTATAACCTTGTCGTTGCTAATTACATTTGTAGTGGTGTCAAAATTATTGTTCTTAAGCTATCCAAACAACCAGAACCTGAAGCGACAGTGACAGCGATAAAGCAGATTTTACTTTCTCTACACGTACTATGTACATAGTGCATAGAGCAGGTGTTGCACTCCACCAAAAAATTCGATACCGAGATTCCACCGGAAATATATGTTTTAGGGTTCCCTGAATCCAAAAAAAAAAGTATTTTGAGAAAAAGGTCCATGTCTGTATAGGTGTTCGTGTGTCTGTGGACCGATAATCCAAAAACGAAAAGTCGCTAAAATACCAAACTTGGTATTTAAGTTTAATATCTTCCAGGGATGCGACACGAAGATTTTGAGAATAATGCCCCCACCCAAAACTACCTGTACATGGATAAAATTTCGAAAATTTTGATTTTCTCAAAAATGGCTCTTACGATTTTTATTAAAATATCATATATTAAAGGTATTTACCTGACAAATAATATGTATATCTTGAATTTTCTGGGAATAGCCTCTGAAGACTAGTTTATTCTGGACGAATTTTATGAAGTTTTGTATAACTGATGGAGATGGAAAAAAACTTATAACACAACAAATGTAGAGCACTTTAAAACACACAATTTATGTTATATTCATTTTTATGGAGTTCATCGTTTTTGAGATATTCCTTGTTTTTGGTTTCAGCATTAAAAAATTACACTTTTCTCACACAGGACTCTGTCAACTCCTGTCTATACAGACAAAGGAACTTGAGTCATATAGCTACCAGCTTTTGACTGTGGTGCTCCCTTATTTCGCTTCTACTTACAAGGAAGCAAGTAATAAGACTATTTCTGCTTTTTTTTTTTTTTCGATTAGCATGAAATAAATAGAAGCATGCGCTTTTTAACAATAATTTGTTGCAGAGATGTAGAGAAAGTCAAGTGAGTGTAACACATCAGATATTAAAAAAAAGCTGTGTGTTCTGCTGAAGTGTAATATAGCCCCGCGTTATATTTAAACTGATATTGCCTCATCATAGCGTGTGCATATGTATTATTGCTATTCTACCGCGGGACGCTAACAAATGATACTCATTTTTTGGGCTCCCGAAGAAAGCGGCTGCCCGAACAATGAGTAATGACGCATGTAATTCATCCTGTTATCTGAACGCAGGCAAGTGGGCGGTGAACAAACATCCTGGAGCAACGCGCGCCACTTCTTCCGCAATCCGATTAACTGCTCGCGTTCCCTTCCATGTATGCAACACTTCAAACTTGTAAAATAGCACCATCATAATGTTGTGAAACAAGAGCCTAAGCAGAAAAACAAAGAAAGATCAGGGAGGGCAGTGGAGAAATAAGAGCTCAAATGGAAAGAAAGGAATATGACAAAGTGTGTAAATTAATGCTGTTTAGCGATTTTCACAGACTATTTATAAGAAATTGAAACCGTTCGAATACAATGTCGGTCCCCCATGGCCGCGATCGCTAAAGTGCCTAACTTTGGTGCTTCGTGGGGCAGGGGATCGTAGGTTCGAATCCCACCTAGGGCAGGGCTGTTTGTGTATGTGTATGTGTAGTAAAAAGAAGACGATAAAATAATTGGAAATACTAAAGAAATATAGGAAACTGGAAAAATAAGGGAAAAAAAGCGAATACCGACAAAAAAGTCTTATGTGTTCCATTCACACGACTTTCTTCACATCTGTGTAACAAATTGTTGTTATAAAGCTTATGCTTCTATTTACTTCATGCTAATCAAGAAAAAATTATCAGAAATAGTCTTATTACTTGCTTCTTTGTAAGCAGAAGCAAGATAAGGGACTACCATAAGTTAAACTCATAGTCAAAAGCTGATTCCTATGTGACTGAAGTTCCTTTGTTTGTATGGATAGGAGTTGACAAATTCCTGTATGAGAAATGTGTGCTTTTCAAGGCCGAAACCAAAAACAAGGAATATCTAAAAAACGATCACCTCCACGAAAAAAAATGTATACAACATAAATTGCGTGTCTTAATGTGCTCTACATTTTCTGTCCATCTCTTTCGGTTTAGCAGTTATGCAAAATTCCGTAAAATTCATCCAGAAATAAAGTAGTCTTCAGAGGCTATTCCCAGAAAATTCAAGATACAGATTTTATTTGTCAGGTAAATATTTTTAACATACGATATTTTAATCAAAATCGTTAGAGCCATTTTTAGGGGGGGGGGGATTTTCTTGAAAATCGTCGTGTTGCATCCTTGGAGGATACCAAACCTAAATATCAAATTTGGTTTTTAACGGAATTTTCGTTTTTGAGCTATGCTGTCCAGAGACACACACACGCACATTTTTCTAGAAATGTTTTCTTTTTTGGATTCAGGGGGTCTCAAAACATATATTTGCCGTGAAAACTCGGTCACAAATTTTTGGGTGGAATACAATACCTTAATACAATATCTTCTCTATACACTCTGAAGATAGTTCGTATAGAGAAAGTAAAAAGACTGGCATAGCATCAGGCCCAGAGCGTTGAGTGAAAGACACATATGCACAGATTAAAAATTATTCATGTTGATTCAGAAAAATTCACTTATACTCATAACTTTTAGATGCGCAGAGAAACTCATCAAGTGATTGTAAAATACAACGATATAATAAAAAAAACCTTTGGAAAACACTGAAAATAGGATTAAATTGAATATCTTGATGGCATTTTACTTTCTTTCAGCAGAAAGTTTTGCCTCTTCTTTACGATTTTTACTTTCTCTATACGTGCTATGTATAGAGAAGGTATTGCACTCCACCAAAAAATTCAATACCGAGATTTCACCAGAAATATATGTTTTAGGGTTCCCCTTATCCAAAAAGTATTTTCAGAAAAAGGTCCGTGTGTGTGTCCGTGTGTCTGTGAACACGATAACTCAAAAACGAAAAGTCGGTAAAATACCAAACTTCGTATTTAAGTTTAGTATCTTCCACGGATGCGACACGAAGATTTTGAGAAAAATCCACCACCCCAAACTACCCTTTACATGGAACTTTTTTTCGAAAATTTTGATTTTCTAAAAAATGAATTTAACGATTTTAATTCAAAATCTTCTCGGGCTTCTAGCCAGGTAATAACTTGGCTTGACACCAACGTTTCGAAGAAGTGCATCTTCCTCGTCTTCCCTGAAGATGCACTTCTTCGAAACGTTGGTGTCAAGCCAAGTTATTACCTGGCTAGAAGCCCGAGAAGATTTTGAATTAACACGTCGCCAGGAAAGCTATAGTTCTTATTTTAACGATTTTGATTAAAATATCGTATATTAAAGATATTTACATGACAAATAAACTGTATATTTTGAATTTTCTGGGAATATGCTCTGAAGACTACTTTATTCTTGGTCGATTTTACGGAATTTTGCATAACTGCTAAACCGTAAGAGATGGACAAAAACTTACCACACAACAAATGTAGAGCACCTTAAAACACAATTTATGTTAATATACATTTCTTTCTTGGAGTTGATTGTTTTTTAGATATTCCTTGTTTGTTTTTTTTTTCAGTTATAAAGACTTATACTTTTCTTATACAGGACTTTGTGAACTCGTGTCCATACAAACAAAGGAACTTCAGTCACATAGCAACCAGCTTTTGACTATCTCTTTAACCTATGGTACTCCCTTATTTCGCTTCTACTAACAAGGAAGCAAGTAATAAGACTATTTCTGCTAATTGTTGTTCTATTAGATGAATTAAATAGAATAATTTGTTGCAGTGATATAGAGAAGGTCATGTGAATGGAACACATCAGATTTTTCGTTTTACATTTCACAGCCAACCTGTGTGGGTGTAGCGTGTCTGTCTGACTTTGAAGAGATGCCGAGTTCGAATGCCGTTAGGTCAGACACTCGGCTAAGATTTCATCCTAAGGAGATGAATGTCGGGTAACTTAGCTCTATGGATCGATCACTTTTCGGACATCATTTCATTTATTCATTTCGATATAACCTGTCAGATTACAGGACGTTAAACTAAGGGACGAAAGATTTACAAGAATAACATTCATTTGTCCAACTAAGCCACTAGCCACTAAGTCACTACTTAGCATTAGACATCTTGTTTTCATGCCGCAATTACTTATTCTTAAGAAAATAAAAAAGCCCGTCTGAGTAGTGTGTCTGCCTCACATTCGAAAGGCCGTGAGTTCGAATTTCGCTTAGGGTGAGTTACCTGCATAAGGTTTTTTTTCGGGGTTTTCCCTTATCCTGAGAAGACGAATGTCGAGTAACTTTAAGCTCCATGGACCCCGAGAACATTTGAGCAACATTTCACCAATTTCATTCATCGTCCGATATGACCAACCAGGCTAAATGACGTTAAACTACAAATAAATAAATAAAAAAATCTTGTGTACCATTCACATGACATTCTCTATATTCCAGCTACAAATTATTCCTAAAAAGCTTATACCTCTATTCACTTTATGCTAATCAGAAAAAATTAGCAGAAATAGTCTTATTACTTGCTGCCTTGTAAGTAGAAGCGAAATAAGGGAGTACCATAGGTTAAAGTGACAGTCAAAAGCTGGTTGCTATGTCAATGAAGTTCCTTTGTTTATATGGATCGGAGTTGACAAGTTCCTGTATGAGAAAAATATAAGTTTTTCATAGCAGAAACCAAAAATAAGGAATGTCTCAAAAACGAAGAACTCCACGAAAAAAATTTATATAACATAAATTGTGTGTTTTAACGTGCTCTACTTTTCTCTGCAGTACGTTTTTGTCCATCTCTTATGGTTTAGCAGTTATTCAAAGTTCCGTAAAATTCATCCAAAATAAACTACTCTTCAGACGCAATTCCTAGAAAATTCAAGATATACATTTTATTTGTCAGGTAAATGTATTTAATATACGACATTTTAATCAAAATCGTTAGAGCCATTTTTGAGAAAATCAAAATTTTCGAAAAAAGTTTCATGTAAAGGGTAGTTGGGGGTGGGTTCGTGTCACATCCCTGGAAGATATTAATCTTAAATACCAAGTTTGGTGTTTTATCGTCTTTTCGTGTTCACATACACTCGGACACACGGACACACAGACACACACACACACACACACACACACACACACACACACACACTCGGACCGTTTTGTGAAAATGCTTTTTTTGGATATTGGGGACCCTAAAACATATCATTCCGGTGAAATCTCGGTATCGATTTTTTGGGTGGAGTGCAATACCTTCTCTATACACTATGTACATAAAGGGTATATAGAAAGTAAAAAGAAATAAAACAAAATATTGATATAGTTTAACTAGCTTCATATAAAAAGGGAGATTTCATTCAAACTTGACTTTGGATCGTCTATGGAAGCTACATAGTTACAATAATGGGCATTGAAGGTTCTTTTTGAAGGATAACGTAGCCTCTTTTTAATTTCAATTGATTAGGGCGACACGTAGTTTGATATATTTCAATATCAAAATTTTGATAGAGTAAAGGGCAGATAAATTGATACGCAAATCTGCATGTAATAGCTCTATCTAAAATTAGGCAGACAATGGAATGGAGATATAATGATTCTAAAACCCGCCTTTGGTTCATAAGCACTGAAATGAAAAATGTTAAAAGCTTTTTTGCCACCTAAATATTAAAGCACGTATTAAAATTGATGTTTAATGAGTTGGGATTTTCAGTTTTAATGTGGTAAACTTCTTTAAGATAATTTCATCCCCTTTTAGAGGAATGATGAAGAGATGGCAATGGTGGCGGTAAAGTAATTATTGCTTGTAACCACAGTATACCCCGCAGTACCTACATGGTTTATAAATTGCATTTAATAAAATCTGATGTCTTGCATTCACATGGCTTTCTCTATATCTCATCAACAATTTGTTGTTAAAAAGCTTGTACTTCTATCTACTTCATGCTAATCGAGATAAACATAGCAGAATAGTCTTATTACTTATTTCCTTGTAAGTAGAAGCGAAATATGGGAACACCATACGTCAAAGTGATAGTCAAAAGCTGTTTGCCTTGTGATTTGTTTGTATGGACAGGAGCTGACAAATTCCTGTTTGAGAAAGGTATAACTTTTTCATAGATGAAACCAAAAACAAGGAGTATCTTAAAAACAAGCAACTGCACGAAAAAATATACATGACATAAACTGTGTGTTTTTACGTGCTCTAAATTTTTTGTGTGTTAAGTTTTTATCCATCTCTTACGGTTTAGCAGAGAATAAAGTAGTCTTCAGAGGCTATTCCTTGAAAATTTAAGATATACATTTTATTTGTCCGGTAAATATCTTTAATATACGATATTTTAATGAAAATCGTTAGAGCCAGTTTTGAGAAAATCAAAATTTTCGAAAAAAGTTCCATACTAAGAGAAGTTTGGGGTGGATTTTATTTCTCAAAATCTTCGTGTCGCATCCCTGGAAGATACTAAACTTAAATACCAAGTTTGGTATTTTACCGACTTTTCGTTTTTGAGTTATTGTGTTCACAGACACACGGACACACACGGGGAGGCTTTTGTGAAAATTCTTTTTTACTTTCTCTACACGTACTATGCACATAGTGTGTAGACAATGTATTGTAATGCTCTCAAAAATTCGATACCGATATTTGACCGGAAATACATGTTTTGAGTGACCCTGAATAAAAAAAACATTTTTGGATAAAGTCCGTGTGTGTGTGTGCGTGTGTCTGTGTGTCTTTGGATAGCATAGCTCAAAAACGAAAAGAACGTTAAATACCAAACTTGGTATTTAAGTTTCGTGTCTTCCAAGCATGCGACATGAAGATTTTCAAGAATATCCCCCCACCCCCAACTACCCTTTACATGGAACTTTATTCGAAAATGTTGATTTTCTCAAAAATGCCTCTAAGGATTTCGATTAAAATATCGAATATTAAAGTTATTTACCTCACAAATAATATATATATATATATATATATATATATATATCTTGAATTTTCTGGGAATAGCCTCTGAAGACTACTTTATTTTGGATGAATTTTACGAAATTTTGCATAACTGCTAAACCGTAAGAAATAGACACAAACGTACCACACAAAAAATGTAGAGCAGATTAAAACACAATTTATGCTATATAAATTTTTTTCGAGGAGTTGATCCTTTTTGTTATATTCCTTGTTTTTGGTTTCAGGTTTAAAAAACTTGTTCTTTTCTCATACAGGAATTTGTCATCTCGTGTCCATACAAACAAAGGAACTTTAGTCACCTAGTAACCATTTGACTTCGATTAACCTATGATACTCCTATATTTCGCTTCTACTTACAAGGAAGCAAGTAATAAGACTATTTCTGCTACTTTTTCCTCAATTAACATGAAGTCAATAGAAGAATATGTTACACAGAAGTAGAGAAAGGCATGTGAATGGAACACATCAGATTTTTTTGTATACAGGGGACCCTAAAACATCGCGGTATCGAATTTTTGGGTGGAGTGCAATACCTTCTCTATAAACTATTTACGGTGAAAGTGAAAATATGATTGCACCCGAATTTCTTCTTCTGTGAATGCGTTTTAAACTGTCCAACTTTGAATTATAATAACTAAACAGTAAACTTTTTATTGGGAAGGCAAATTTGAGACTGATTATAAAAAGAAGGATTAAAGATACAGAATAAAGAGGAATAAACAAGGAATTAGAAGGAATTTTAAGTTGTGAAACACAAAGCTAATGAAATGAATGACAGGAAAATATAATGTGTGTTATTGATTTTTTTGTGCATCTTACGCGGGGCTGCTATATCCCATAATCCGCCATAAGCCAGGAAGGCCTGCGTAACAGATAGCCTGTCACATGCATCGTGCTCGGAGCCCTTCCCTCCGAATAACTTTGGTACCTATCTTGAGGACGTAACCATTTGTCAGAAATTGAACCCCTCCACGTGTAATCCTATTCAGATATTACCAAATCACACATTATCTCCGCTTCTCAAGGTAAATGTATTACCTTTCATTGCTGACCTCCCGCTCGGTCGAACATGGGCCCAAAATCTCGCCATGTAATTCAGTTTCACAGCTGGACACCAGACATCCTATCTTATATTTCTTACCCGTGTGATTTCTTTATTTCCATAGCGCTTGGTGCTTGGTCCTCTACCAAAAGTGAATGTTAAAACAAAATATGTTTTAATTTAATCCATTGCAGATTCAACGTTATTAGTTATTCTTAATGCAGCTGCTTTGCAGGAGTTATTTTCTGATATATTTGTTCGCTACACCAGGTGGTTCTCCTGTCCCTGATTCTCTGGTTTTATGCAACCCGCAGATTAAAGTCTAACCTGAAAACATCGTTTTCCCGAGACCCATCTTCTGCACAGCAACATATAGACTAAAGGTTACTTTGGCGCTAGAGGAGCGCCGTGTTAGCCGGAGTTCCAAGATGCTGGATTCAGGTTTGAAACTTACCAAAACGTTGACAATCCCCCCCCCCCCCGCTTTCTTTCCTCCTAATTTGACACAAAGCTGGGTGGGATATTAGAACACTTTTTAACGTGCTTATTTGTTTCTTTTATTGTTGTTCTCTTCATGTTTGTTTATTCTAACTTAATCAGGAAACACACATTAAAATGGACATTCTGAGGCATATTCATCCAGTTTCTTCTAAATATGCAGGGACTATTTCAATGTTTTAAAACTATCATTGGTATTTCAGATAATTCTACAGAACCAGACCCGTTTTCAGGCTCTCTCTAAAACGAAAAATACTCAAAATACCTAGGCTGACAATCACAAACTGTGCCAAATACATAGGTATTCACTAATATTGTCAGTTGAAAAGAAAATTAGGTTTAATCCCCATATCTCAATATCCACTAGATAAAGTGTTTCCGACATGAAACTTAGTGTAGAAACATTCTCTAACTACGAAGAACAATAGATAACATGTTAGGTGTTCTAGTATTTTGAAATTATTTTTATTTATTTATTTTTTTTTTTTTTGTAGCTTAACGTTCTTTAACCTGGTTGGTCATATAGGACGATGAATGACATTGGTGAAATGATGCTCAAATGAACTCGGGGTCCATAGAGATTAAAGTTACTCGAAATTCATCTTCTCAGGATAAGGGAAAACCCCGAAAAGAACCTTATCCGGGTAACTCACCCTAAGCGAGATTCGAACTCACGACCTTTTGAATGTGAAGCAGACACGCTACCACCACACTACCCAAGCGGGCAATAACTTTTTACGTTTTGAAAACTTCCTGTATTGTTTAAAGTCTTAGTGAAGTTTCTTTTGCAAAATAATTAGAAAGAAAATTAAGGATCGAAGACTGAAGAACACGTAAAATGAACTTTCGTTTGTTCTTCATTCGTATACCTTTTTGTTTACACCTAAAATGTTAAGAGTGACAAACACTGAACTAACTTTGCACCTCGATGGATAATGCATAGAGAAGAAAAACAGTGCACACAGAGTGTGGGACTCGAAGCGCTGCTATGCTGGAGGTGACCAGGGAACATGAAATTAACCAGTTGAGCTACAATCATTGTGCTCTTTGGTAGGTATAGTGTCCCACATGTCTCCCTCTCCGCATCTCATCTCTTTATAACTGTTGTGTGACTCCTTGTTGTAGCTTAAGCCGTTCGTTTAAGTTTATGTTGCTGAACATCTGATAGCGATCCTATTGATATAACATACTGTACTGTAACAGGAGTTATTAAGCACATGCTTTTGGAATGGACGTAACTATTGCTGCTAAGGTCTATTTTCCGATGAAGAGCATGCTAGATTTGAGTGGTTAGCATATGGTGGACAAGCACAGTAATTACGACCTTATTACTTTTAGAGTATGAAGTGTGGTCTATCTCCAAAAATAATAAGAAAATAAAACATTTTGACATATTTTTTTCATGTAAAGGGTAGCTTGTGGTGGGGATTTTTTCTTGCAAATCTTCGTGTGGCATCCTTGGAAGACACCAAACTTAAATACCAAGTTTGGTTCTTAACGGTCTTTTCATTTTTGAGCTATGCTGCCCACAGACACAACCACAGACAGACAGACACACACAGGGACATTTTTCTAAAAATGTTTTTTTTTTATTCAGGGGCCTCAAAACATGTATTACCGGTGAAACCTCGGTATCGAATTTCTGGGTGCAATACAATACCTTCTCTATACACTATATACATAGAGAAAGTAAGAACAAATCGTTTTCTTGGTGTGTGCTTTACGCAGGTATCGGTTTGCAACCGGCGCGCGTGCATATTCCGCTTGACTTGCTCTGTATCTTCCTGGCCGTGCTCTCAAACTGCCGGAAACGATCCGATCAAATTTCTATTTCACATGCACACTATTATTGTCTTTCGACAGCAAATGGCGGAGGAGAGGAAGAGAAAGTGTTCCACAAAATCACGAAAAAGAGCATCATGTGAGTAGAACGTTCAAAGAGCTTTTCTGTGATAAATAATCACTTGTTTTCAGATTTTGCAACGATTTCCTTACAATTTCGTGTATACTTATAAGATTTTTCTTGCAGTGCGTGACCAATATAATAAACGCAAATAATGAGCTGTTGCAGGATAAACAGCATATTGAGTTCATCACAATCTTGTGAATAGTAAGTTGTGCATTTTGTGAAGAAACAGTTTTTGTTAATGAGATCATTCCAACGGAAGCATTTATATTACTTTACTGTTGAAGCCAAACACAAGTTCTCCGATGAAGTTCAACAGAAACACGATTTTATATAAAAACGAACACGGCAGATTAATTAATAACATATATAATTAGTAGAAGATACAAAGTAATAATTATAATGTGTTCTCAACACAAAGTAAATGTTAAAAGATAACCTGCTTCGTTTGTTCTTTTGACAATATGTATTTTATAAACGTTTATTAAATACAAACATAATATTATAGTTATAGATACAAAAAATCTGATGTGTTCCATTCACATGACTTTCTCTACATCTCTGCAACAAATTGTTGTTAAAAAGATTATGTTTCTATTTACTTCATGCTATTCCAGGAAAAAATTAGCAGAAATACTCTTATTACTTGTTCTTTGTAAGTAGAGGCGAAACAAGGGAGTACCAAGGTTAAAGTAATAGTCAAAAGCTGCTTGCTATGTGATTGAAGTTCCTTTGCTTGTATGGACAGCAGTTCACAAATTCCTGTATGAGAAAAGTATACGTTTTTTAAAGCTGAAAACAAAAACAGGGAATATCTCAAAAACGATCAACTCCACGAAAAAAAAGTGTGTTATAGAAATTGTGTGTTTTAATGTGGTCTATATTTTTTGTGCGGTAAGTTTTTGTCTATCTCGTACGGTTTAGCAGTTATGCAAAATTCCGTAAAATTCACTCAGAATAAAGTAGTCTTCAGAGACTATTCCCAGAAAATTCAAAATGCACATTTTATTTGTCAGGTAAATATCTTAAATATACGATATTTTAATCAAAATTGTTGGAGTCATTTTTCAGAAAATCAAATTTTTTTAAAAGAGTTCCATGTAAAGGGTAGTTTGAGGTGGGGGATTTTTCTCAAAATCTTCATGTCGCATCCCTGGAAGATACTAAACTTAAATACCAAGTTTGGTATTTTACCGACTTTTCGTTTTTGAGTTATCGTGTTCACGGACTTTTTTCTAAAAATGCTTTTTTTTTTGGATAGAGATGCTCCTAAAATATATATTTCCGGTGTAAGCTCGGTATGGAATTTTGGGGTAGAGTGCAATACCTTCTCTATACACTATGTACATAGCACTTGTAGAGAAAGTAAATATCTAAGCGATCAAGTTAATCCGGGCTATGCATAGCATTTATTTAAACAAAAATGCACTGGAAAGAAACGCCTTTCACAGTAGTAAATTACTGTGATGACGTCATCTGTGGTTTCTTGAACAATAGAAAACTATACAATTCCATATTAATAGCTTGAGAAAAATCTCTGTTATAAAAATAAGGTGTTTTTCTTTCGTAGGAACATTATGAATGCTTGACAAGATTTCCACGTGTTTGTTCTAAGTTCTTCACTTTAAAACCTGAAGGCAACAATCACCTGACCTTGAGTCACAGCCCTTAGCTCAGAAATTAATATCATTTGCCTCAAGCGCTGAGCAAAGCCGTAAACCTGAATCTGAGAAAATTTCATTCATGGCAGCTGCAATAATTCTGCCAAGCAAGTGGTTAAGCGCTAACTGCGGTAAGTGCCAAGAAATGGTGACCGCAAGTTAACCACATGTCTGTCACAGATAGCAACCACATTGCATGACTCACGCTTAACTTTATTTCACACCTAGGGGACACTAGCTGCACTTAACAAGCTAACAACGGGAGTTTCATTTTACCTATGTACGCATAACTGTTAATGGGAATTTAGTTCAAAATTACCTCACAGTGTTTAATGTGAAAACAATCTGATGTGTTCCATTCACATGACTTTCTCTACATCTCTGCAACAATTCATTCTAAAAAAGCTTATGCTTCAATTTACTTCATACTAAACGAGAAAAAACTAGCAGAAATAGTCTATTACTTGCTTCCTTGTAAGTAGAAGTGAAATAGGTTAGTGATAGTCAAAAGCTGGTTGCTATGTGACTGAAGTTCCTTTGTTTGTATGGTCAGGAATTGACAAATTCCTGTATGAGAAAAGTATGTTTTTCAAAGCTGAAACTAGAAACAAGGAATATCTTAAAAACGATCAACTCCACGAAAAAAATGTATATAACATAAATTCTGTGCGGTAAGTTTCTGTCCATCTCTTACGATTTAACAGTTATGCAATTATCCGTAAAATTCGTCCAGAATAAAGTAGTCTTTAAAGGCTATTCCCAGAAAATTCAAGATTTCTTTTGCCAGGTAAATATCTTTAATATACGATATTTTAATCAAAATCGTTAGAGCTATTTTTGAGGAAATTAAAATTATCCATGTAAAGAATAGTTGGGGATGGGGGGATTTTCTTGCAAATCTTCGTGTCACATCCTTGGAGGATACCAAATCTGAATATCAAGTTTGGTTATTAACAGTCTTTTCGTTTTTGAGCTATGCTGCCCACAGACACACACACACAGACAGACACACACACAGACATTTTTCTAAAAATCTGATGTGTTACACTCACATGACTTTCTCTAGCTCTTCTACAAGCTTATTACATAAGATAATTCTTCTTTCTGCACCTTGCTAATCGAAGTAATCATTAGCACAATGTCCTTATTACTTAGTTCCGTATAAGTAGGAAGGAAATAAGGGAATACACTTGGTTAAACCGATAGTCAAATATTTTAAAAGCTATCGTTACGCGATTGTTATAACAAATCGCTTCTTTTCTTGGCCAGGAGTAGAACAAAAGAAAAACTAAAGTACTTCACAACTGAAACAAATAACAATGAGTGGCTCGAAAACGGTAAGCTCCACGAGCAAAATGTATGTGACATAAGTTGTGTATTTTAACAAGGCCTACATTTTTTGTATAGTAAGTTATTGTCTGTCTCTTACGGTTTACTAGTTATGCCAAATTAAGCAAAATTCATCCAGAATAAACAGGGCTTCAGAAGCTATTCCCAGATAATCCAAGATAAACATTTTATTTGTCAGGTAAATATCTTTAACAAACGATAATTTAATCAAAATCGTTAGAGCCATTTTTAAGAAAATCAAAATTTTCGAAATGCTTTCCATGAAAAGGGTAGTTTGGGGTAGGGAATTATTTTGAAAATCTTCGTGTCGCATCCTTAGACGATACCAAACTTTAAATACCAAGTTTGGTATTTAAAGGTATTTTCGTTTATGAGCTATGCTGCCCACAGACACACATACAAACACACCCGGACATTTTTCTAAAAATGCTTTTTTTGGATCCAGGGGTCTTAAAAGATATATTTCCGGTGAAACCGCGGTATCGAATTTTTGGGTGCAATAGAATACCTTCTCTATACACTATGTAATAGTACGTATAGAGAAAGTAATAATTTCGTTTAGCTTAATTTTAACATTGAAATGAGACATACAAAACAGAACAATAACAATTGGGTAACAGAACGTCATAATTACTTCTGCACATATATAAATAATTTCGTTTTGCTTTATTTCAATATTAGAAGTGAAAATGTAAAATAAATCTAATTAGGTAATAGAATTGCGTATGTACTTATTCTACGATGCTGATCTACATAAAAAAGGTTTTACTGTGAATAAAAATTCTTACTTAATATGTTTATGAGCTCTGACGCAATCATCAAGAATGTCGTAATATTAGAATCATAATTAATGGCTCCACAAACTTTTTCACACCCTTTTCTAAAAATGCTTTTTTGGGGGGTTAGGCCTTCAGGGATCCCAAAAACTGTATTTCCAGTGAAATTTCCATGTCTATTTTTGGATGAAAACAATACCTTCCTGATCTAATATGTACATTGTACATACGTGCTAGAGAAAACAAAAAAATACTTAGCTGGAAAGCTTTGCTTTGACAATTCAGCTCCACTATTAAAGCGCCAATGGAATGGCCGAGATTAAACAATTTCAATCGATCGTGGTCATCAGACTGGAACGATATTGTCGAAAAATCTTATCGCAGCTGATGTCATTTTTACTTTCTCTATATGCACTATGTACATAGTGAATAGAGAAAGTATTTCACTCCACCAAAAAATTCGATACCGAGATTTCACCGGAAATATATGTTTTAGTGTCCCCTTTATCTAAAAAAAGCATTTTCACAAAAAGGTCCGCGTGTGTCCGTGTGTCAGTGTGTCCGTGAACACGATAACTCAAAAACGAAAAGTCGGTAAAATACCAAACTTGGTATTTAAGTTTAGTATCTTCCAGGGATGCGACACGAAGATTTTGAGAAAAATCCCCCACCCCAAACTACCCTTTACATGGAACTTTTTTCAAAAATTTTGATTTTCTAAAAAATGGCTCTAACGATTTTGATTAAAATATCATATATTAAAGATATTTACCTGACAAATAAAATGTATATTTTAAATTTTCTGGGAATAGCCTCTGAAGACTACTTTATTCTGGATGAATTTTGCATAACTACTAAACCGTAAGAGATGCACAAAAACTTAACACACAAAAAATGTAGAGCACGTTAAAACGCACAATTTATGTTATATACATTTTTTCGTGGAGTTGATCGTTTTTGAGATATTCCTTTTTCTTCGTTTCAGCTTTGAAAAACATACTTTTCTGATACAGGAATTTGTCAACTCCTGTCCATACAAACAAAGGAACATCAGTCACATAGCAACCAGCTTTTGGCTGTCACTTTAACCTATGGTACTCCCTTATTTCGCTTGTATTTACAATAAAGCAAGGAATAAGACTATTTCTGCTAATTTTCCTCGATTAACATGAAATAAATAAAAGATAAGCTTATTAACAATAATAATTTACAGAGAGATAGAGAAAGTCATGTGAATGGAACACATCAGATTTTTAAATCTTTGCGCACCTGACGTGCCTACTCTTATTGGTAACAATCCAGGCAGCCTACCTTCACTTTAATAACAGCCAGTTCCACAATTTACTTTCAATTCAGTTACAACGTATATTTAAAGTTGTATCCAGTTCATAATGTATTTAGTTAGGGGTAAAAAAAAAAAAAAAGCAGTGAGAATATTCATTATTTGTATGTCTTAGGTATAAGACAGTGCGATAATCTCAAATAAAATAACGTTTCCTTCCATTTCATATATTACGTCTTAGTTGCCTGCACTAGTATACTACATGTGCCGTTTTTCATTTAATTCAAGTTTAAAGCTGGAGTTTTAATAAAATATATAGGAATAAACGTACAAAACTATTATATAATATAATAGAAAAAATAATAGAAATGAAAATAACTGCAGATCCTTTATTAATATTTTTCTTCCCAATTAAAAGTTTAAACTCTTCTAAATAAGTTTTCATTATGCTGCCAAAGGCACTACCAAAAAGTAGTTCAAATGGTCAAGAGTGTTAGGTGATAGATAATGGACTGGCCATCCATTCAAAGCCAAATGTTGCAATTTCAAATCCCAGTGATTGTGGTAAAGGACGGGGAGAGCCCAAGTAAAATAATCGGTGTGATGCCTGGAAGCTAATCGAGTTACATTTTACGGTAGTTATGCGGGTTTTGTTTTTTTATTTATTTAAAAAAATCAGTGAAATTTTAGGGCAAAAACTGTATATATATTTTTTTCTCTATACGCACTATGTACATAGTGTATAGTGAAGGAATTGTATTGCACCCAAAAAATTCGATGCCGAAATTTCACCGGAAATATATGTTTTCAGACCACCTGGATCCAAAAAAAAACATTTTTAGAAAAATGTACCTATGTATGTCTGTCTGTGTGTCTGCGTGTGTGTGTGTGTGCCTGTGGGGAGCATGGCTCAAAAATGAAAAACCTGTTAAAAACCAAACTTGGTATTTAAGTTCGGAATCTTACAAGGATGCGACACGAAGTTTTTCAATGGCCCCAAACTACCCTTTACATGGAAACAAATTTGAAAATTTTGATTTTCTTAAAAATGGCTCTAAAGAGTTTAATTAAAACCTCGTATACTTAAGATATTTACTTGACAAATAAAATGTATATCTTGAATTTTTTTTGGGAATGGCCCCTGAAGACTACTTTATTCTGGATGAATTTTACGGATTTTTGTATAGCTGCTAAACCGTAAGAGATGGACAAAAACTTATCACACAGAAAATATAGAGCACATTAAAAAAAAAAAGTATATTATATACATTTTTTTCGTGGAGTTGATCGTTTTTAAGATATTTCTTGCTTTTAGTTTCAGCCTGGAAAAACTTTTACTTTTCTCTTAGAGAAATTTGTCAACTCGTGTCCATACAAACAAAGGAACTTGTCACATAACAACCAGCTTTTGACTAATACTTTAACATATGGTACTCCCTAACTTCGCTTCTACTTACAAAAGCAAGTAATAAAGCTATTTCTGCTAATGTTTTCTCAATTAGCATGAAGTAAATAGAAGCCTAAGCTTTTTAACAATACTTTTTTGCAGAGATGTAGAGAAAGTCATGTGAATGGAACACATCAGATTTTTACAATATAATACAGTCTTGATTATTTCTTGTTTATGGTTGAAGGTTAGTATAACATGAAATTAATCCTAGAGTACAACCCTATTTGTATAGTTACGTTTTAAACAAGCAGAACTTATACGTACCGACAGGCAACAAAGGGTTAAAAGCTGAAATTAAATAATTGTTCCCTATTTCTATTGTTGCTATCGATATTCATACATTGAATGTACACACGGATGGCCATATCATAATTCAAGAAGCAGTGAAGAAAGAAAAAAATTATCTATATATAAATATGGTCGAGTGCGTCATCTAACTTTTAAGAAGTAGTAATACTAACGTAGGTATTACAACGATAACCTTGCCTATTTCGCTGAATTGTCTTATCAAATACAACTCATGTTTTCGTCTCTTAGGACAATTGACGGTCGGAGCGAAGGCTAGACAACTTCCTTGACTTGTAAATCACTGTTCTAATTCTGACCTTAACCTCCTGAAGAGATTTATAGCTTGTCGTTGGTGGCAGAATAATCTGGACTAATAGAGGTAGCTGTCAGAAGATTACTGGCGACTTTCCGTTAACTGCTCTGCAGGGTCGGCTTTGTTACTTCAGATACCAACTATCCATTTGAGCAAAAGCTTCACCCCGCGCCATAGCGAGACGATTCCAGCACTCAAAAGAATGGAATGAAATTAAACATTAAAGAACCATAGTGGGCATCTCCATGTGAGGCCAAAATTCAGCTGTTGCCATCTGTCGGTACAGTTTATGGTTAGTCATCTTATATTGCAGTGGGCCATGTCCAGCATTTCCCGTTTACAAACACTAGAGCATCAAAATATAATGACAATAAACACACACTTTTTCTGTTCAAGGAAGTTCAAGGGTTATTATTTCTCTAAGCGGAAATAAATTTAAGTGTATAGGCAGTGCTGTTGAAACTGTTGAAGACTGCAGCGATATATATCGATTGTAAGAAGACAGCATTCCTGCATGTCCGCAACTCGCGTGTGGCGCTCGTGCAATCCAGACACGATCCATCCGTCCCGAGTAGTCGAACCGAAGCAAAACAAAACACAAAATAAGGTAGATATTGTGAGGTGCACGACCAACAAATGAGAGTCAAGGACAACGGAGGTGTTCGGATTGGTATGTCTAGGAACGTTCCGCCCAATTATATAGCACCTGTTGGAGTTCGCCTCTTGTTTCACCGCAGGCCTGCAACAAGTGAACCAGCCACAGAAAAAATTGTTGGACCGTATCTTTGTAGTCAAAGGGAACTTAAGGGGAATCCCGCTACCGATTACTCATCTCCTGTAACACAGCCATCCATCCAATATCAGCAACAACAACAAATCTGATGTGTTCCATTCACATGGCTTTCTCTACATCTCTGTAACAAATTATGGTTAAAAAGCTTATGCTTCTATTTACTTCATGCTAATCGAGAAAAAATTAGCACAAATAATCTTATTACTTGCCTCCTTGTAAGTAAAAGCGAAATAAGAGAGTACCATAGGTTAAAGTGACTGTCAAAAGCTGGTTACTATGTGACTGAAGTTCCTTTGTTTGTATGGACAGGAGTTGACAAATTTCTGTATGAGAAAAGTGTGTTTTTAAAGATAAAACCAAAAAACAAGGAATATCACAAAAACGACCCTCCTTGTAAGTAAAAGCGAAATAAGAGAGTACCATAGGTTAAAGTGACTGTCAAAAGCTGGTTACTATGTGACTGAAGTTCCTTTGTTTGTATGGACAGGAGTTGACAAATTTCTGTATGAGAAAAGTGTGTTTTTAAAGATAAAACCAAAAAACAAGGAATATCACAAAAACGACCAACTCCACCAAAAAAATGTATATAACATAAATTGTGTATTTTAACGCGCTCTAAATTTTTTGTGTGGTAAGGTTTTGTCCTTCTCTTACGGTTTAGCAGTTATGCAGAATTCCGTAAAATTCGTCCACAAGAAAGTAGTCTTCAGATGCTATTCCCAGAAAATTCAAGATATATATTCTATTTCACAGGTAAATACCTTTAATATACGGTATTTTAATCAAAATCGTTAGAGCCATTTTTAAGAAAATCAAAATTTTCGAAAAATGTTCCATGTAAGGGATAGTTAGGGTTTTTTTCTCTTCTTCTTTTTACCTTGTTTTGCCGTATTATTACTGTTTTCTTACTTTTACAACACACACATATACACAAACATATGACACCCATGCCCAAGGGGGACTCGAACCCACGATCCCCAGCGCTACGAAGCACCAAAGCGGGACGCCTTGGCGAGCGCGGCCATGGGGACCGTCATAAAAAACCTTATCTGGGTAACTCACCCTAAGCGAGATTCGAACTCACGACCTTTTGTATGTGAGGCAGACAGGCTACCACCACACTACCCAGGTGGGCTTTGGGGTGGCGAGATTTTTCTCAAAATCTTCTTGTCTCATCCCAGGAAGATATCAACATTAAATACCAAGTTTGGTATTCGACGAGATTTTCGTTTTTGAGCTATGCTGTCCACAGACACACACACAGATACTCACACGGACATTTTTCTGAGTGGAATGCAATACCTTCTCTATACACTCGGCACATAGTGCGTATAGAAAAATTAAAAATGGAGTGATTCGCGAATCTGCAGTACAATTTAGTTCCTGAATGTTAATACAATTATAGTGTTTTAATTTGAAGGAAACCCACCGCAGTGCGTCTCTCCCTCAGGATGCTTAGTAAGTTACTTTTATTGGAGTTACGTAGAAAAGAATTAAATGCCAGCAACTTCTTTGACAGCATACTAACTAGGTCTATTTTCAGTTTCCTTTTAAGGGCCATAACCGATCGTTATTGTTTAAGTATTAGGAACATAAAATCCCGCCATGGTATTTCTTAACTTATCCAAAATACATAGATACTTACCGCTGCTTAAAGTTGTATTTGGAACCCAGATTTCCAAAACGAGAATATATTAAAACATTTTCATCCAGTCACGAAAGTTATTGTGGTTAGACCGCTTGCCTCCCATCTAGGCGGGCCGGTTTCGATCCCAAGCGCCCACATGTGGGATTTTTGGTGGACCAAGCATCGTCTGGGCGGGTTTTCTCCGTTTCCCCCGCCACCTATTCCACAAATTTCCGCATCATCACCTTTCTAATAATCAATATCGCTCTCATTTCATATTATCCACTTCCTCATGTTCATGCCTGGCTACGGGCCGACCCATCATAACAGGTTCTCCATTCTGTAGTTTCGTGCCGTTGGCTCCCCGACAGGCTTCTGACCCCTACGCATTGGCTTGTATGTCCTACGGGGGCGGCCTACAAAAATGGGGAGGGCAAGCCGATTACGAGACGAAAATTATTAAATATTGCAAATATTTGCACTTACTGTATTACACAGGTAGATATTGCACGATAGGAACCCATAAAGTGTCCTTTATAGTCACCTCTTTCATGTTTTACTTAGAAAATCTCATAAATGAAACACTTGACTAATAAAATCATCTTTTACAAAATTCTAAAATTATATTTAACATTTTAATGTAACAAATCTGATGTGTTCCATTCACATGACTTTCCCTACATCTCTGCAAAAATGTATTATTAAAAAGATTATGCTTCTATTTACTTCATGCTAAGTGAGAAAACATTAGCAGAAATAGTCTTATTACTTGCTTCCTTGTAAGTAGAAGCGAAATAAGGGAATACCATAGGTTAAAGTTGTAGTCAAAAGCTGGTTGCTATGTGACTGAAGTTCCTTTGTTAGTATGGACAGGAAGTGACAAAACTCCTGTATGAGAAAACTATAAGTTTTTCAAGAGCTGAAACCAGAAACAAGGAATATCTAAAAAAATATGATCAACTCCACGAAAAAAAAATATATATAACATAAATTGGGTATTTTAATGAGCTCTACATTTTTTGTCTGGTAAGATTTTGTCTATCTCTTACGGTTTACCAGTTACTCAAAATTCCGTAAAATTCGTCCAGAATAAAGTAGTCTTCAGAGGCTATTCCCAAAAAATTCAAGATATACATATTGTTTGTCAGGTATATATCTTTAATAAACGATATCATTAGAGCCATTTTTTATGAAATCAAAATTATCGAAAATGTATCCATATGATGGGTAGTTGAGGGTGGGGGGATTTTCTTGAAAGTCTTCGTATCGCATCCTTGCAAGATGCTGAACTTAAATACAAAGTTTGGTATTTAACGGTGTTTTCGTTCTTGAGCTGTGCTACCCAGACACGCACACACACGGACATTTTTCTATAAATGCTTTTTTTTTTTCTTCTTCTTTTTGGATTCTGGTGGTCTCAAAACATGTATTTCCGATGAAATCTCGGTATCAAATTTTTGGGTGCAATGCAATACGTTCTCTATACACTGTGCACATAGTACGTAGAGAGAAAGTAAAAAAATAAAACCCAGCAATTAAAAAAAAAAAGAAACAAGAATTTTATTTTAACATCCTTAAAGTAATAACAAATTCTAAACTCAAAGATCCATCTTTAAGTCTTAGTATAATTAATACACCATTAGAATTGCATTCTAATATCATGTCATGAACATAAAACCCAAAATATCTCTCTGGTAAAAGAGAACAATATCTCTAATAGATTTACAATGTATCACCTATCCGCCTCAGTCATTTTACCACGCAACCATATGAGCACATTTAAATGCCCCATATATACTATGTTAGGTTAGTGATATAGTTCGCAAATATATCATTGTGGAATGCAGGCAGATAATACGAAGAGTATTTAGACTTGTTTCTGTTTTCGTCGTGCTTGACGCACGTTTCATTCACGGATGAATGAGTCTTGAGCCTGAAATGATGTGGGCAGGGTCCACTGAATATCTAACCGACTGATCCATCCACCTCGATATTGTGGTTTGTGGTCCTTCGGAATGGAGAAAATGTTTCTTAGCGGCAAGAGGATCCTTGCTTCCCACGGCTTACTACACAAGGTGTGCCGTTATACACGCTGCGCGGGTCCAACTTCAATATGCATCTTTCTGCTCATTGCTCAATCCACAAGCCCATTGGCCAACCCCTCCGCAATTTCTCCGACTTAAGTACTTTCGATTCTTCAGTTCCTTTTTACTTTCTCTATACGTACATTGTACATAGTGTATAGAGAAGGTATTGTATTGCACCCAAAAATTCGATACCGAGATTTCACCGGAAATATATGTTTTGAGACCCCCTGAACCCAAAAACAGCATTTTTAGAAAAATGTCCGTGTGTGTGTCTGTGGGCAGCATAGCTCAGAAACGAAATGGTATTTAAGTTTAGTATCTTCCAGGGATGCGACACGAAGATTTTCAGAAAAATCCCCCTACACCTAACTATCCTTTACATGGAACATTTTTCGAAATATTTGATTTTCTCAAAAATGGCTCTAACGATTTTGATTAAAATATCGTATATTAAAAATATTTACCTGACATATGAAAATGTATATCTTCAAATTTCTGGGAATAACCTCTGAAGACTACTTTATTCGGGGTGAATTTCACGGAATTTTGCATAACTGCTAAACCGTAAGGGATGGACAAAAACTTACCACACAAAACATGTAGAGCACATTAAAATACACAATTTATGTTGTGTACATTTCTTTCGTAAAGTTGATCGTTTTAGAGATATTCCTTGTTTTTGGTTTCAGCTTTGAAAAACTTATACTTTTCTTATAGAGGAATTTGTCAGCTGCTGTCCACAAAAGCAAAGGAGATTCAGTCACATAACAACCAGCTTTTGACTATTACTTTAACCTATGGTACTACCTTATTTCACTTCTACTTACAAGGAAGCAAGTAATAACACTATTTTTGCTAATTTTTTGTTGATTAGCATGAAATAAATAGAAGCATAAGCTTTTTAACAATAATTTGTTGCAAGATGTAGAGAAAGTCAAGTGAACGAACACATCAGATTTTTTGTATCTTGTATATCCTGCGTCTTAAATAAAACTTGGTACATTTGCACAAAAGTACCTCCAGGGACACAAAATTCAATGCAACATGAGACGTTATAATATATGGAAGCCAAGCGTTTTCATATGAAGTGTTTATTTTATGTTAATGGAAGGAAATTATGTGGTAAAAAAAAAAAAAATACTGAAAGTAATTAATCTGTAAGTGTTCTGTGAATATCAGAATATTGAATTTAAATCGTATTTTAAGTATAATTTCATTTATGATCAGAACTGATTATTTAAAAAATTCAACAATGATAATTGCATTGCTACGTGCATGAAAAAGGAAGTTGTTCTTTCTAGTATACCGCATCCCCAAGCGTTGTATACCCATATTTAAATATTCTCTAAGCGCAAATGGCTTATGAAATAAATATTATATGTACCAAAAGTAATTTATTTATAAATAAAAGGAGATCTGTGTTATATACTTCCTTAAAGAATGTTTAATAAGGAGAAACATGTAAAATAAGTTTCGAGCCTATATACGAGCTGAATGGACGTGCGCATTCGTTATTGGTCAGTGATCATCATTGCTCAGCGTCCTATGGGAACGCGTGCAATCTTAATTTATCTGTGCCATCCTACAGTGTTAATAATTATTGTATTCAGTGATATTGACAAGAACATCTTACCAGTGTATTATTTACAAGTATTATATTACCTGGAATGCATTATCTCCCTCGCGGCCACGACCTTAAGACGTAATAATACATATTACAGTGAGTCATCATTTGGCTAGCCAATTTGCCAGCATATTAATAGTTTGTAATATCCAGCTTCTCTTTATATGCACGGGAATATTTTTCGATAATTATTCCGTTGAGCAATAGATACAGCCGTCCAAAAATGTAAACATGGAAAAATGAATGTATCCATTTTGGCCAATGCCGGCATTTCATAAGCAGTTTGGATAAGATGGGGGAGAGCCACTAAAAATGGTCATACACAGTATGCTACTAAAACCTTCTCATCTAGCTATGCCGGGCCTTTGCAAACCCTGCTCATGTAAGTGTTTGGTGGCAATGTTTCCAGTGCCAGGAAACACATCTCTATTCAGGTTACACCTACCACTGTCACCGCGTCTCATCCTGTAAACTTTCAGTGCTAAAAAATCTGCTGTGTTCCATTCACATGGCTTTGTCTACATCTCTGTAAGAAATTATTCTTAAAAAGCTTAGGCTTCTATTTACTTCATGCTAATCGAGAAAAACTTAGCAGAAATAGTCTTACTACTTGCTTCCTTGTATGTAGAAGTGAAATAAGGGAGTACCATAGGTTAAAGTGATAGTCAAAAGCTGGTTGCTATGTGACTGAAGTTCCTTTGTTTGTATGGACAGGAGTTGACAAATTCCTGTGTAAGAAAAGTGTTTTTCGAAGCTGAAACCAAAAACAAGGAATAACTCAAAAACGATCAACTCCACGAAAAAATGTATTTAACATAGATTGTGTGTTTTAACAAGCACTACGTTTTTTGTGGGTAAGTTTTTGTCCATCTCTTACGGTATAGTAGTTATGCAAAATTTCGTAAAATTGATCCAGAATAAAGTAGCCTTTAGAGGCTATTCCCAGAAAATTCAAGACATACATTTTATTTGTCAGTTAAATACATTTAATATACGACATTTTAATCCAAATCGTTATAGCTATTTTTGAGAAAATCAAAATTTTCGAAAAAAGTTCCATGTAAAGAGTAGTTTGGAGTGGGGGGGGGATTTTTCTCAAAAGCTTCGTATCGCATCCCTGGAAGATAGTAAACTTAAGTACCAACTTTGGTGTTTTACCGACTTTTCGTTTTTGAACTATCGTGTTCAGACACACGGACACACAGGACCTTTTTCTGAAAATGCTTTTTTTTTTTGGAAACAGGGGGCCCTAAAACATATATTAAATCTCGGTTTTGAATTTTTGAGTGCAATACAATACCTTCTCTATACACTATGTACATAGTACGTCTAGAGAAAGTAAAAAACGAGCGAAAATAAGGGAAATATGCTTGCATTCGCCTACCCAAACCAATAAGAAGCAATACCGTGACGTCACGAATACAGACCCCAGATGCTACCAGCGCAGCTATCCTGTTTCGGTTCAAACGTTATTAAACAATATATTATAATAACAGCGCTGAAGGCATTGAACACAATCTCTATAAAGCTTTTCCTATGGGAACGGTGATAGAATGATTTTAGGTTTTAATATTGAGCAGAATCTCTGCCCAGTTTGTCTCGATGCAAACATCCGTGGCTCATATTGGGTATATTTCTGACTACGGATTTTAATTGTTCTAATTTGGTTTATCCTTCATCATTTTATTGAAACTGGTGAAAATTACGCCAAAGCTGAATTTTCTTTATAAAAACGAGGTTTAAATGTTAATTTCAGCTATTTATAGTTAACCCTTACTTGCCTGCGCTATTATACTACACATGCCGTTGTTCCTTTAATTCAAGTTTAAAACTAGAGTTATAGTAAAAATATATGGGAATAAACCTCTAAAATTATTATATAAAATAATAGAAAAAATAGAAATTTAAATAAATGTAGATCCTTTATTAATATTTTTCTTCCCAATTAAAAGTTTAAATAATTCTTAACCAGTTTTCATAATGTTGTCAAAGGCACCACCAAAAAAGTGGTTCAAATGGCCATGAGTGTTAGGTGATAGGTAGAGTGACCATCCATTCAAAGCCAAATGTTGCAACTTCAAATCCCAGGATTGTGGTAAAGGACGGGGAGAGCCCAAGTAAAATAATCGGTGGGATGCCTGGAAGTTAATGGGGTTACATGTGACTGTAGGTAAGTGGGTTTTCTCTTTTATTTATTTAAAAAATTACTGAAATTTTAGGGTAAAAATTGTATATATTTTTACAATATTAAACAGTCTTGATTACTTGTCGTTTATGGTTGAAGGTTAGTATAACATGAAATTAATCCTAGAGTACAACCCTATTTGTATAGTTACTCTTAAAACAAAGGGAACTTATAGGTATCGACAGGCAACAAAGGGTTGAAATCATAACAAATTTACAGAAAATTCATTAATGTCTCCAGTGTAATCTTTTAAAAACTGTCACTTAAAGGTCAGCTTTAACTTCCCTTTTCATACTCGAGCTATTTAACAATTTTGGATACTGTTTATTTGACTGCTTGAGCTGCAGTGTTGTAAATTGCACTCGCGTTCAGCGCTACATTCACACCGAAGATGGACTTTTGAGCTGAAAGGTCAACTCTACTATGGCAATTTTACAAATTACATGGAATGGGGGGGGGGTATTTTAATAGCTACGAAATGCAATAATGTTCATATATACTAATAAGTATTAAACGTATTTAGTGTGGTGTGAGCATTTGTTTTTCAAAATTACGTTGGGTCATGGACCCCAAAGTGCTTCTAATGTAAACCAAAAGGAAAAGAGCATGATGAGGCAAGGAGAGCGTAAGCAAGCGGGTGCAATGACTTGCAGCGAATCGACATTCTAATTGCTGGACAAATACCCGAGGAAGTCCGTTTGTTTGTGAGACGGTGACAGGATGAGCACGTAGATAAGTTACCGATCCTGTCACTTCACGTTCGCTAATCTTCCAGTTAGTGTTACTTACAGGATCAACATTTATGGTAAATATAGCACCCCTTTTGCGTGCACTCTTAAAAATCTGATGTGTTTTAGACCCCCTGAATCCAAAAAAAGCAGTTTTAGAAAAATGTCTGTGTGTGTGCGTGCGTGTGTGTCTGTGGGCAGCATAGCTCAAGCATGAAAAGACCGTTAAAACCCAAACTTGATATTAAAGTTTGGTATCTTCCAAGGTTGCGACACGAAGTTTTTCAAGAAATCCCCGCACCCCAAACTACCCTTTACATGGACCTTTTTTCGAAAATTTTGATTTTCTTAAAAATTGCTCTCTTACCTGACAAATAAATTTCTGAATGTTCTGGGAATAGCCTCTAAAGACTACTTTATTCTGCATGAATTTTACGGAATTTTGAATAACTGTTAAACCGTAAGAGATGGATAAAAGCTTACCACACCAAAAATGTAGAGAACGTTAAAATGCACAATTTATGTTTTATACATTTTTCCTGGAGTTCATCGTTTTTGAGGTTTTGCTTGTAATTGGTTTCAGCTTTGAAAAACATTCTTTTCTCATACAGGAATTTGTCAACTCGTGTCCATACAAGCAAAAGAACATCAGTCACATAGCAACCAACTTTTGACTTTCACTTTAACTTATGGTACTCCCTTATTTCGCTTCTACTTACAAGGAAGCAAGTAATAAGACTATTTCTGATAAGTTTTTCTCGATTAGCATGAAATAAATAGAAGCATAAGCTTTTTAATAATATTTTTTGCAGGGATGTAAAGAAAGTCATGTGAATGGAACACATAAGTTCTTTTATTTTTATTGAGCTTTAAAAAAAAGGATTGAAAATGACATCCACGCCCAGAAAGTTTAAGTATTCTTAATCATGAATTTGCTTTCCTTTATGAAAAATAGTTTCCCATTGGTAGCACGCGGAGGAGTTACCTAATTACGTTATGTTCACCTAGATGTCCTTTAAGAGCAGTCCTGATACGTTTATACGAATCTCTTTCTCAGCCGTGGCAATTAAATACACACATAACGAGGAACATGGGGTTTAATCATTTTAGTTGGTATTTCCTTGTTGAGGATAAAGCCTGAGATGTGCTGCCCACACTTTGCTAACACTTTATTGTTCATGTACGCTCATAACTTATTATTAGCAGAAGGTTGCTTATTATAAGCACATAAATATCGTGTATATCAGCGACAGCAACAATTTATGACTGCCTCAGAAGAGAAACGGAAATGTCTTAACGCCATTCTAACTGATTTCACTTGTTCTTGTTGCAAGAAAAATAGGGCAAAATGAGTGAGTCTCCTTTACCAACCTTTTATTGCGACATTGACAATTGCAGAAATAAATATATCGCGTCACGGAGGCGCCGGCTCTACGCGTTCATTTGTTTTCTTTTCCTGAAGGTTATTTCATTATTACCTATTATTATTATTAATATTAATAATACTATTATTACATATCATTATCATTATTAGATATTATTATTAATAATATCGTTATTGTGAATATAATTATTACATATTATCGTCATTATTAGATATTATTATCATTATCATTATAATTGCATATTATCATCATTATTACATATTATTATCAACATTATTATTATTATTATTATTATTACATATTATCATCATTATTAGATTTTATTATTATAATTATTATCATCATTATTATCATTATTTTTGTTATTATTGCATATTATCATTGTTATTATTATCATTATTATTACATATTATTATAATCATTATTAGATATTATCATCATCATTATTATCATCATTATTAGTATTATCATTATTATTATTTGATTAGTTTTTGTTTGTTTAAATGCAGTGCATCCAAATTCATACGCAATACACTTCCAAATAAAAGAAATATAATTCATTACATTAATGTTTCTTGATACCAAAATTTAGAGCAAACTGGTGCTCTCAAAATTAAACATTATGTATTGAGTGTCTTGTTCCTCTTCCTCTTCTTATTTCGCTTTCTAGTACCTGCACCGAGCGGGCTGGTTAATGTGATTTCGTCTATGGCCCACATTTGAGAGGTCGCAATTCGATCCCCGTAACCGGCCTACCAAGGGTTTTTTTTTCGGCGATTGATGGATAGGGTTCTTCCATCTCCCGAATGCTCTGTGATTGCATTCATCCTTCATCCTCTGTTAGGGTTGGAAGTATCGGCGATGGTGCTCGGTGCAGCGTGCCGGGATAAGAACCACTCACCACACTTGACTCTCTCACCAAATTTGTTTTGATTCCAGTAGTTAGCAATACGTTGGTACACAATCCGCGTAGTAGCAGTAACCATAAGAGTTTAAATAAACAACAAGACCAAAAAGAAACAAAGCTGAGGATACAATAGACCAATTATTGCAAAACTAGTCCTTTGATTCCAAAAGACAAGTGAAGATTTGTTACAATTATTAATTATTATATTAATATCAACATTAAACGACACATTTATTGTTGAACTATGCGTCTCATAATTACCCTTTGATCCCTGGAGAAGATAATATGTCGCACTCTAGAAGTACAATATATCAATTTCACAGCAAGAGTGCTTTACTGTGTAGTCCTCATGTAACAGCCCTGTCTCACATCTGTAGTTTCATTCTATAATGGAAAGTTCTTAGTTTCACTGCTGATCAAGTTAACGAAAATGTGCCAATTATGGCAAAACATATGCATACAGACAAGAAACTTTCAACAGTCCATAAAATTAGTTTTGTTTCCGAATGGAAATGCATTTATTAACTTCCAAAGAATGGCTGCATTATGATAAAGCTTACAGGAACAGAAATTAAGTAGCTGCTCAAAAGTAACGGCCATATTCACTGTGCATGCGTGGACCTTCTAGGCACTTGTAGTTTGTCAGGTAAATCCGTAGCATTCATGTAGCTCAGTTATTGTAACTTACTGTCCTACACTTCTTTTGCACTTTTTCATTTCGACATTAGAACCAATGGAATGCTACACTCATTCATTCACAGAATTTGCAGGCAAGTACGATGCATCATGTGCTCGTTAACTTCACCAGAGTTAACCACATCCCACTTCATAAAGTATTGTGCTATATTAACTGGTTACAGGAATATCAACTGGCAGTCTTGCAGCAGGTAATGTAAATAGAACTGTTGCCAGCGCAAAACTTGTGGAATCGTGACCCTGACCGCCAACCCAGCTACCGAGCCTAGCTTATCGGAGTTTGTGATGATGCTTTGCTAACTTAAAATCACAGCGAGCAAACTTTGTACAGTTTGTATCGATACAGTAAATAGTTTTCATTTTATTTATTTTACTTTTTAACCTTGGCTCCTTCATGATTCAAAGTTAAGTGACAAGGTATTACATAGAGCAGAGAAATAGTTGCAAATGTCCTTGAATTCATGAAACAAGAAACAGAGACGAAGGAATAAAATGTATGTTCCTCCAGTTCCTCAAAAGCCTATACAAACTGAATGAAAGAATAGCCCAGGCAACTGATATTTCACCGTTTTCAGAGTTCTCAAAGATAAGAAAGAAAAACGTAATATAAATTAAAAGGAGTGGAACAGCTGTGTAGCCAGCGAATCGCAGAGATTGGCAGTCTAGAATGGGAAAATGTATATCGACATTGTTGAGAACATTGAAAATCATTAGAAAGAATTGTAGAAAATCAAATAGAAGGAGTTCTAACCCAGGATAATGGTGCAGAAAGTAGCGATAGCGTTGAAGATGACAATGACGTGAGCAAAGACGAAGGACTGTCAGGTGTGGAAGAATTAGAGCAGACGATTGACATTGTTTATATAGTAGGCCATTTGTATAGATATTTTGTAGATATGAATATACATATGAAAACACGTGTTTATCAGTGCAGTGCATAAGAGGTGACAGATATTTGACATTGGCTGTGACAGGCACTCTTCCAGCATGCATGAATCGACTGGTGAACTGCTTATCTGAAAGTACAACTCGCCTCCTAGCTCTCATTAAGATTTTCACGTGTCCAGATCCCTTGCGCCAGTTATACCTGCAGTTTATCTTCCGTCTTCCTCAAATCCAGACGGGTCAAAAACTAGTTACATTCAGAGAATAATTAGTAAAGATTAATTACTAGAGAAAATATTTTTGCACTCAACTACATTAATAAATAATAACAAAAAGGTTTTGATGTGCAATACTTGAAATCAGAAATGTCAGTATTTTATTTGTGGATGTCTTTTACCGCTGCGTATTTAATCTTGCTACCAAGAATCCACCGCTTTAATCAATCAAACAATCAATCAACCAAACGGTTAGACGACTACCGTTAACCCATTACCTGTAATTGTCACTTTTCTGGGACGCACGCATTTTACATTCTTTACAGCTTGTTAAAGTACCTAGGTATGGAAGGAGTTGATCTGTACAAGCAAATTCCCCTGTACCGCATAAGAATCCGCTCCAAAAAGTGGTGGGGTGCAATGTTTAACCAAATGAAAGACATTGCAACAGTCAAAGTGCAAACAATGAAGACATTGTGTCTCTATTGGGTGTTCGCAAGAGGACTGTATTTGAGCAAGAACACTGAATCCGTTCCAAGGGGCAGAGTTACTCAGAAAACATACCCCTGGGTGGTAGAGTAAGAACCAAAATGCGTTTTGATCCTAGAAATCATCTGATTCAACACTTTGCTATACAAAGAAGATCTGCATTGTGCAAGAAGGAAACCACCAGAATCTGCAATTGATATGACGTTTCATGATAAGTATGTTGCTCCATTTCTAATCAATAATTCAATAGTATCAGAAACTTTTACATTGTATGTTTGTGCTACAATGCATTAGAATATAGATTTTTTTTAAAACACATATGAAAAACTAAGTCAAAATTTCACCTTTTAACGTATGATTTGCCAACACATTCTGCCAATGTCCAAAAATACCCTTTTTACAAATACCCATTATATTAACAATGTCAACAACACATTTTTCTGTATATTTTGACTAATAAAATAGTCAAATAGTGTTGTCTTCAAACAACTCAACAGCAAATAATTTTGGCAGGTAAAGGGTTAACTATGCCATTAAAACATTAAATTATTGTACCTTATAACCTTTAATGTAATGTAATCAAGATAGGAAACTAATGGTTAGCCACACCTCTGATGTTTTCGGGAAGGAAAATAGTGATTTGTCACATTGGTAAAGCTTCAACCCACAATTTCAAAAACTTGAGATAAACATCTGTCTGATAAAACTGGATGAGTATTTGCCTCTCGCAGTAATAAGAGAAGCTATAAAGTGAACTAATGCAAAGAAAAAACTGATGCTTTCCAAGTTATATTAATTTATTAACCTGTTTCACCTACACGGCTTGTTTTATTACTCGAAAAAAGAAGACCAGCTACGTGTCAATTAGGTGCTGAACATACATTGCCACCACAAGGAACATAAAAACAATTGCAGCCGCAGGTTGGTAGTTACAGCGGCTTCCGTACAATTACACACAACATTTGAAATGGCACGGCATAAAAACTAGTTCCTGGCCTTCTGCACTATTTCTTACGTTTCTTATACTTAGAGGGAAATTAAATCTCTCCATTTGCACGACTTCTTCATAAACACTTCCTCTAAACGTGAACGACTTTACACACTTAACATGCGCCACTTTATGACCATCATTTACTGCTTTAACGGAACGTTTACAATTATCATATCATAAATACCATAATTATTTAGCAATTTAAATAGGAAACTTATTGCCAACATTATAAATAGATTTAGTTTGATGCTATAATGCATCATCGCCCATCTTTCTGTGTGACGATATGTTCAAATTTTGAGAAAAAAAGCTGATATCTTCCATTCACATGACTTTCTCTAATCTCTGCAACAAATTATTCTTAAAAAGCTCATACTTCTACTTACTTCAAGTTAATCAGAAAAAACTAGCAGAAATAGTCTTATTACTTGCTTCCTTGTAAGTAGAAGCGAAATAAGGGAGTACTATTGGTTAAAGTGATAGTCAAAAGCTGGTTGCTATGTCACCGAAGTTCCTTTGTTTGTATGGATAGCAAGCAGTTGACAATTTAGTGTATGAGAAAAGTATAAGTTTTTAAAGCAGAAACCAAAAACAGGGAATGTCTCAAAAACGATTAACTCCACGAAAAAAATGTATATAACATAAATTGCGTGTTTTAACGTGCCTTATATTTTTCATGCAGTAAGTTTTTTTATCATCTCTTACGATTTAGGAGTTATTCAAAATTCCGTAAAATTCATCCAGAATAAAGTACTCTTCAGAGTCTATTTCCATAAAATTCAAGATATACATTTTCTTTGTCAGGTAAATATCTTTAATATACGATATTTTAATCGAAATCGTTAAAGCCATTTTTAAGAAATTAAAAATTTTCGAAAGAAGTTCCACGTAAAGGATAGTTGGGGTGGCGGAATTTTGTTAAAAATCTTCGTGTCGCATCCATGGAAGATACCAAAATTAAATACCAGGTTTGCTATTCAACGGTGTTTTCGATTTTTAGCTATGGTGTCCACAGACACACACACATGCGCGCGCGCAGACACATACACACCAACACGCAGACACACACACGAGGACTTTTTTCTGAAAATGCTTTTTTTGGATTCAGGGGGTCTCAAAACATATACTTCCGGTGAAATCTCGGTATCGAATTTTGGGTGAAAAACAATAATTCTCTATCCCTATGTACATTGTACACACGGGCTAGAGAAAGTAAAAATGGGTACAATTAAGATCTGAGATGCCAACAAGTATTTTCTGGAGCTAACACTATAAATAGGAATTTAGAAGCACGTCTGAATCGAGTTAAAAGTTAATGGATAAGTGAGTTAATAGGTGAAAGAGCATTGCTTACACGATATATCTATGAGTTGGCATAATTATTTTAAAGATTCGAGAGCGACTTGTTTTATCAGTTGATGTCTCATCTTCTTGTTAAAACAAAATGTATATTGTCTTGGCATTATTAATTTAAAACATAGGTATACGGATATTCTTCACTGCAGAAACGTTATTTTAATGAAAAGAATTAACAGAACTCGTCTTATTACTTGCTTCATTGGAAGTAGAAGCAAAATAAGGCAGTTCTTTAGCTCAAAGTGATAGTCAAAGGCTAGTTGCTATGTGACTGAGGTTCAATTGTTTGTATGGACAGCAGCAGAGAAATTCTCGTATGAGAAAAGTATGTTTTTAAAGCTGAAACCAAAAACAAGGAATATCTCAAAAACGATCAACTCAACGAAAAAAAGGTATTTAAAATAAATAGTGTGTTTTAATGTACTCAACATTTTTTGTATGGTAAGTTTTTGTCTATCTCTTACGGTTTAGTAGGTATGCAAAATTCCGTAAAATTCATCCAGAATAAAGTAGTCTTCAGTGGCTATTCCCAGAAAATTCAAGATTTCCAGGTAACAATCTTTAATATACGGTATTTTAATCAAAATTGATAGAGCTATTTTTTAGAAAATCAAAATTTTCGAAAAAAATTCCATGTAAAGGGTTGTATGGGGTGGGATGACTTTTCTCAAAATCTTCGTCTCACATCCCTGGAAGATACTAAACCTAAATACCTAGTTGGGTATTTTACCGACTTTTCGTTTTTGAGTTATCGTGTTCACAGACACACGGACACACGGACACACACACACACGGACCTTTTTACTTTCTCTATAAGTGCTATGTACATAGTGTATAGAGAAGGTATTGCACTCCACCAAAAAATTCGATACCGAGATTTCACCGGAAATATATGTTTTAGGGTCCTCTGTATCCAAAAAAGGTATTTTCAGAAAAAGGTCCGTGTGTGTGTGTGTCCGTGTCTCCGTATGTCAGTGTGTCCTTGTGTCTTTGAACACGATAACTCTAAAACGAAAAGTCGTTAAAATACCAAAGTTGGTATTTAAGTTTAGTATCTTCCAGGGATGCGAGGCGAAGATTTTTGAGAAAAATCTCCCCACCCCCAACTAACCTTTACTTGGAACTTTTTTCGAAAATTTTGTTTTTCTAAAAAATGTCTCTAACGATTTTCATTAAAATATCGTATATTAAATATATTTACCTGACAAATAAAATGTATATTTTTAGTTTTCTGGGAATAGCCTCTGAAGACTACTTTATTCTGGGTCAATTTTACGGGATTTTGCATAACTGCTAAACCGTAAGAGATGGACAAAAACTTACCACACAAGAACTGTAGAACACCTTAAAACACACAATTTATGTTATATACATTTTTTTCGTGGAGTTGATTGGTTTTGAGATATTCTTTGTTTTTTGTTTCAGCTATAAAAACTTATACTTTTCTTATACAGGACTTTGTGAACTGGTGTCCATACAAAGGAACTTCAGTCACAGAGCAACCAGCTTTTGACTATCACTTCAACCTATGGTAGCCCCTTATTTCGCTTCTACTAACAAGGAAGCAAGTAATAAGACAATTTCTGCTAATTTTTGCTCCATTAGATGAAGTAAATAGAATAATTTGTTGCAGTGATATAGGGAAAGTCATGTGAATGGAAGGCATCAGATTTTTTGAAAATGCTTTTTTAGGATACAGGGAATCCTAAAACATGTACTTCCGGTGAGATCTCCGTATGGAATTTTTGGGTGGTGTGCAATACTTTCTCTATACACTATGTATATAGTACGTGTAGAGAAAGTAATAATGCCTGAAGCAGTTTAACGACCTCTTTCTTTCTTTTCTTGAATAAAGAACGATATTTTTGAGACAATGCCGTTTAGGAGGGTAATAGATATTTGTTTATTAACACCACAGGTTTTAATTCGCTTCCAAATTGTTAAGGTGAAGCACGCAACTTGCGACTTTAATGCTTGTTTCTTCTCCATTTTGGTTAAAAGGAAGTGAATTAACGAACGCAGAACACAAAAAGCCGTCACGTAGTCGTGCGCTACTTTTCTACGCGCTACTTTTCTACTTTCTCCATACGCATTATGTACATAGTGTATAGAGAAGGTATTGCACTCCACCAAAAATTCTATACCGAGATTTCACCGGAAATATATGTTTTAGTATTTAAGTTTAGTATCTTCCAGGGATGCGACACGAGGAGTTTGAGAAAAATCCCCCCACCCCTAACTACTCTTTACATGGAACTTTTTTTCAAAAATTTTGATTTTCTCAAAAATGGCTCTAACGATTTTGATTAAAATTTCGGATATTAAACATATTTACCTGACAAATGAAATGTATATTTTGAATTTTCTGGGAATAGCCTCTGAAGAGTAGTTTATTCTGGATGAATTTTACTAAATTTTGAATGACTGCTAAACCGTAAGAGATGGACAAAAACTTAATACACAAAAAATGTAGAGCATTTTAAAACACACAATTTATGTTATATACATTTTTTTCGTGGAGTTTCTGTGACATCACTCATTTTTGGTTTCTGCTATGAAAAACGTATACTTTTCTCATACAGGAACTTGTCAACTCCTATTCATATAAACAAAGGAACTTCATTGACATAGCAAGCAGCTTTTGGCTATCACTTTAACCTAGGGTTGTCCCTTATTTCGCTTCTACTTACAAGGAAGCGAGTAATAAGACTATTTCTGCTAATTTTTTCTGATTAGCATAAAGTAAATAGAAGTATAAGCTTTTTAAGAGTTATTTGTTGCAGGGATATGGAGAAAGTCATGTGAATGGTACACATCAGATTTTTCTTTTTCGTGAGCTACTAAACCGTGTAATCTCGTTCACCCCGTGTTTTGTTTTCATCCTTCAAATCGCACACTATTAAAGTTTGTCCTGCTGACACTCAGAAACTATCTGGTGCCCAAATGTTAAACCTGCTTCCAAGACAACATTTCTCCTGAAGCTTTTGTAGCCAATGTACATTACTGGAATATTATTTCCTAATCCTGTCACTATTTTCCTGACTTATTATTTTTTCTACACGCACTATGTAAATAGTGTATAGATAAGGTACTGCACTTCACCCAAAAATTCGATACCGAGATTTCACCGGAAATACATGTTTTGAGACCACCTGAATAAAAAAAAAGCATTTTTAGAAAAGTATCTGTGTGTATGTGTCTGTGGGCAGCATAGCTGAAAAACGAAACGACCGTTAAATCCCAAACTTGGTATTTAAGTTCCATATCTTCCAAGGATGCAACACGAAGATTTTCAAGAAAATCCCCCCAACCCCAACTACCCTTCACATGGAAAAATTATCGATAATTTTGATTTTCTAAAAAATATTGCTAAGGATTTTGATTAAAATATCATATATTAAAGATATATACTTGACAAATAATATGTATATCTTAAATTCTCTGAAGACTACTTATTCTGGATGAATTTTACGGAATTTTTTGTAACTGGTAAACCGTAAGAGGTAGACAAAAACTTACCACACAAAAACACACATTAGAGCACATTATAACACACAATTTATGTTATATACATTTGTTTTTTGTTTCAGTTTTAAAACTTATAATTTTCTCATACAGGAATTTAACAATTGCTGTCCATACAAACAAAGGAACTTCAGTCGCATAGCAACCATCTTTTGCTATCACTTTAGCCTATTTTACTCCCTTATTTCGCTCCTACTTACAGGGAAGCAAGTAATAAGGCTATTTCTGCTAATTTTTTCTCACTTAGCATGAAGTAAATAGAAGCATAACTTTTTAACAAAAGTTTGTTGCAGAGATATACGGAAAGTCATGTGAATGGATTTCATCAGATTTTTTTTAAATAGATCGTTTTATAGTATACTGTTCTCTCTCTCTCTCTCTCTCTCTCTCTCTCTCTCTCTCTCTCTCTCTCTCTCTCTCTCTCTCTCTCTCGCTCTCTCTCTCTGTCTCTACTACTACTACTACTACTACTACTACTACTACTACTACTACTACTACTACTACTACTACTACTACCACTACTACCCAAATACATTCACGTGTGCATAGATTTTTTTTCTAACGAATTGATACATCAGATCCAATTCTACTGTATTTGAAGCATCTTCTGGAAGTGACGAAAATAATTTTGTTCATTCATCATATAAGTTTTTAGAATAATTGACTCATTACTCCATATATTTGCTTAATTTAATTGGATGTAAGCAGTATTAAACGTTTTCAATATCCTAATGGGACGCTGTATCTGTTTCAGGTGAGTGCTGTTTTGGTGTTCTGGCACATCTCTCATTCGTAAGTATTATCAGTTAATATGTATATTTAAGTTTTGACTTCCAATGTCATCTCATCACCTCATAATGGGAGGTACAACTCTTTAATCACCTTATGTCTAGATAATACGAGGGTTGGGGCAAAAGTCACGGCAACTAGTCTTTTTCTTGCAGATACGTGAACGGACCACAAACGTATATGTGTCGTATGGAAGTTCTGCAGGCACAGTGTGTATGCAGAACAACAGCTGGTAGTTAGCCTTTGAAATCAGTCAGTTGGTGAGGTCGTGCGAGATGGAAGTTACCCGTGTTGAGCAGCGCGCTTACATTAAAATAGCCGTTCTCCGAGATAGAAATGCGACGGAATGTCACAGTGAATTCGTGGAAGCCCTTGGGAATAATGCCCTACCATACCGTACAGTAGCACGGTGGGTAGGAAAGTTTCAGCAAGGACGTGTGTCAACCAGTGATGAGCAACGTTCGGGACGACCTGTCAGTGTGTGGACCGACGTGGCACGTGCCGTCATTGAGCAGAAGCAAATGAAGATAGACGATGGACGCTACTGGAGTTAGAGAGGGCAAGTGGCACCGCCCACAGGATATTGCGTAATGAGCTGCAACTACGCAAAATCGCATCGCGGTGGGTACCGCATGCACTGGCGGAAGTTCTAAGGTGGGTGCGCTATGCAATATGCTTTTACCACCTTGCACACTGGCAAAAGGACGGCGATCAATTCTTGTCACGAAAAATCCCCATCAATAAATTTTGGGCCCGGGTATCCGAACCAGAACTGCAACGTCAGTCCGCGGAGTGGCGATATACTGGATCACCAAGGAGCCAGAAGTTCCGTCAGAATCCTTCCCCAGTCAAATTGATGGTGATCGTCGCGTATTTCGTCAGGGGTGTCATTGTTAGCCACTTTGTTCCACATGGCAGAACAGTGACCGCACAATACTACAGAGACTTCCTGGTGCGACAGGTTCGACTTGGCCTTGGGAGAAACGTCCGAATATTGTGGACAATGCAGTAATTCTACACGACAATGCAAAACCACATAAAGCAGAATGTGTAGGGCAGCTACTGCGACGTTGGGAATGAAAAAAATTGGAGCATCTACCGTACTCTCCCGACATTTCGCCCAGTGACTTTGATCTCATTCGAAAGATTAAGGAACCACCATGTGGTAGGTGGTTTGCAACACGAGAGAACACTGCTAATGCTGTGCGCGAACAGAAGAACCGATTCACACATGGTGCAGCAAATGCTGCGGCAGTTGGTATTCAGCGCCTCCCACATCGTTGGTAGCGTGTGGTGACAGTAGCAGGGGACTGCTTTGAGGGACTTTAGCCCCAGGTTTGTCATGTCAAATGTATGTGTACTGTGTTGTCATTTTTTTGCACCGTAAAGGCCATATTGCCCTGTATACTACCGTAATAAATTAGCGTGTTACTATATTCAGTGATATTCATTGTCCACACATGCGGTTAACGCCTTGTGCTTTCATCTGTATATGTTTCATTTTCCAACCGTCTTGGTATGTTCAAGAAAATAAATAGTTGTCATGACTTTTGCCCCAACCCTCGTATATATGTACTACACTACAATCTGTTATTTAAAGAACTAGAGTCATTGATAGATAGTATACAGCGTATATGCGTCAATGAGAGATATAAAAGGCGGAATGAAGGTGGGAGGATGCTTTTAAATGAAAACGAAATAAGCAAAGCTATCGTTATGTGGAGTAAAAAAAGGAAATCCAAAATGATGTTTATTTCCTGAAGTAATTTCTTGCAGGGACACTAAAAATATTTGGAAGATTATAGGGCTGGGAAATGTAACCCTTTCAAAACAAGCCCCGAAAGGCAAACAGTTTTTATGGCACAACTAGAATAATTTTGTAATTGCTGCTGTTCTCGAAATTCTTGTCTAATAGCTTTATTGCAACCTCGAGGCGCTGCAGAACCTTGGTTTTTCCGCCGCTGTGTGAAGATTCAGCGCCCTAAATCTGCACCGGCAATCAAGACGCCACCAAGAATTTTCCGCTTAACATGGTGATTAAAACAAGCAGGTTATACAGAATTGGGTGTGTCTAAACATCGAGAATGCCATGCAACAAATAACAAATGTGGGTCGCCTTCTTTCCGTAAGTAACAGTACATTTTTATCGCAACAATGTATTTGGTTACCAGTCACTCCAAGATGTGGTTAAAGGCATATTAATTATGTAGTGCCTATGATTCATGTTTCTTATGCATTTGCTACTCAAATTACCCACTTGCGTACCATTTGCAGTTTGGAGCTGATATTTTATGCAAGGATTCGCAAGAATATGTGTCGATACACCACACATTTTCTTGGAAATGGTAGAATGTTAATGGTAATATGGACAGGTTCATAAAGTTTATAAACTTCAAACGTTTCTCTTTGAACACGCAGAGTTGCAATTTTATATACGGCAAGAGGTATTCAATTCAAAATCAACTGATATGGGTTAAATACTTTCTAGGAGAGATTTTTAAGAGAACCTTTATTTTCTAGAATATTTTACCAGAGCTACCGCACTATATATTCTCAAAGAAAATCGAATGCATTTCAAGTTTTACGCTCTTGTGTGTCTCGATTTCATTTGTAGCTATTTCTTAGCTAGTAAGTGAAGTTTGTTATGCTTTTTTGGTTTTCCGTCTCGTATTGAATCAGCCGGAAAATTCTCGACAAGCTCAATATCCTATGAGAATATTTAATATCTACAAATTTGATTTCTTCGCACACATTTTAATTATGAAGCCATTAAATATGTGATTTAAGGGAGCTCTAACTTACGTTACGAGGCAACAATCACACAAAAATCTGATGCGTTCCCTTCACATGACTTTCTCTACATCTCTGCAACAAATTATTGTTAAGAATCTTAGGCATCTATTTACTTCATGCTAATGGAGAAAAAAATAGCAGAACTAGTCTTAATACTTGTTTCCTTGTAAGTAGAAGCGAAATATGGGAGTACCATAGGTTAAAGTGATAGTCGAAAGCTGGTTGCTATGTGACTAAAGTTACTTTGTTTGTATGCACAGGAATTGATATTTTTTTAAAGGTGAAATCAAAAACAAGGAATAACTAAAAAACGACCAACTCCTTCAAAAAAATATTAAATAACATAAATTGTGTGTTTTAACGTGCTGTACATTTTTTGTGTGGTTAGTTTTTGTCCATCTCTTATGGTTTAGCAGTTATGCAAAATTCCGTAAAATTCATCCAGAATAAAGTAGTCTTTAGAGGCTATTCCCAGAAAATTCGAGATATTCATTTTATTTGTCAGGTAAATATCTTTAATATACGAAATTTTAATCAAAATCGTTACAGCCATTTTTGTGAAAATCAAAATTTTCGAAAAAAGTTCCATGTAAAGGGTAGTTTGGGGTGGGGGATTTTTCTCAAAATCTTCGTGTCGTATCCCTGGTAGATACTAAATTTAAATACCAAGTTTGGTGTTTTACCGACTTTTCGTTTTTAAGCTATCGTGTTCAAGAACACATGGACACACACACGACCTTTTTCTGAAAATGCTTTTTTTTTTTTTATACAGGGGACCCTAAAGCATATATTTCCGGTAAAATCTCGTTATCAAATTTTTGGGTGGAGTGCAATACTTTCTCTGAACACTATGATCATAGTGCGAATAGAGAAAGTAAAAAGCTAAAACCACTGCACTTTGATATATTCCTATTTATGTAACGGAGTTCTGCTTGTGTTTGCCTTTCCAGCAACTTTGAGCAGTAAATTAGTCATTAAACGGTTTACACTCGCAAGTGACCCAAACCAAGTGGAATTTCACGGGTCCATCATCGGCCTGTGTGCTGTTGATTGAGTTCCCAAGTTGACGCCTAAAGCGACCGTAAGGTGGCCTTGTTTACTCCCATAATATATCACAGCTGTTCTTCACAACACAACATTAAGGCAGCCCTCAACTGAGGGAAGTAATTAATAAAATAAATACTTCAGGTAATATTTCAATATAATTATCGGCGCAAACGCCTCGTATTTTCATACTCTTTCCTGAATCTGTGTCAGCGCAGCTCACACTAGTTAGTATTCCAATATTATGTCATTTATTATGATTGTGCTATACTTACAGAGATACCGGCTATAAGAAGCTTTTGAAAATATTCCAAGAGCGTGTGTGTGTGTGTTTGTGTATACAAAATAGTAAAATAAGTTGCACATTTTAATAAAAATATTGGGTGACTTCAACTGAAACTTTGCGAAATTTTGAGAAATACTTTTGGCAACACTGGTGGACTACAGACCAGGATAGGCATGGCAGACTAGGTTTAATTAGCCCCTGAGGTGTTTCACGTTTTCCTCGTGGGCTTGCTGCCCCGGTAATTGTCCGAATTCCCTTGCTCCTCTAGCATCATTATTATTGTTCTTATTTGTTGTTTGGTTTTCTGTGCCGTGAGATGAGAATTTTGTTGCGTTGTTCCCTCTTCGAGATCACGATACCAAACGTGTTTACTCCACTAAATAAGTGTAATAATAGTAATTATAATAATAAATTGTCTGGAAAGCAGGCTTGCGAATGAATTAGGAAATAACTAAAATCAACTAAGTACTGAGTGTAATCTGAAATATTACTATAACCGGATTAAATATTACTATAACCGGATTAAATATTACTATAACCGGATTAAATATTACTATAACCGGATTAAATATTACTATAACCGGATTAAATATTACTATAACCGGATTAAATATTACTATAACCGGATTAAATAGTACTATAACCGGATTAAATATTACTATAACCGGATTAAATATTACTATAACCGGATTAAATAAGATATGTAGCTGCAAGAATCAGTTCACAGTCTCTTTGAGAAGCAGTTTCGGTTGCGTACTTCAGTGATTGAAAATATTATATCAGCTGAATTACAATTAATTATAATTATTTACATCATCAGCAGGATAATCAAAGGCTAAATTTTGTTAGCTGTGCTTTTAAGATCTGAGTGGCTTTAGTCAGTTGATAAAATCAAAGAACTTTTCAGTCAACAAATGGTACATGTGTTTAAATATTAATTTCTTTTTCTAGAATTCTCTTTATACAAAATAAATTGTTGCTACTTAAGTGGCTTTCAAAAAACACTCCTGTTCTTATTGCAGTAAAGCTTCTGATATTGTTTTGAGACGATAGTTAGTTATTACTTTCTCTACACGTACTATGTACATAGTGTATAGAGAAGGTATTGTATTGCACCCAAAAATTCGATACCGAGATTTCACCGCAAATATATGTTTTGGGTCCCCCTGAAGCCATAAATAGCATTTTTGGAAAAAGGTCCGTGTGTGTCTGTGTGTGTGTGTCTGTGGACAGCATAGCTCAAAAACGAAAAGACCGTTGAATACTAAACTTGGTATTTAAATTTGGTAACTTCCAAGATACCACGAAGATTTTCAAAAAAATCCCTCCACCCCCAACTACCTTTTACGTGGAATTCTTTTCGAAATTTTTGATTTTATTAAAATGGCTCTAACGATTTTGAATAAAATATCATATATTAAAGATATTTACGTGACAATATTATCTTGAATATCTTGAGAATTTTCTGGGAATAGCCTCTGAGGACTGCATTATTCTGGATGAATTTTACGGAATTTTGCATAACTGCTAAACTGTAAGAGATGGGAAAATATTTACCACACAAAAAACGTAGAGCACATTAAAGCACACAATTTATGAGATGTATATTTTGTGGAGTTGATAGTTTTTTTAGATATTCCTTGTGTTTGATTTTAGTTTTGAAAAACTTGTATTTTTCTCATACAGGAACTTCTCAATTGCTGTCCATACAAACAAAGGAACTCAAGTCACATAGCAACCAGCTTTTGACTATCACTTTAACCTATGGTACTCCCTTATTTCGCTTCTACCTACAAGGAAGCAAGTAATAAGACTATTTGTGCTAACCTTTTCTCGATTAGGATTAAGTAAATAGAAGCATGAGATTTTTAACAATAATTTGTTACAGAGATGTAGAGAAAGTCATGTAAATGGAGCACATCAGATTTTTTTTGCGGGCAATTTATAGCAGAGCATTACCAATAGTGACAATTATCTGGCGAGTTTAGGTAAAATGAGTGTGGTAACCCTGACTTTTGGTTCTTCAGCTATTCGTAATAAGAAGTGTCCATCACCCTCGATTCTGGACCTTCATTTTGAGAGCACAAGTTGGTTACAAGGCCCTGAAGCAAGTGCTATATTAGCCTTATGTACGCCTACACCCGGTTTGAACACTGGGGTCACGATCGGCATTAGTTAGGGCGGGACCTTTACCGAAATAACTTAATGCGAACAGCCACGTCTCCTATTGCACTTGATTATATACCGGTAGAGCTGCTTCCAGCCAAACGACCAATTTACTTCTTTGTTAGGAAATGAATGTCCGATTCAGTCATAGGGTGTTCAGGTAGGAAAATAAACTTTGGCTTTTGCTAAAACGCAAAGTTAGACAATAAAATGGTGTGTTTGCTTGGTGAGGGTTACGGATAATATCTACCTATTTTAGCCATTTGAAAAAAAAAAAAAAAATCTGATGTGTTCCATTCACATGAACTCCTTTACATCTCTGCAACAAATTATTGTTAAAAAGCTTATATTTCTATTTACTTCATGCTAATCGAGAACAAATTATCAGAAATAGTCTTATTACGTGCTTCCTTGTAAGTAGAAGCAAAATAAGAGATTAGCATAGGTTAAAGTGAAGTCAAAAGCTGGTTGCTATGTGACTGAGATTCCTTTGTATGGACAGGAGTTGAAAAATTCCTGTATGAGAAAAGTACAAGTTTTTCAAAGCTGAAACCAAAAACAAGGAATGTCTCAAAAACGTTGAACTCCACGAAAAAATGTATAGAACATAATTTGTGTGTTTTACTTTGCTCTACATTTCTTGTGTGTTAAGTTTTTGTCCATATCTAATGGTTTAAGAGTTATGCAAAATGCATCTAGAATAAATTAGTCTTCAGAGGCTATTCCCAGAAAAGTCAAGATATACATTTTATTTGTCAGGTAAATATCTTTAATATACGATAATTTAATCAAAATCGTTAGAGCCATTGTTTAGAAAATTAAAATTTTCGAAAAATGTTCTATGTAAATGGTAGTTGGGGGTGGGGGGATTTTCCTGAAAATATTCGTGTCGCATCCTTGGAACATACGAAACTTAAATACCAAGTTTGGTATTCAACGGTCTTTTCGTTTTTGAGCTATGCTGTTCACAGACACACACACACACACACACACACACACACACGCACACGGACCTTTTCCATAAATACTTTTTTTTGGATTCAGGGAAACCCAAAACATTAATTTCCGGTTAAATCTCGGTATCGAATTTTTGGGTGGAATGCAATACCTTGCCTATGTACATAGTACGTGTAAAGAAAGTAAAAAGTTAATCAACTTCTCCGGGCAGCAGTAGTGGGACGCGTCTTCGAGTCAGGAACTCTTAGGGACTTCCGCGCGTCTCTGTGACCTGTCCGCGTGCTGCCGGTAGTTTCTTCATTTCATCTCTTCCTTCTAGAAGTGCAGGAAATAGCAATAGATCTTCGCAAACTGTCCCCTTCCGTTGTATCTTGTACGATAATTCTGAAACACACCTAAACACACACTTGCGGAATCTAGCATTCATAACAATCCCAAAATACGTTCTCGCACAAGGTACATACATTTTTAATTCCATTAAAAGTTATTCTCAATTCTTTTTCGTAAGCATATTTGAGCACGAGAACGCGAATATTGCATAACGTTAAGAAATAGAAATAATACACAATCATTGATTAGAACTTATTATTAATGTTTCGGACTATCATTTATATATACAAGCTATTAATGAACTACACCGAAATAATTTGCGAGATTGTGCACGTGACTGATATAAGTAATTTGAGATGGGCGATTCATGGTCCCCGGATAAACATAACGCAACTACATAGCGTTAAACGTGTGGGTATCAGGTGCTGATAAGTCGGTGTTAAAGCAAAGCAGGTTGAAAAAATGTCTTTAAAACTGCTGCCCGAGTATAGAAATATAGATTTTTAGCAGCTCGTTACTAGCGTTCTCAAGATTTAATGTCGCAACAATGTGTAAAATCTCTCAGTGCGACACTGAGCATTCATTAACTACGTCATTGCGTTATGTAGCCTACTCTGGAGCCGTCTTTTCAACGGCTCTAGTGGTTTAATAAGTTATGCGGGAAACTGCTATCCTAAAGGTCATGGTTTCGATTCCTGTAGTAGAATAAATGTTTTCTATTATTATTTTTTTCATTCCAGACGAAGTACGACGGTACGTGGCGTACTGGCACCTCAGAAACTTATAGCCGTTACCTCGACATTTCAATAAACAGGCCATAAGTCTCCTATCTCAAATTTCTTACTTAAGTAATCTACATATTCTGTGAAAATATTTCGGTATAGTTCATGAACACCCTGTATATATATCATGAATATATGACCACTGAGGACAGTCACAGTATCTTCTTGTCATACTTATAAAACATTAAAACATTCAGATAGCTTGTACAATATGTTTATTCATGTTCGAATGAGAAATCACTAATAGCGTGAATTCGATTCGGAAGTATTAAAGGAATAACTTTATGCTGCATTGATATGGATCGTACAGGGACTTTACAAATAGAGGGGGGATGGCGCCATTTCCGGGAGCGTGATCACGGGGTTTTATTGTCGATATAAAATTCCAATTCCGTACATGCTGAGATTAGCCTCAATTGCCTCTAGTCGGTTTCTTAATTTTAAAGTTTTTTGAGGGTGCTTCATATAAACCATCTAATTGCAGCTATGTTAAACTCTGCTGAAAGTTTTGTCTTAAACTCTAAATGTTCAAGTCGTTATGATTAGATTCATTACAGACAAAATGGCGCAGCAGCGAACGTACCAGCAATAAAGTTTCAAATCGTTCAAATAAGCTATTTATAGTAGGGAATTAAATCTTCAGATCGGTGAAAAAAGATAGATATCTGCTTATACCTAATATATACTTACCTGCGGTTAACAGTATAAAAAAATCTGATGTGTTCCATTCACATGACTTTTTCTACATCTCTGCAACAAATTGTACTTAAAAAGCTTATGCTTCTATTTACTTAATGCTAATTAGCAGAAATAGTCTTATTACTTGCTTCCTTTAAGTAGAAGCGAAATGAAGGAGTTCCATAGGTTAAAATGATAGCCAAAAGCGAAGTTCCTTTGTTTGTATGGACAGAAGTTAATAAATTCCTGTATGAGAAAAGTACAAGTTTTTCACAGCGTAAACGAAAAACCAGGAATATCTTAAAAATGATCAACTCCACGAAAAAATGTATAGGACATAAATTGTGTATTTTATCGTGAGCTACAATTTCTATGCAGTAAGTTTTTTCGCATCTCTTACGGTTTAGCAGTTATGCACAGTTCTGTAAAATTCATCCAGAACAAAGTAGTCTTCAGGGGCTATTCCCAGAAAATTCAAGATACACATTTTATTTGTCAGGTAAATATCTTAAATGTACGACATTTTAATCAAAATCGTTAGAGCCATTTCTAAGAAAATCAAAATTTTCAAAATTTTTTCCATGTAAAGGGTAGTTTGAGGTGGGAGGATTTTCTTGAAAATCTTCGTGTCGTATCCTTGGAAGATACCACACTTTACCAAGTTTAGGCTTTAACGGTGTTTTCGTTTTTGAGCTATGCTGCCCACAGACACACACATACATACACACAGACAGACAGATAGACACACACACGGACATTTCTCTAATTTTTTTTTTATTCAGGGAGTCTCAAAACATGAATTTCCGGTGAAATCTCAGTATCGAATTTTTGGGTACAATGCAATACCTTCTCTGTACACTATGTACATAGTTCGTATAGAGAAAGTAATAAAATCTGATGTGCTCCATTCACATGACCTTATGTACATCTCTGTAACAAATTATTGTTAATAAGCTTATTCTTCTAATTCATGCTAATCGAGATAAACATTAGCAGAAACAGTTTTATTACTTAGTTCCTTATAAATATTAAGTATTTTAAAATTGAAATCAATAATAAGGAATATCTTAAAAACGGTGAACTCCAGGAAAAAAATGCATATAACATAAATTGTGTGTTTTAACGAGCTCTACATATTTTGTGCGGTAATTTTTTTGTCTATCTCTTACGGTTTACCAGTTTTGCAAAACTCCGCAAAATTCATTCAGAATAAAGATGTCTTTAGAGGCTATTCTCAGAATATTCAAAATATACATTTTATTTGTCTTGTAAATATCTTTAATATACGATATTTTAATCAAAGACGTTAGAGCCATTTTTGAGAAAATCAGCATTTTCGAAAAAAAGTTCCTTGTAAAGGGTAGTTGGGGATGGGGGATTTTCTTAAAAAATCTTCGTGTCGCATCTTTGGAAGATACCAAACTGAAATACTGAGTTTGGGCTTTTAACGGTCTTTTCGCTTTTAAGATATGCTTCCACAGACACACACGGACCTTTTTCTAAAAAGGCTTTGTTTTTGGATTCAGGGGGGCCCAAAACATGTATTTACGATGAAGTCTCGGAATCGAATTTTGGGTGTAATGCAATACCTTCTCTATACGCTATATACATAGTACGTGTATAAAAAGTAAAAAAATCGAAAATATAATCGTGCATAACTTCTCCTAGGTTAAGAATGTGATTTAAAATTATTTCCAATTAGAAGCTTTATAATAAGAACCTAAAACACGATCGTTATCCTCATACATTAATTACTTCCCCTATTGCGTGGCAGTAGATAAATATGGTATATTGAAACTTACAGTTTATTTATTTATTTTCGGAAACAACCATTTCCTAGATATTCGTTGTTATTGGTTTACATTTTTAATGCTGTTACGATTCAGTTGTTTCTCACAATGCTGTGGAGAGGGTATGAAATTACGCCACTATATAACGATTTTTTAAAATATAAGATCGTGTTATCGATTTAGCCCCTAGGGCATTCTATATGATCTTACAACGAAATGTATAATGAAAATTTTCTGCAGTTAGCTTGAAGAAGATTGAAAAACAAATTTTTGCTTGAGTTTATAGTACCTGTATAAAATCTACAATAGTGCGTTGGAGAAAATAATGTTATAATGCACAGACAGTTTTTCTCGTTTATCTTTTATTTGAGGTCTACAAACAAAAAAAAAAAAACAACAAAAAAACAGATTTTAAAAGTGTATCTGCTACATCTCCTTCCCCACAGCTCTGGAGCTATAATTAATCTCCAGTAAAAGACCATAAGTTTCCATTATATTTATCTTATCAGTCAGAATTGCCTTTGCCTTATGCTACATCTCCTTCCCCATAGCTCTGGAGCTATAATTAATCTCCAGTAAAAGACTATAAGTTTCCATTATATTTATCTTATCAGTCAGAATTGCCTTTGCCTTATGCTACATCTCCTTCCCCATAGCTCTGGAGCTATAATTAATCTCCAGTAAAAGACCATAAGTTTCCATTATATTTATCTTATCAGTCAGAATTGCCTTTGCCTTATGCTACATCTCCTTCCCCATAGCTCTGGAGCTATAATTAATCTCCAGTAAAAGACCATAAGTTTCCATTATATTTATCTTATCAGTCAGAATTGTCTTTGCCTTTGCACACTGCTTCCCTATAGCTCTGGAGTTTTTGGTTAAAATATTCTATATTAAAGATGTTTACCTGAAAAATAATATGCATATTTCTGGGAATATCCTCTGAAGACTACTTTATTCTGGATCAATTTTACGGAATTTTGCCTAACTGCTAAACTGTAAGAAATGGACAAAGCTTACCTCACAAGCACATTAAAGCACACAATTTATGTTGTATACAGTTTTTTCGTGGAGTTGGTCGTTTTTGAGACATTCCTTGTTTTTGGTTTTAGCTTTGAAAAAGTTAATTTTCTCATACAGGAATTTGACAACTCCGGTTCATACAAACGACGAAACTTCAGTCACACAGCAACCAGCTTTTTGACTATCACTTTAACCTATGATACTCCAGTTAAAAACATTCGCCCTCCGTGGTGTAATGGTTACCATGCTAACTTCATATATCTAAGGTCGCGGGTTCAAACCCGACGGAGGACGATGGATTTTTTCGGGCGTAAAAATCCTTATCATGGCTTCCTTCGGAAGGGAAGTAAAACCGTGGGTCTCGTGTCGTAGATTTACGGCACGTAAAAGAACCTCAAGCCTGATAGGAGAGGCCTCTGAGCAAAATTAAGCGGTCTTTCACCCCCAGTATAGAATGGAAAACTGAGAACCAAAGCAGTTAAAGAGCGTCCATAAATAACACGCCATTTCCATTTCCAGTTAAAAACTATAAGTTTAAATTACTCTTATTTTATCAGCCACAATTGCCTTACATAAATGGCTGCAGAATAAGTCAGCCACGTCCTTAAGAAGGACGTAGGAGCTGGAAAATCCCCTTGGGAGTTCTTGAAGTGTCTGGTTCCTGACATTGCATGCTATTAGTAGCGGCCTTACCCAATGTTGCAGATCATAAATCATACCCCGTCCTCACCAGTCATTCTTTGATCTTCACTCTATATCATTAAAGGCTTTCTTTCCACCATTAATTCTGCTTGGCTTAGCGCTCAGGCTTTGCTGAAAGTCAGCCTGAAGCCTTGCAGTCATCAGTGTTGCCAGCTTGGGCGAAAAGTCGCCGTTAGGGCTACTCTTTTTTTTTTCTTTTTTTGGGTAGTGTTTAACGCCCGCTTTAACTACTTATGGCACCGCGGGCGACAATGATGATACATGAGTGATGATGGAGCACCGGTGGAATGCGATGGCGCGGGAAACCTGAGTACCCGGAGAAAGCCCGTCCCAGCGCCGCTTTGTCCACCACAAATCTCACATGCGGTCACATGGGATCGAACCCCGGCCATGTAGTGAGAGGCGAGTGGTCCAACCAAAGATGGGTGTCTAAAAGATGGGTGTTCCGACAGATTTTGACTTTCTCTATAGGTATTGCACTCCACCAAAAAATTCGACATCGAGATTTCATCGGAAATATACGTTTTAGGGTCCCTCGTATCCAAAATAAGTATTTTCAGAAAAACGTCCTTATGTGTGTCCGTATGTCCCTGAACACCATAACTCAAAAAGGAAAAGTCGGTAAAATACCAAACTTGGTACTTAAGATTAGTAACTTCCAGGGATACGACACAAAGATTTAGAGAAAAGTCCCCCCCACCCCAAATTACCCTTTACATGGAACTTTTTTCGAAAATTTTTATTTTCGTAAAGATGGCTCTAATGATTTTGATTAAAATATCCTATATTAAAGATATTTACCTGACAAATAAAATGTATATCTTGAATTTTCTGGGAATAGCCTCTGAAGACTACTTTATTGTGGATGAATTTTGCGGAATTTTGCTTAACTGCTAAACCGTAAGAAATTGACAAAACTTGCCTCACAAAAAATGTAGAGCACATTTAAGCACACAATTTATGTTGTATACATTTTTGTCGTGGAGTTGGTCGTTTTTGCGATATTCCTTGTTTTTTGTTTTAGCTTTGAAAAACTTACTTTTCTCACACAGGAATTTGTCTTCTCCGGTCGACACAAACAAAGGAACTTCAGTCACACAGCAACCAGCTTTTGGCTTTCATTTTAACCTATGGTACTCCCTTATTTCGCTTCTACTTACAAGGAAGCAAGTAATAAGACTATTTCTGCTAATTTTTTGTGATTATCATGAAATAAATAGGAGCATAAGTTTTTTAACATTAACTTATCTCAGAGATGTAGAGAAAGTCATGTAAATGGAACACATCAGATTTTTAATTGAGGCGATTTGCACATTTTTGGGCTACTTCTGATATCAGGAAAATAACTTAAATGCATTCCTTGAAAAGTATTGTACATTGTTTTAAATTTAAGTAATGAGCAGAGTGATGTGTTCGTTAAGTCACTACTGCTATGAAAAAGTGTAAAATACCTGCAAGCACAGAAGAAAATCAACTGCTATATTATTTTCCCTGTTACGTCGCTATTAATGCAGTCGCACCGAGTTCAAGAGAACTGTATCAATCAAATGCATTAGTTTAATGAAACTATAGTATATATAGTAATTTTTTAAATAAAAAATTAGTAACAGGTAAGTGCGGAAAGTGTGATAAACCTTTAACAAGAGTTTCCTTCCTGCTTTGTGAAGGGTCCCGGGTTCTATTCCCGTCTGGTGGTGGGAAATTTTCTCTAGCCAATATTATTCCCTATCCTCCCGAAAGTCTGGAAATATTGATGAGAGTGTGTGTAATCTAAGAATAAAACCCAAAGAAAAATAGAAACTAACTATATATAATACTATAGAATTTAACACCATTGCCGATAAGGAATTTGTTCCAAAGAGAAATCCTGCAGATATGACTTTGCAGTTGTGAACTTGAAATTATTAAATAAATGCCTTTAGTGGGTTTTTTGTGATATAACTTTTTTTTCTTATTGTAAAGTTTACAACTAAGAGCCCAGTGGTCTGATGGTATGAAACATGATGTAAAATTATAGAGACATTTTTCAATATGAATTTTGCTATTTTTAAAATAATTCTAGCGATATTTTGTGAAATGAATGTGGTATCCCTGCTGCGGTTTGTCTCATTCTAAGACAAGTTTGATTGCAGCAGCTCGCGTCATATTTGTTTCCATGGTTGCAAATTACTTGGAAGAGGCCTTTTGAAATTCTGCTCCACATATGGAGAAAGAAAGGTAAATTACTGCCAAGCACGTGACACTTGCTCAATAGGATGGTGTGCCGAAAACATTTGATAGGAAATTCAACCCTCTACTCCTAGCAACTTCAGGAAGAAGTAAATGATAGTGTACAAACGGTCATTAAAAGGCATCTGTTTACATGTTTACAAATGATATTCATAGAAATGAAATAGAAAAACCACCCGGCAGATGATCAAAGAATATACATGTTAAAAGACTAGGTAACTTACATCAGTAAGGTTAATAAATAACAGTAGATGTACGATCAATAACAACAATGTCATAGCCCGCCTGGGTAGTGTGGTGGTAGGGTATCTGCCTCACATTCAGAAGGTCGTGAGTTCGAATCTCGCTTAGGGTGAGTTACCCGGATAAGGTTTTTTTACAGGGGTTTTCCCTTATTCTCAGAAGACGCATGTCGAGTAACTTTAAGCTTCATGAACGCCGAGGTCATTTGAGCATCATTTCACAAATTACATTCATCGTCCAATATGACCAACCAGGTTAAAGGACGCTAAACTACAAAAAAAAAAAAAAAAAAAAAAAAAAATGTCATAATGAGATATAACGAAATGTTCACTTTTGTGCATGTTCAATTATTTACCAGTAACACAAACATGTTAAACAAAATTCATTCAGTATGAAGAGATTAAATACCAAACTTGGTACTTAAATTTAGTACCTCCCAAAAAATGTTCAAGAAAATCCCTCCACATGGAAAAATTTCAAAAGTGGCTCTAACGATTTTGATTAAGATATCGAATATTAAAGATACTTCCATAACAAATAAAATATATATCTTGAATTTTCTGCGAATAGCCTCTGAAAACCTCTTTATTCTGGACGAGCTTTAATGAATATTGCATAACTGGTAAATCGTAAGAGATAGACAAAAGGTTAAGTGTATATCTCGTTAAACCACATCCTTGTTTTTGGTTTCAGCTTTAAAATACTTACTTTTCACTTATTTATGGCAATTTGTTACATAGCAACCAGCTTTTAAAATATTTGACTATCGCTTTAGCCTATGATAGTTCCTTATTTGACTTTTACTTGAAGGAAGTTTGTAATAAGGCAATTCCTGCTGATTTTATCCCGATTAGCATGAAGTAGATAGAAGAAGAATATTTGTCACAGATGTGGAGAAAGCCATGTGAATGGGACACATCAGATTTGTTGGTTGACAACTTAACTAGCCTCAAACCAAACAACACTAAGGATCGATTACAGGTAGTTATTTTAATATTACCCTTTTGTTTTACTTTCTCTAGCATATTTGTACATAGTAGCTAAAGGAGCTATTGTATTCAACAAAAAATGTGATGCCAAGATTTCACCGAAAATATATATACTTTGAGGTCACCTCAGTCCAAAAAGGTCCGCGCACGTGTGTGTGTCTGTGCGTAGCATAGTTCAAGAGCGAAAAGCTTGTTAAATACTAAACTTGATATATATGTTTAGTATATCCCAATGATGCGACGCGAAGATTTTCAAGAAAATTCCCTAATCCCAAATTACGCTTTATTTGGAAAAAATTGTGAAAGTGTGTTTCTCAAAGATGGCTATAACGATTTTGATTAAAATATCATATATATATATATATATATATATATATAAGATATTTACATCACAAATAAAATGTATACCTTGAATTTTCTGGGAATAGCCTCCGAAAACCCGTTTTTTCAGGATGAATTTTGCTGAATTTTACATAGTTGATAAACCATGGGAGACAGACAAAAAAAAAAAAAGAAAAAAATGTAGATCTAGCTAAAACACAATTTCGGTCATATATGTTTATTTTGTAGAGTTGCCCGTTTTCGAAATTTCCTTGTTATTGGTTTTGATTTTAAATGACAGTAAATCTTATCAAGCAGGAAGTCTCATTTCGTTTCGTCTCTCTAATTGGCCATGCAAAGTAAAGCAAACTTCTATATTTTCTCATAGCGATCAGCTTTTAAAAGATTTGACTATCGCTTTACCTAGTATATTCCCTTATTTCCCCATACTCACAAAGAATAAGTAATAAGACGAATTCTGCTACTGCTTATATCGATTAACATGATGTAGATAAAATCACATTTTGTAAGAATAGTTGATATGTGGAGGAGCCTGAGAAAGTCATGTGAATTGAACACCAGATTTTTGCTTTCTCTACACGTACTATGTACATAGTGTATAGAGAAAGTATTGTATTGCATCCAAAAATTCAATATCGAGATATCACCGTAAATACATGTTTTGGGTCTCCCTGAATCCAAAAAAAAGTATTTTCGAAAAAGATCCGTGTATGTGTGTGTGTGTCTGTGGACAGCAGAGCTCAAAAACGAAAACGTCGTTAATTATCAAACTTGGTGTTCAAGTTTGGTTTGTTTCAAGGATACGAGACGAAGCATTTCAAGAAAATCCCCCGATCCCTAACTACCCTTTACATAGAAACTCGCCCTGCGTTGTGTAATAGTTACCATGCTGACTTCATATACCCAAGGTCGCGGGTTCAAACCCGGCGGAGGACGATGTATTTTTTCGGGCGTAAAAATCCTTAGCATGGCTTCCTTCGGAAGGGAAGTAAAGCCGTTGGTCCCGTGTCCTAGATTTGCGGTACGCAAAAGAACCTCAAGCCTGATAGAGAGGCCACTGAGCAAAATTAAGCGGACTTTCACGCCCATTATAGAATGGGAAGCTGAGAACCACCGCAGTTAAAGAGCGTCCATAAATAACACGCCATTTCCATTTTTACATAGAAACATTTTTGAAAATTTTGATTACCTTAAAATGGATCTAACGATTTTGATTAAAATACCATATATTAAAGCCATTTCTATCACAAATAAAATGTATATCTTGAATTTTCTGGGAATAGCTTCTAAAGACCTGTCTATTGTGGGTGGATTTTGCTTAATTTGTTATACCTAGTAAACCGTAATAGATAGACAAAAACTTACAATACAAAAAATGTAGGTCTTGCTAAAATACACAAGTTATGTCATATACATTTTGTTCGTGGAGCTTACTGTTTTCGAGGTATTCCTTGTTATTAGTTTCAGTTGTGAAGTACTTACACTTTTTTCAGACGGGAGAGTCCGTCCTGGCCAAGCAAAGAAGCGATTTGCAATGAAAATCGCATAACGACAGCTTTTAAAACATTTGACTATCACTTTAGCCTAGTGCATTCCCTCAGCTCCAGTCTACTTATAAGGAACTAAGTAATAAAATTCTGCTCTTTATCTCAATTAGCATGGCGTTGAAAGAAGTATCTTTTGTAAGAAGCTTGTTTGTAGAATAGTTAGAGAAAGTCATGTGAGTGTAACACATCAGAATTTTTAAAATAATGATAATACATTTTACAAAAGAATAGTTTTATGTCCACGATTGTAGAAATGATTCAAATGGGTTGAACAAAAATTGTTTTTCGCCTTTTGTTTTATTCATTAATATTACGCTTTATACAAACATTTGGTTAATACTTCATATGCTAACTGGCGCAAATGCTACAAACTCTCATGTCATATTATTTTGCTCAGGGTTTAAGTTACCCTTTAGTGTGTACTAGGTCTTTGTTCAGTAATTAATTGGGACGCGTTCCTCATTTGTTATCACGTCTTCCAAACGAGACAGTTCACATATGAACCTAGACGCTTTGGAAGCAATCAACAGGTTCGTAAATCACGAGATGGTACGTGTTAAAATACGACCAGTTCCGTTTTCCCATTCCGTGGGAACGTCGTGATGAATACGGCAGTTAGCGCATGCTGATAGGCAATTAGTTGCTTCTTAGCTTTAAACTTCCAATGTTGATTATTTTGTTAGTAACTTTCCTTGCAGTTTGCTCGCTGCTTTTATTCTTGCTGAATTTATAAATATTTACATAAAGTGGTCCTGATTTGACGCTTTGCTGCTACAAGTCACGAAAAATACATATATAATACAAATCTGTTGTGTTCCACTCACATGACTTTCTCTACATCTCTGCAAAAATATGATTAAAAAGCTTATGCTTCCATTTACTTCGTTCTAATCGAGAAAAAAATAGCAGAAATAGTCTTATTATTTGATTCCTTGTAAGTAGAAGGGAAATAAGGGAGTAGCATAGGTTAAAGTGATAGTCAAAAGCTGTTTGCTATGTGACTGAAGTTCCGTTTTTGTATGTACAGGAGTTGACAAATTCCTGCATGAGAAAAAGTTTTTCAAAGCTGAAACCAAAAACGAGAAATATCTAAATAACGATGAACTCCACGAAAAATATATATATATTACATTTTGTGTGTTTTAATGTGCTCTACATTTTTTGTGGGGTAAGTTTTTGTCCGTCTCTTACTGTTTAAGAGTTATGCAAAATTCTCTAAAATTGATCCAGAATAATCTTCAGTGTGTATTCCCAGAAAAATCAAGATATAAATTTTATTTGTCAGGTAAATATCTTTAATATACGACATTTTAATCAAACTCGTTAGAGTCATTTTCAAGAAAATCAAAATTTTCGAAAAAAGTTCCATGTAAAGGATAGTTGGAATGGGGGGATTTTCATGAAAATCTTCGTGTCACATCCTTGGAAGATACCAAACTTAAATGCCAAGTTTGGTATTAAATGATCTTTTCGTTTTTGAGCTATGCTGTCCACACACACACACACACACACACGGACCTTTTTCTGAAAATTCTTTTTCTGGATTCAGAGGGGCCCAAAACATATATTTCCGGTGAAATCGTGGTATCGAATTTTTGTGTGGAATGCAATACCTTCTCTATACACTTTGTAATTAGTACGTGTAGAGAAAGTATAAAAGCTTTTCGTTATACGAGATTTTCGGCTTCTAAATAAAACTGTTGAAAAATATCCAAAGGGCATTAAGAAGGCAGCATAAGATATCACATTATGTTCGGCGCAGGGGCCCAAAATGATAGTCTGCACGCATCTGTACAGAAGTTGTAGGAAAGTGTAATTATGTTTTCCTCTATGCTCAAGGCCTGCGAGTTACGTCGAGTAATGAGTGTAGTGGTCAGTACTATTGACATCATGAAACACGTGATCATAATTTATAGGAGTCGTGGAAAATACTGTTCCCTGATGTTTATTTTATGTTGGAGAGCACTTTCCTATTACTTAGTAATCATTATACATAAATGAATATCGGGGTTTTAACTCTTTATAATATTTATTACATACAACTTACAGTTATAAATGATATGTCAAATGAAAAAGCAACTCAAACAGTTTTGTTTGTTGCCGCAAGTGCGCATGTGCGTGCAATGTTTCTGCCGCAATCCGCTAAACAGCGGTAGTAGCAAACATGGCGACTAGTAAACAGAAAGCGTTTTGTGTTTTGCAGTTTGCAAAGACTGAATCTGTAGTTACTGTGCAACGTGCGTTCCGTAATAAGTTCGGTTGTGATCCTCCTAGTGATAAAAACATTCGTAGATGGTATAATCAGTTTGAAGATACCGGCTGCCTTTGTAAAGATAAGAGCACGGGACGACCAGGAGTAAGTGAAGAGACTGTTGAGCGAGTGAGAGAGTCGTTCACTCGTAGCCCAAAGAAATCAGTCCGGAATTACAAGTTCCTGTGTCGACTGTTTGGAAAGTTGTAAGAAAACGCTTACAGCTACGTCCTTGCCGTTTACAGTCATTACAGGCTCTAAATCCGACAGACCACGGATTATGTGCCAAATTCGCAAACGACATATTGTTTCATGACGATTTTGTGGATCGTGTTGTCTTCAGTGATGAATCGACCTTTCACCTTAGTGGACATGCTAACACTCATAATGTGCGCATCTGGGGCTCACAAAAATCCTCACGAGATGGTACAAATGCAACGAGATTCCCCTAAAGTGACTGTTTTTTGTGCCGTATCCCGACGAAAAGTTTATGTGCCTTTCGTTTTTGGTAAACCTACTGTAACTGGCACTTCTTACCTTGATACACTAGAGCAATGGCTCTTCCCTCAGTTGGAAGAAAATGAGCCAGAGAACTTCATTTTCCAGCAGGATGGTGCGCCACCTCACTTGCATAAAGAAAGTACGCGATTGGTTGAACGTCATTGTATCCGAGCGCTGGATAGGCTGCAAGGACCCCAATGACAGGGCTTGCTATGCATGGCCTCCACGTTCTCCTGACCTAACGCTATGCGATTTTTACCTATGGGGCTTCATCAAGGATCGTGTGTACGTGCCTGCGCTACCAGCTGACCTCCCTGAATTAAGAAACCGGATTGAAGCAGCTGTTGCTACAATTACTGAATACGCACTTATCAACGTTTGGGAAGAGCTCGGCTATAGACTTGATGTGTGCCGTGTGACAAAGGGTACTCACATTGAACATTTATAAGCTTCTTGGTAAAGCTGTTTGGGTTGGTTTTTCATTTGACATATCACTCATAACTGTAAGTTGAATGTAATAAATATTATAAAGAGTTAAAACCCTGATATTCATTTATATACACCCTGTCCATATTATTGGAGTAATTGTACCTTTCACACAAGCCGTGTATAGGACAGGAGTAGAGTCAGACTGCAAAATGCAATGCAATGCCATAGCCGGGATTTGAACCACGGATCTCGCGATCTCTAGCCGGTTGCTCTGTCACCGAGCTGTTAATGGCAACATTGACTTTCTTAACTGACTCTCATGTTTCCCGGTAGACCACAAGGCCAACTTTATGGTCAATTGACAACATTGTAAGTCGCCATTGAGGTTGTCAGCTCAAAAATAATTTGAGATCATTTGTGGTTTACCGGGAAACATGCGAGTCAATTGAGAAAGTCAATGATATGCTGGCATGTTACCATGGTAGCTCAGTGGCAGAGCAACCGGCTAGAGACCGGGAGATCCGTGCTTCAAATCCCGGCTATGGCATTGAATTTTGCAGTCTGACTCTACCTATCCATTATACAGGGTTACTACAAAAGAAATAGACAACTTCAACTGCCTGTAAAACAAAAACTATTAGAGATAGCAACCTAATTATTTTGGAGGTATGTTGAGAAACTTTCAAAGTTTCGTTTCTTACTATTGGTAACGCTGTAGTGTTTTGTTTGTTGTTGCAGAAGCTGAAATGGCGGAAAATCCTGTGGAAAAGGCATATTGCGTGTTGGAATTTGATAGAACACAATCAGCAACTGTTGTCCAACGACATTTTAGAACACGTTACCACAAAACGCCACCGACTAGACAGTCAATCTACGACTGGTATAGAAAATTGGAGACAACGGGATGTTTGTGCAAAGGGAAGAGCTCGGGAAGACCAAGAGTTTCGGAAGAAAACGTTGAACGTGTTCGTTCTGCCTACATAAGAAGCCCACAGAAATCGACATCTAGGGCAAGCATGCAATTACAAATTCCACAGCAAACTGTATGTAAAATCTTGCGGAAGCGACTGCACATGATGCCTTACAGATTACAGATGTTGCAGTTTCTGAGTGAAGAAGATAAGGTCATACGGCGTGACTTTTGCATCGACATGTTGCGACATGATGAAGACGATGCTGGTTTTTGTGAGCGCATCATTTCATTTTTGTGGTAACGTGTTCTAAAATGTCGTTGGACAACAGTTGCTGATTGCGTTCTAGCAAATTCCAACACGCAATATGCCTTTTCCACAGGATTTTCCGCCATTTCAGCTTCTGCAACAGCAAACAAGACACTACAGCGTTACCAACAGTAACAAACGAAACTTTGAGAGTTTCTCAACATACCTCCAGAATAATTAGGTTGCTATCTCTAATAGTTTTTGTTTTACAGGCAGTTGAAGTTGTCTATTTCTTTTGTAGTAACCCTGTACATTATGTTTTCGGCAGTGATGGTATAAACCTTTTTATTTCTTTAAAGTATGGTTATATCACTCAAGGTGTTACTTAGATGTTAGGAAGTGTTAGCTATTTCATTACAGCAAACTGCATTTTAAAGAAATTACAACAGCACTAAGAATCAATTAGGTTTGAAAAATTGTTCAACCGTTCTATCCGAACCATTCTGCAGCACCCTTAGTGTGTTGCTCTTTGCCGGCAGGACCTAGTCATTTACTTCATCCCCATTGCAGATGTAGGGGTGCGGAGGAATGGCGGGAAACATATTTACCGCAATTCTTTACCACCGCGAATGTAGAGCTGGAAGCATGTTGGACACTACTGGCAGGCACGGAAGACGTGAACGTGCTAGGTAAATTTATACTTAATACTTAAGGCAAGACAGCTGAGATCTGAGAAAGCTGCCAATAGAGAAGAAGGGGGGGGGGATAAGAACAACTAAACAAAAGTGATTACAATATTTTACATGTGTATATATATATATACACTGTTGTGTTATGGTTTTATATACTGTGTATATATTTCCTTTAAGTGTATTTACGTATTATAAGGGGGTTCATTAATGAAGGTGTACTCTGCTGTAAATTCAAATTGGTGTATTTGAATATCTCTGTATTTTTATTTTCGGGTGTACTCTTTTAATTTTTTGTTATTGTTTTAACATTGTTTTTAGTGTTTGTTACCTTTGTCTTTTTATTTTCGCTCTTAATCTTTTAATTCTTTGTTGTTTTAACATTGTTTTTAGTGTGTATTACCTTTGTCTTTTTACTTTCGTTGTTCTTTTAATATGACCTTTTATTGTGTATTACAAAAGCACGTACGGTCACCACCTGCGGTGCCATTAGTAGTTAAAGGGGCTGTAAACACTACCAAAAAAAAAAAAAAAAAAAGCTACGGTGTGTGCATCCGTGCAATTGTTGAAATTCACTGTGTGATATTGTTATGTCAATAAATACACTTTTATTTTCATTCAATTTCATCCCCGTAGCTTTAGTACGATACAGCGTTATGTTATCTTACGCACGCATACTTAGAGAGTACATGAGGTTGTATAACATTCCAGCATCAGTAGGTTGCTTTAGTTTTCCTTCAAATGTAACATCTATCTTTTATTTTCTAGCTTCGATTGGAAATCACTTGTAATGATCATTTTCATATTCCATAAATTAAGGTGGATTTATAACTTCTTGCCTTAGATATAAATGGTTAGTTAGATGTTTCATTAGTAGAAATTCATTAAGAAAATCGTTGTGAGAAGCTTTACGTTAGCCTTCTAATCTTGCAAATAGCCCATTTGATCAGGAGGGGAGCTGCTATTCGGAAAATAGCTAAGTTCCCGTCCCGTGCTCTCTCCATCCACTTAGCTTCCTCGTAATCGGAATACTCGGGGTAAGAAAGGGGCTGTTACCGGAGTTGGTCGTCGTCTACAAGTGACCACTTAACTTTCCCTAACTCTCAAGAACTTTATCTTTAAGCAGCAAGCTAATACTCATCCACTCAGAGTGAGGTGAGAAATAACTGCATAAATCCCATTAAAGACCACATAGCCGCCCGGGATTTCCTTTGGCATCTCTTCGACATTAGAATGCAGGCGATGTAGTGGCACATCCTGTGTTTAAAATGCTGCTGCGTACGTCACGACTGCACATACCAAACTCTGTTCAGATGATTGTCATCAACACCGTCCCTTGTCCGAAGCTTTCCAGACACTGACAAATAACACATCCCTAAACCTGCACCCAATTGAAACTTGTGACTAGAACAAAGGATTGTGCCCACGTAGTTGTTTTTCAAAATAAGTTGGAAAGAGAATCAGAGACAAGAAACGACGCTATTTGTGAATTAGACTTCTTTAAGATCCACCTAACCACAGACATATGAGGGGGCATCAAATGACCAATCGAAGTCTGATCCTAATATTTTTCTAGCATAGGTGCATTTTATGGTGTTTTATCAAGAGGTTACCCCGAAAATGTTCTAAGGTAATAGCAAAATTACTTCCTTTCCATACTTAGTTTATATTTTGGCCAGATATCCAAGAACGGCAAGGTTCATGCATGCTGGAAGAGTGCCTGTCACAGTCAATGTCAAATATCTGTCACCTCTTATGCACTGCACTGATAAACATGTGTTTTCATATGTATATTCATGTCTACAAAACATCTATACAAATGGCCTACTATATAAACAATGTCAATCGTCTGCCTCCAATTCTTCCACACCTGACAGCCTTTCGTCTTCACTCACGTCATTGTCATTATCAACGATATCGCTACTTTCTGCATCATTATCCTGGATTAGAATTCTTTCTATTTGATTTTCTACAATTCTTTCTAATGGTTTTCAATGTTCTCAACATGTCGACATACATTTTCCTATTCTGGCCTACCAATTTCTGCAATTCACTGGCGACACATCTGTTCCACATCTTTTAATTTAAAAGTGATATATTAAGTTTTATTTTTCTTTCTTTCTTTTCTTTGAGAACCCTGGAAATGGAGCTCACAGAAATATCAGTTGCCTTAGTTATTCTTTCATCTCTGCCTCTTGTTTCTTGAAGTCAAGCACATTTGCAATTATTTCTCTGTTCTAAGCAATACCTTGCCTTTCACTTTGAAAACGTAGGAGCCATGGTTAAAAAAATTAAATAAATAACATGAACACTATTTACTGCCCTCTTTGAATACAACATATGCGGAACTTTTTCGATACAGATTGTACAAAGTTTGCTCGCTGTGACTTTAAGTAAGCAAAGTGTCATATCAGAAACTCCGAAAAGCTAGGCTCAGTAGCTGGGTTGTCGGTCAGGGCCACGATTCCAGAAGATTTGCGCAGGCAACAACTTAAGATTATACATTTTTTGGAATCCTACAGTAGGACTCGCTATAAAACTTTCTGTTACTAAACCGTTACTGATAGCTTGCAGCAACAGCTATCATAGTCTCGCATGCAATTGATGAACCCATGGTTGAGAATCGATATATTATCTGCAGCCGTTTTTCTTTTTTGGTGGTGGTAAAGCCCGCTTTAATTACTTATGGCACCGCTGGCGGTGACACTGATGATACATGAATGAAGATGGAGCACCGGTGGAATGCGATGGCGGGGGAAACCGGAGTACCGGGGAAAACCCGCCCCAGCGCCGCTTTGTCGACCGCGGTCACTTGGGATCGAACCCGGGCCCTCTAGGTAAGAGACGATGGTCCAACCACTCAGCCACGGCGCAGCCATCTGCATCCGTACAGATAAAGCTGCGTGTGATGGTGAAGTTCCTGGAAAGGCATTTCTAACACACACGTCAACTGAACAAGTTGAAACATCTCTAAAAAAATCTGATGTGCTCTATTCACATGACTTTCTCTACATCTCTGCAACAAATTATTGTTAAATAGCTTATGCTTCGATTTACTTCATGCTAATCGAGGTAAAAGGTAGCAGAAACAGTCTTATTACTTGCTTACTTGTAAGTAGAAGTGAAATAAGGGAGTAGCATAGGCTAAAGTGATACTCAAAGGTGGTTGTTATATGGCTAAAGTTCTTTTGTTTATATGGACAGGAGTTGATAAATTTCTGCATGAAAAAATTATAAGTTTTTAAAGGTGAAGTAAAAAACAAGAAATAACTCATAAACGATCAACTCCACGAGAAAAATGTGTATAACATAGATTGTGTGTTTTATTGTGCTCAACATGTTTGTGTCGTAAGTTTCGGTCCATCTCTTACGGTTTAGCAGTTATTCAAAATTCCATAAAATTTAATCAGAATAAAGTAGTCTTCAGAGGCTGTTCCCAGAAAATTCAAAATATACATTTTATTTTTCAGGTAAATATCTTTAATATACGATATTCTAATCAAAATCGTTGGAGCCATTTTTGAGAAAATAAAAAACTTCGAAAAAAAGTTCCATGTAAACGGTAATTTGGGGTGAGGGGATTTTTCTCAAAATATTCGTGTCGCATCCCTGGAAGATAGTAAACTTGAAAATCAAGTTTGGTATTTAACCGACTTTTCATTTTTGAGTTATCGTGTTCACAGACACAGGGACACAGACCTTTTCCTGGATAGAGGGGACCCTAAAGTATATATTTCGGGTGAAATCTTGATATCAAATTTTTGGGTGGAGTGCAATACCTTCTCTATGCACTATGTACATGGTACGTGTAGAGAAAGTAAAAAGAAAGGGTAAAAAAATTGATTTAAGTATTAGACTCGAACCTCCGAACTTAGCCTTTGCTTTACTACGTTCCGGCAGCAAACCCGCTCGGCCAGAACCCACGTAATCCGTGCTGCTCTTGGGGAAACACTCCTCTACCACCTTGCCAGCATTATATCAATGAAACCCCGTCCTTTTTAAGCCTTTCGCTGCTCTTTGGTTCTCATTCAGGCCTTTAATCATTAATGATGGTTGCTATAGTACGGAATAGAAGGGCCGAGCTACAAAAACAGTTTGTTTGCTAAAAGGGTCAATGTTTTCACATTAGGCTATAAACTGATGGTTGCCTAGATACGAATAACCAGGGGCAGCTGACTCACCTGGTATACAGCAAATACGACGGACATGCTTGTTGCTTCAAAGGGGAAACAAGATATTTGTATTGACGGCGCAAAACTTCTGGAATCGTGACCCTGACCGCCAACCCCGCTACCGAGCCTAGCTTATCGGAGTTTGTGATATGATTCTTTGCTTACTTAAAGTCACAGCAAGAAATTTTGTACAGTCAGTATCGAAAGTGTTCCGCATATGTTTGTATTCAAAGCGGGCAGTAAATAGTCTTCATTTTATTTATTTTATTTTTTTAACCATGGCTCCTACGTTTTCAAAGTTAAGTGGCAAGGTATTACTTAGAGCACAGAAGTAATTGTAAATGTCCTTGACTTCATGAAACAAGAAGCAGAGATGATGGAAGAAAATGTATGTTCCCCGAGTTCTTCAAAAGCCTGTAGAAAGTGAATGAAAAGAGTAGCCAAGGCAACTGGTATTTCACTGAGTTCCGTTTCCAGGGTTCTCAAAGATAAGAAAGAAAGAAAAATAAAACTTAATATATCACTTTTAAATTAAAACATGTGGAGCAGTTGCGTAGCCAGCGAATTGCAAAAATTGGCAGGCCACAATGGGAAAATATATGTCGACATGTTGAGAGCATTGAAAATCATTAGAAAAGATTGTAGAAAATCAAAAAGAAGGAATTCTAATCCAAGATAATGTTGCAGAAAGTAGCGATAGTGTTGATGGTGATATAGACGTGAGCGAAGACGAAGGACTGTCAGGTGTGGAAGAATTGGAGGCAGACGATTGACATTGTTTATATAGTAGGCCATTTGTATAGATGTTTTGTAGATATGAATATACATATGAAAACACATGTTTATCAGTGCAGGTGCATAAGAGGTGACAGATATTTGACATTGACTGTGACAGGCACTCTTCCAGCATGCATGAATCGACTGGTGAACTGCTTATCTGAAAGTACAACTCGCTTCCTAACTCTCGTTAAGATTTTCACATGTCCAGATCTGTTGCGCCAGTTATACAATGTAACATTTGCAGGAAGAACAGGTAGGTCACTTTCGAGGGGTTGAAAGGGCCTCCCTTAGATAGGTTTAGTTAAACTAGCAGCTCCTTTTGCGGATGCTTCAGTGTTGAGAAAGAATTATCATGTGCCGGAAAACCCCTAATCGATCTAGTGGCTTGGCATAGTATATGGGCATTAACTTTTGTTTTTCAGTTTAACGTCCTATATCTTCGGACCTAGCTCATATCGGACGATGAATGAAATGGATGCTCAAATTAGTCCAGCGCCCAGGAGTTTAAGTCGCCCGACATTCGTTTTCTCAGGATAAGGGAGAACTAGCCGAGATTCAGCTCGGACCTCTGTACTTTTAGGCAGATACGCCAGCAACAAAACACGGCATTAGTTAGTTTGTGAGTATTGCACCGCAAGAAATGTCACACCTAACTTTTATAACTACTTCAGACTCTGAGAACGGGACTTCTGTGTTCTAGCGGTATTTTCATAATAGTTATTGCAATAAATATAAACGGATGCCACTGGTAGAAACTGTATACTCTGATACACAAAATACAGTCAGTAAAATAACCTTTATTTAATTATAATAATTCATTAAAAGTTTTTTCTTATTGTTCCAGAAGTCTTCTTTTTCGTATCATTCTTTTGAACTTTTTATCATAGAACACTTGCTCCTGCTTCTTAAGCAAATTGTTTTTAGTAATAATACAATTCACTCATTCTTATTGTTGACATATAAAAGAACAATATTCACATTTACTTTCTCTACACGTACCTACTATGTACATAGTGTATAGCGAAGGTATTTCACTCCACTCAAAAATTCGATACCGAGATTTCACCGGAAGTACATTGTTTGGGACCCCCTGAATCCAAAATAAGCATTTTCAGAAGAAGGTTCCTGTCTGCGTGTGTGTGTGTGTGTGTGTGTCTGTGAACACGATAACTCAAAAACGAAAAGTCGGTAAAATACCAAACTTGGTATTTAAGTTTAGTATCTTCCAGGGATGCGACCCGAAGATTTTGAGAAAAATCCCTCCATCCCTCTTTTTTCGAAGATTTTGATTTGCTCCAAAATGGCTCAAACGATTTTGATTAAAATGTTATATATTAAAGATATTTACCTGAAAAATAATATGTATATCTTGAATTTTCTGGGAGTAGCCTCTGAAGACTACTTTATTCTGGAGGAATTTTACGGAACTTTACATAACTACTAAACCGTAAGAGATGGAAAAAAACTTACCACACAGAAAATATAGAGCACTTTAAAACACACCATTTATGTTATATGCATTTTTTTCATGGAGTTGATCTTTTATAGATATTCCTTGTCTTTTGTTTCAGCTTTAAAAAACTTATACTTTTCTCATACAGGAGAGAATGCACTTATCAGTCACATAGCAACCAGCTTTTGACTATCACTTTAACCTATGGTAAAAATAATAGAAAAAATGGAAATAAAAATGAAAGTAGATCCTTTATTAATTTTTTTTTCCAATTAAAAGTTTAAATTCTTCATGCAATTTATTAATTATTAAATTTCATATTACTGTTCTTCGGGAGGGGATGAGTCATATTGCTCCCTTATTTCGCTTCTATTTACAAGGAAGCAAGTAATTTCTGCTAATGTTTTCTCAATTAGCATGGAGTAAATAGAAGCCTAAGGTTTTTAACAATTCATTCTCCGCTGACGAGATATCAAAAGGTAGCATAGCTACATTAAGAATCACACAATTTTTCTCACGTTTACTCCAGAACACCCTATAAACATTGACCTCGAATTTTCGTTTATGTTTATGACACATGTGCATCAGTCGTGGTTTTTCGCCAAGAGGCACGGACCGTTTCTCTTTCATTTTTATTAAAATAATTATTAGCTGTGCTTGCAGCTAAGGTTACGGCAACCTTCCATCAACTCCCGCAGTGCCGTCAACTGGAGTGGGCCTCTTGTCAGGCCACCCGTAAATTAGTAGCACTACCTGGCCCTCGGGCTGGTCCCATCATTTTCCAGGCGCCGCCCATAGGTCCAGCCAAGAAATAAGACATGCCATGTCCGGCGGAAACAACACAAATTCCTTCCACGTCCTTCTAAGACTAACGAAAATAAATGTTTTTCCTGGGTATTGAGAGCCATAATTTCGGAACTGGTTATCACAGGCATATTGCTAATATATCATCTCTCCCAACTTTCTCTACACGTACTATGCACATAGTGTATAGAGAAGGTATTGCACTCCACCCAAAAATTTGATACCGAAATTTCATCGGAAACATATGTTTTATGGTCCCCTGTATCCAAAAAAAAAAAAACAACACATTTTCAGAAAAAGTTCCATGTGTGTGTGTGTGTGAGTGTGTGTGTGTGTGTGTTCGTGTGCCTGTGAACACGATAATTCAGAAACGAAAAGTCGGTAAAATACCAAACTTGGTATTTAAGTTTAGTATCTTCCAGAGATGCGAAACGAAGATTTTGAGAAAAATCCCCCTACACCAAACTTCCCTTTTCATAGATTTTTTTCTCGAAATTTTTGATATTCTCAAAAATGGCTCTAATGAGTTTGATTAAAATATCATATATTAAAGAATGTATACCTTGAGTTTTCTGGGAATAGCCTCTGAAAACTACTTTATTCTGGATGAATTTTACGTAACTTTACATAACTGCTACACCGTAAGAGATGGAGAAAAACTTACCTCACAAAATATGTAGTGCAGTTTAAAACACACAAGTTATGTTATATATATTTGATTGTGGAGTTGATCGTTTTTGAGTTATCCCTTGTTTTTAGTTTAAACTTTAAAAAACAACTTTTCTCAGACTTTGTGAACTCCTGTCCATACAAACAAAAGGACTTCAATCACATAGCAATCAGCTTTTGATTATCACTTTAACTTATACTACTCCTTTATTTTGCTCCTACTTACCAGGAAGCAAGTAATAAGACTATTTGTGCTAATTTTTTCTCCATTAACATGAAGTAAGTAGAAGCATAAGCTTTTTAACAATAATTTGTGGCAGAGATGTAGAGAAAGTCATGTGAATGTAACACATCCGATTTTTCCGTCCCAGCATTCTTTTCTCACGAAAGAAGCATGTCAATTCGAAGAAGTAAGAAAAAAGAAAGAAGGAATAAAAAACAAACAAAAGAAAAACGGACCGACCAACAGGGAGGAAATAATGAAAACCAATGGGAGGGGGTATTGCTATGCCCTGCGGATTAAATGTATTCTTTTCTAAACACGCAACATGGGCAATGTGTAACACCATCAATTTGCTCTCAGAATACGTTCTCACACAACCATCACAGAAGAAAAAGTTGAGAAGTAAAAAAATAATCATACATACTTCTCTTGAGCATAGAACAATGAAAGGCGTCCGTCCGTGTGTGATGGTAGCGTGTCTGCTTCACATTCCAAAGGTCGTGAAATCGAATCTCGCTTAGGGTGAGTTACCCGGAAAAGGTTTTCTTCGGGGTTTCCGTTGTCATGAGAAGACAAATGTCGAGAACCTTTAGGCTCCATGGAGCCGAGAACATTTGACCAATTTATTCATCGTCCGATATGATTAACTAGGTTAAAGGACGTTAAGCCAAATAAAAGTGTATATCTTTCGTCGTCCCTCAGCTGAGGGCTGTGTAGGCGAAGCATTTGCTGCCCTTATGAAGTTGTATTTCATTTTTCCAGCTTATGATTTTTCATATGGAAATATAATATAAATAAAATTTATATTACGATACCAATATTACTACATATATTTCGTTTAGGCACGATGTTTTACCTTCTCAATACGTACTAAGTATATAGTGTATAGAGAAGGTATTGTATTGCACCCAAAAATACGACACTGAGATTTCAACGGGAATACATTTTTTGAGACACCCTAAATCCAAAAAAAATCCTTTTTAGAAAAATGTCCGTGTGTGTGAGTGTGGGGGGGGGTGTCTGTGGGCAGCATAGCTCAAAAACGAAAAGAACGTTAAATATCAAATTTGGTATTTAAGTTTAGCATCTTCCAAGGATGGAACGAAGCGTTTCAAGGAAATCACCCCCCACCGCAACTACCCTTTACATGGAACTTTTTTCGAAAATTTTGATGCTCTCAAAAATGGCTCTAAAGATTTTGATTAAAATATCTTGTATTAAACATACTAACTGACTAATAAAATGTATATCTTGAATTTTCTGGGAATAGACTCTAAAGACTACTTTACTCTAGATGAATTTTACGGAATTAGGCATAACTGCTAAATCGTAAAATATGGACAAAAACTTACAACGCAAAAAATGTAGAGCACGTTAAAACACAGAATTTATGTTATATACATTTTTTTTTCGTGGAGTTGGTCGTTTTTTAGATATCCTTGTTATTGGTTTCAGCTTTAAAAAACTTATACTTTTTTCATACAGGTATTTATGAACTCCTGTCCATACAAACAAAGGAACTTCAGTCACATAGCAACCAGCTTTTGAATATCAGTTTAACTCACGGTACTCCCTTATCTCGCTTCTACTTACAAGGAAGCAAGAAATAAGATTAATTCTAACTCTTTCTCAATTAGTGAGATGTAAACGGATGCATAAGCTTTCTAACAATAATTTGTTGCAGAAATTTAGAGAAAGTCATGTGAAATGGAACACATCAGATTTTTTTAAAACCAGAACACAATTACTTAATGTGACAGTGCCGTTCTCATGTTCACTTTGGTATGTGAATCATCGCGTTGGATGCGTAAACAAGACGCGACAGTAGCGGGAGCCTTGAGAACTCGCAACATAATGATTCTTCTCGATATTCAAATATTTCTCAAAGCTTAGCCTTCCAGAAACGTCCAGTATTTTCGACAAGTTTTTAGGAAGTTCTGAAACCTTATTTTCTGGCTCTAGAAAGAGGAAGAATTGCAGTACAATGTTGTGTTGTGAGTGACTAGCTCGCAGTGGAGCCCGAGCCATGGATGGCGTGCAGCTGCAAACTATCTACGCGTGGAAATGCCATGTGAACTAGACTTTAATTGTAACCACATTTTCACTGAATAAAGACTATTGATACACCCTTTATTTAAGACTTTTTTATACATAAAGATACACTTTAAAACTGTTTTTTGATGCGCATATTTACTGTATGTAATAAAATTAAATAGGACATTAATTATTAATAAGTATATAAATAGAATACAAATAGAGATGGTTTTATTTCCCTGACCATTCTGTATAGAATTGTAAGTATTTGAAGCACTTAAACACATTCATGCAAATATCACTGTAAAGCAGGATATGTTATAAGGTATTTGTAGAAATGTGGAATATTGTGATTAACTTTACAATTAACATTTATTAGAGTGATAAAACATGTTTTTGATGTAAATAATTAATATTTTGGGTCTAGTATATGTTAATTTATTAACCTACTCTTAAATTAGTACTTGATTAGCAAAGGTTAATGTGTTCTGTAATTATCCTTCTGAATGTGCTTATTTTTATAAATACGCATAGTTAGTTATGAATTAAAACAGGGAATAAGAGAAATGAAACAAGTAAACCACTATGAAGGAAACCATCCATCGACGCGTGATTGAGAGAACCGTTCAGATATTCAAAGATTCAAATGAAGCGTTCTTTTTCCACACATTACAAATTGTATGCAAAGTATTTTTTTGATATAGAATCAAATATTGTATCGTTTAATATTTTAAGAAACACAAAATCGTAAATCTGTATGCAGTACTCTTTGCCTTTGGTTCGGTCTGTATATTATAACAATTGTAAATGTGTCTATTAACAGAAAAATTATATAAAATTAAAACCATCCTATTTGAATTTTTATTTCCACTCTTTATAAATTATAATTGAAGTGACTATCATAATCGAGAAAAAATGTTCAATAAATTTGTGAAAATGCTTCATCACTGTACAGTTCTACTCAAAATTTGAAGACGGTATAAAATTAAACAAAACAATTGACTTCTTCATTTATTTCCCTTATCTTCACAAAGTATAACAAAAATGCCTGTATATTTGCTTTAAGATATATAACGGAACTTCCTTTAAATCTTTATGTGCTAAGCAACTAAATTACAGGTTTTCCTGCTCAGCTTTCTCAGAATCATGATACACTACTTCTCGCTTATAGTTCCTGGAAATGCCATAAAGCAGAGGATGACGTATGTCGATCAACAAAGCTGAAGAGCTTATCCTGAAAAACGTAGAGAACTTTTGAGGAAAGTAAGGCAATATTTATATCATATCCACAAAATCTGCCAACATTTTGTGGGTTTCATATCATTTTTGTAATATTTGATGTTCAAATGTTTTTGTTCTATTGCATTCCGAAGTTGCAATCACCGGATGCAAATGTTTATTATTCCTTGTGCTTTCGTCGTCACGTATAAGTGTTTTGATTTTCTCTATGCGATTTTGTTTTCCAACAATAAGAGTATCACAGTTACGTGTTGATGTGAAGCCAGTTATCAAAAAGAAGGAGGTTTTTTCACAAGTATGGAAAAGGCCACTTGGAAATTACGCGTATATTAATGTATTCGCATAGAATTATATGCGTAAAATATTTGCAGAATTCAACAAAACACATAAATTGCATTGAGCGATTGCAGCTTCACTTTAGAATTGTACGAAATGATTACAAAATAAACTACAGTTCTTCAAAGAAAATCGTATTGATTTATTATTTAAGAAGTCGCCAGGTAGTCTGGGTCTGTGAAGCCCAACAAGCCCATTAAAACGCCCTGAGAAGAGTCATTGCTACTCCAAATCAAGCTTAAGCGCGAGTAGGCTTTTAGTTTAAATTTAGCGCGCACGCGAAGAGGAACTTATGCTTCAAAAGTAAGGGCCATGAAAGAGGTGTATAGTGCAGGGTGAGGTTATTTATTGCCCTCTTGTCCATATGCTCTGATGTTACGATATAAATTGGGATCTGAAAATACCTTGATTCATTACTTCCCAGATTTATGATCGTAAGAGGCACATAATGACAGTGAAGTACGCGCTGCAGTTGTTATTATACAAAGCTATCATTATTAAGGAGAGAAGGTCATATTTTTCAATTAGAACAATAAGTGATGAAAACACTCTCATTAGAATACCCTGGTACTGAAGAAATGGTTTTACTCCTTAAGTGTTATTAGCTCATTTGCCTTGAAACATGGATAGACAACATTTAACCCTTTGTTGCCTGTCCGCTTGTTTTAAGCGTAACTAAACAAATAGGATTGTACTCTAGGATTAATTTCATGTTATACTAGCCTTCAAACATAAACAATAAATAATCAAAACTGTTTTATATTGTAAAAAAAGATACAATTTTACCCTAAAATCGCAGTGATTTTTTTAAATAAATAAAAGAATAAAACCTACATAACTACAGTCCATTAACTTCCAAGCATCACACCGATTATTTTACTTGGGCTCTCCCCATCCTTTACCACAATCACTGGGATTTGAACTTGCAACATTTGGCTTTGAATGGATGGTCAGTCCATTATCTATCGCCTAACACTCATGGCCATTTGAACCAGTTTTTTGGTAGTGCCTTTGGCAGGATTATGAAAACTGGTTTAGAAGAATTTAAACTTTTAAATGGGAAGAAAAAGATTAAAAAAGACTCTACATTTATTTTCATTTATATTTTCTCTATTATTTTATATAATAATTGTATAGGCATATTTCCTTATTTTTTACTAGAACTCGATTTAAAGAAAAAACGGCATATATAGTATACTAATGAAGGCAAATAAGAGTTAAGAGCCCCATACGCTATCAGGAGTAGCGAATACGCAATCTGGTATTCAAACATGGTCTTTTAAGCTCTTGCCTTGAATACTAGATTTAAATGAGTATAAAATCCTTCTTGTAAACATATTTACAACTGGGGGGGGGGCGTATGTCATGATAAGTTCCTTCAAGTTTTGACGATAAATGGTGACCTATGTAATTGCTTCTTTAGAAACTCGATCTTATGAGGCACGAAGTTCTTAAATCATTTCTAGATTACTTAAAGCATCGTACATGTTTTTTCGAAGTAAATGCTGTATATGCATGGATTCGTGTGAAGCATTCTGCATACGAGGACAAATCCTAACACACGCTTCTTAAAATCATATAATTTATGTCGTAAATACTTTTGTGAAAATTCACAAACACTTTTCACCTATATTGAATGGGTTTATAGAAAAAACAATATGAGAGGCTGGGAAGGGAAGGGAAAAATAGATTATCACTTATTAACAGCATGCCTATTCTGCGAGAAAACACGCACTTCAGGCTGCCCCATAGCGGTTAGTATTAACACTATCATCTATTTGTAACGGACTGTTTATCGAATTCATCTGCAACAAACCAAAGTACTTTTAATTCTAATGAGAGAAAATAACGAAGTGATTTAAGTTACAAATTTACGCATTTTCTGTGAAAAATAACTTGAGGCTTTTACTTTTGTATTGCTTACCTACGGTAACTATTCCACCCAAACATGCTGTAAATCACCACAAACGCACCTTTTGACGCCCCTAAATAAAATGGTGTGTATGTTTGCAAAACTATTATTTTTAAGAAAATGTGCCCATTCCTAAAGTGCACAATTTGTCAAATATTTTCTGAGTTAACTACTTCCTAGATATTCTTTGTTATTACTTTGAATTTTAAAATACGTTATAACTTATATGCTTTTCAACTGTAAATCGTTTTTCATTATTTGCTCGTGTTCGTGCAAAGAAAATAATTTCGAAGCCATCGCATAACAATTCATTTTTAAAACGTTTCACTATCACTTTAGTATTCTGTATCCTTTTTGTAGTTACAATGAAATGTGTGAGGGCGTAATGAAGAAACAGCTATTAGGTAGCCCCGGATCGCGTGCATGCGCAATTCCATTTTCTTACGACACGTAGGAGTATCAAGGCGTTTTCTAGGTACCAAACATTGCTCAATACCTAATGCTCATATTTGTATGGCACTAGTTTAGTTTCTTTGTGGAAATATTTTTGTTTTGGAATTCCGGTGATGACTAATACACGTTTTCCATGAAGGTATTTAAATCCTGAATTAGAGAAAAGAGTGCAGCAAGGGAAATGAAGGGTGGAACACAAGAAATCGCATCCATAAATGAGATATATTGTATAGCGTCCAAACGTCATCCATATTCAAATTCCTCCAATCAGTATGTGATGTCTTACTTAAAAAGGTATTCTTAAACGTTAAACTCTTAATAGAGTCATAATATCCTTTTCTGTTTGTGCCTTCAATCAAATTTGATTGGGAAGCAGGAAATCTTATTATTATTAGTAGTAATTTTGCGATGTTTAGCCAGAAATTATCTCCAAAAATGCTGTTTTGCGATATTAGCCTTTTTGTTTTAAATTTTGATTTACACACTTCGGAAATCTATTATACATACAAATGCAAATAAAGCAGCAGTGTTTTTTACTTAAATACAGTTCTTACGGATTTATATAGCTTATGAATAGTAAGCAAAATATATTATGTTATACTATAAAATGCCATTAATATTATGTCAAAATGTAAGATGAAATATAACTTAATTCGTTATTTTCTTTTTACTTGGTCGTCATCATTATAAAGATTATTTTTAAGTGTTATTTTTAGGGCATTTTATATATAGTTTTTAATTATATTTTCAGAATTAGCAGTAAGCGACATTAAATGAAGATGCTATGATCAATTTCTATCGCTGTGCTAAGTCGATGACTCACATCAGGTTTTTACTTTCTCTACTCGTACTATCTACATAGTGTATAGAGGAAGTGTTGTATTCCACCCAAAAATTCGCTACCGAGATTTCGCCGGAAATACATGTTTTAGGATCCCCTGAATCCAAATGAAGCATTTTTAGAGAAAGGTCTGTGTGTGTGTGTCTGTCTGTATGAGTGTCTGTGGACAACATAGCTCAAAAACGAAAAGGCCCTTAAATACCAAATTTGGTATTTAGGTATAGTATCTTCCAAGGATGCGACACGAAGCTTTTCAAGAAAATCCCTCACCACGAACTACCCTTAAATAGAAAATTTTTTGAAAATGTTTATTTTCTTAAAAAAAGGCTCTAACGATTTTGATTAAAATAATGTATATCAAAGCTATTTGCATCCCGCAAAAAATATATATCTTGAATTTTCTGAAAATAGCCTCCGAAGATCTCTTTATTCTGGATGAATTTTGCCGAAATTTGCATAACTGCTAAACCGTTAGAAATGGAAAAAAACTTACCATACAGAAAATGTAGAGCACATTAAAATACACAGTATATTTTATATACCTTTTTTCGTGGAGTAAGTCGTTTTTAAGATATTCCTTGTTATTAGTTTCCGCTTAGAAAAAATTATACTTTTCTCATACAGGAATTTGTCAACTTCTGTCTGTACAAACAAAGGAACTTGACATAGCAACCATCTTTTGACTATTACTTTAACCTATGGTACTCTCATATTTCAGTTCTGCTTGACAAGCAAGCAAGTAATAAGACTATTTCTGCAAATTTTTCCTCGAATGGCATGAAGTAACTAGAAGAATTAGTTTTTTAACAATAATTTGTTGCGGGAATGTAGAGAAAGTCTTTTGAATGGAACACGTCAGATTTTTGTTGGCTGTTATGGGCTATATATGCATCCATACAATAAATCGTTTGCATTATATGGTATTATGTTTACCCTTTTGACTGTAACTTAACGGTAGTGTATTAGTTGGTGTAGTGGCTAATGGGAGCAAAGTGGGCTACCAAAGCGCAGCAGGCGGCAACAACAAACAAAAACACTTGCATGAGGTGTAAGGGCAAGCAAAGAGATGAGAGGGTGGCAGTTGAAAAATGGAGGTCAGCACACGCCGCGGGCGACTCTTGGAATTTTAAAAGCAACTTAAGATTAGGTCTCTAGACCATCCCGTTCGGGAGCGAAAATTCCAGCAGAGAAGAGATGACTCCAATTTGGAAGATAAACCCGAGTTCTCGCGTTCTTTCTTAAACACAGTTGTTTGCCCGAATCCAGGTTGGTAATTTGGGGCCTGGCGTCTAAGTCGAAATTACCCATTGACATGCCAGAGATGAAATGATTATTGAAAACAAAAGATTCTGTTCTTACTCCTTTTTATCTGTGTCAGGTTCTGTTTTATTGTTTGATGAATGGCCGAAAATTACTCTGGTCCCTCATTTTCGTCTTCAGCCGTTGCTGTTGTTATTTTGAATGTAATAGCAGTTGTCGAATTACGGGAGTTGGAATCTTTCAATGTAGAACGGCGTACACTGCGCCTCTGACCTTGGGCTTCTGGGATTAGCAACTGCATGAAGGTGATGTCGCTTTGCTTATGATTGACACGCAACTTTTACAACGTTAGCTGCAGCGAAATGCTTTGAGCCGAGACAAGTCCTTAGTGTAAACATATCTATATCATGCATTAAACCACTTCCTTAACTTCCTTAAACCAAACGAACATAAGCTGATCATATGGGATTTTTATTTTCTTTATACGTACTATGTACATAGTGTATAGAAAAGGTACTGCACTGCACCCAAAAATGGATACCGATATTTCACCGGAAATATACGTTTTAGGATCCCCTGTATTCAAAAAAAGCATTTTCAGAAAATGGTCCGTGTGTCTGTGAACACGATAACTCAAAAACGAAAAGTCGGTAAAATACCAAACTTGGTATTTAAATTTAGTATCTTCCAGGAATGCGTCAAGACGATTTTGAGAAAACTTTCCCTCCCCCAACTACCCTTTCCATGGAACATTTTTCCAAAAATGTTTGTTTTCTCAAAAATGGCTCTAACGATTTTGATTAAAATATCGTACATTAAAGCTATTTACCTGACTAATAAAATGTATTTCTTGAATTTTTCTGGGAATAGCCTCTGGAGAGTACTTTATTCTGGATGAATTTACGGAATTTAGAATAACTGCTTGACCGTAAATGATGGACAAACGAAGAGCACGTTAAAACACATACTTTATGTTATATACATTTTTTTCATGGAGTTTTTCGTTTTTGAGACTATCCTTGTTTTTGGTTTCTGCTTTGAAAAACATATTTTTCTCATACAGCTATTTGTCAACTGCTGTCCATACAAACAAAGGAACTTCAGTCACATAGCAACCAGCTTTTGACTATCACTTTAACCTATGATACTCCTTAATTTCGCTTCTACTTATAGGGAAGTAGGTAATAAGGTTATATCTGCTAAATTTTTCTGATTAGCATGAAGTAAATAGAAGTTACAGAGGTGTCATGTGAATGGAACACGTCAGATTTTTTTCTGATAGTTTTAGCTGTGGGGTGAAAGTTACATTTATAATTAACAGCGATGGTAGCAAATTGAGTAATCCAGGTTACTGCCTCAAGGATGACTAATATTTCAGTTTGGAAGATTGAGCATAAACGGGCTAGTTTATGTGGCTGAATGGATTTCATTGTTATCGAACAAATCTGATGTATTCCATTCACGTGACTTTCTCTACATCTCTGTAAGAAATTATTGTTAAATAGTTTATGCTTCTAGCTACTTCATGCTAATCAAGGAAAAATAGTAGTAGTGTCATTACTTGCTTCCTTGTAAGTAGAAGCGAAATAAGGGAGTAGCATAGGTTAAAGTGAAAGCCAAAAGCTGGTTGCTATGTGACTGATGTTCCTTTGTTTGTATGGACAGGAGTTGACAAATTCCTGTATGAGAAAAGTATAAGTTTTTTTAAAAGAAGGAATATCTAAAAACGTCAACTCCACGAAACAAAGTATATAACATAAATTGTGTGTTTAAACGGGGTCTACATTTTTGTGTGGTAAGTTTTTGTGCATCTCTTACGGTTTAGCAGTTATACAAATTTGCGTAAAATTAACCAAGAATAAAGTAGTCTTCAGAGGCTATTCCCAGAAAATTCAGAAATACATTTTATTTGTTACGTAATTTCTTTAAAATACGATATTTTAATCAAAATCGTTAGAGCTATTTTTGCGAAAATCAAAATTTTCGAAAAAAGTTCCATGTAAAGGGTAGTTAGGGTAGGGGGATTTTCCTGAAAATCTTCGCGTCGTATCCTTGGAATATACCAAACCTAAATACCAAGTTTCGTTTATAACGGACTTTTCGTTTTTGAGCTATGGTGCCCACAGACACACACCTCTCATCTAAACGGCCCGGGTTCGATCCCAAGCGACCACATGTGATATTTTTGGTGGACAAAGCGGCGCTGGGGCGGGTTTTCTCCGGGTACTCCGGTTTCCCCCGCCATCGCATTCCACCAGTGCTACACCATCATTCATGTATCATCAGTGTCACAGCCTGCGGTGCCGTAAGTAGTTAAAGCGGGCGTTAAACACTACCAAAAAAAAAAAGAACCAGACACACACATACACACAGACAGACACACACGGACATTTTTCTAAAAATGCTTTTTTTGGATTCAGGGGGTCTCAAAACATATATTTCCGGTGAAAACTCGGTATTGAATTTTTGGATGCATTACAATACCTTCTCTATACACTATGTACATAGTACGTGTAGAGAAAGTAATAAACAAAAAAAAACGCAGCTTACCAGATCACCTGATTATCTTACTGTTTGAGAGCGCACTTGAAGTACACACTCAGAGATAACTGATCGACAGTGCCTCCTCTGACTACATCAACTTTAGAAATTCATGAGGATGGCCTATTTCTAAAAGTTGGTGCTTCTTTCAATTTAGAGGAGTAGCTGTTCATTTGGTACATTAATTCCTTTCTTAACACAACCTAATTTGGCTCGAACTATAATCTGTAAAATAAGTCCACGTTGAATCCCTTGTAATTTCTTTTGTGCCCGTTTCTTATCTAAGATATGTGAAATGCGGACACACCACAAATTGAATCTTATTTTGGGATATATCAGCGCAAATTAGTACAATATGTATTAGATATTCAGGTATCTACTCCATGGGAAGATAAATAAAACAATATATTTTCGCCTGGTAATGCTTCTTTGGATAAGGAAAGCATAGCTTCAGATTTTGTAGGTAGACATTTGTACATTTTTGACTAGTTCGCATGAGAAGGAAAAAGAAAAAAAAAACACACACATGTTCTCTCTCTCTCTCTCTCTCTCTCTCTCTCTCTCTCTCTCTCTCTCATAGGCCTGATAATATTCTAAGTTTACTTTGAGTAAACCGTCTAAAACAAATTAGTTGTAAGTGTCTGAAGACCTTACCAATTAAAAAGTTCCCGTACATAAGTATTGCCGACGCAAAACTTCTGGAATCGTGAACCTCACCGCCAATCCAGTTACCGAGCCTAGCTTATCGGAGTTGATGGTATGATACATTGCTTACTTAAAGTCACAGCGAGCAAACTTTGTACAGTCTATATCGAAAGTGTTCCGCATATGTTTGTATTCAAAGTGGGCAGTAAATAGTGTCCATTTTATTATTTCATTTTTTAACCATGACTGCTACTTTTCAAAGTTAAGTGGCAAGGTATTACTTAGTTCAGACCAGAGAAATAATAGCAAATGTTCTTGACTTCGTGAAACAAGAGGCAGAGATGAAGGAAGAAAATATATGTTCCCCGAGTTCTTCACAAACCTGTGAAAGTGAATAAAATAGTAGCCAAGGCAACAGATATTTCACTGAATTCCGTTTCCAGGATTCCCAAAGATAAGAAAAAAGAACTTAATATAACACTTTTAAATTAAAAGATGTGGAACAGTTGTGTCGCCAGCGAATTGCAGTAATTGGCAGTCAGAATGGGAAAATGTATGTCGACATGTTGAGAACATTGAAAGTCATTAGAAAGAATTGTGGAAAATCAAATAGAAAGAATTCTAATCCAGGTTAATTAGTGCATAAAGTAGTAATAGTGTTGATGATAACAATGGCGTGAGCGAAAACGAAGGACTGTCAGGTGTGGAAGAATTGGAGGCAGACGATTGACATTGTTTATATAGTAGGCCATTTGTATACATGTTTTGTAGATATAAATATACATATAAAAACACATGTTTATCAGTGCAGGTACATAAGAGGTGACAGATATTTGACATTGACTGTGACAGGCACTCTTCCAGCAGACATGAATCAACTGGTGAACTGCTTATCTGAAAGTACAACTCGCTTCCTAACTCTCTTTAAGATTTTCACATGTCCAGATCTGTTGCGCCAGTTTTAACACCTATCAGTATAGCTATATACATGCTTGGGATATGCTGGTATTTTGAAATGTATGATAGTTTATCTTCATTATGTAGACAAAGGTTCAGTTTGATTATTAACAAATTTAACCACATCATTTTACAGGAATAAATTGCTTTTATATAAATGCAAAATGTACGTTAGTTAGCTGCCTAGTTTGGGGTACCGGGTCTGGCTCTCCTTATTCACAAGGTACAAGTTCAAAACTCTGGTGGGATTAGATGTTGGATAAGGATTAAAACTTTCTGGTTTTCCTCATCCTAAGAAAAGCAATTTCGGGCTACCAATCGCTGTGCCTTGGGTTCATATGAGAATCAATTCAGCCTACTTCTGAACCCGAGGTTGCGGGTTCAAACCCGGCTGTGGCAGTTGGATTTTTCATGCCTAATAGCCTTTAGAAAGGAAGTAAAGATGGTGGTCTCGCGTCGTAAAGTTATAGCACGTAAAAGAATCTCAAGCCAGATAGAGGCTTCCGAGTAGCAATTCTGGTCTTTTCATGCCAAACATAGAATGAAACATTAAGAATCACAAAGTAAAAGGGCACATATTATTATTATTGTTGTTGTCATCGACACCATACTCATAAGGACACTTGCACAAAGGATGTAATATATAATGTGTGTGAGCGCGCATGCGTGTGCATGTGTGTTGAATGCTTCTACCTCTCAATCTATGAGGATAGGAAGGAAAAAGTAACAAAAGTGAAATTTCAAAGGATGACGCCAGCGAGGTTCGAATCTGATCCCTCTACATAGCTTATTGCTTTCGAACCATTTTTTTTTTAAATCAATGGGCGTGTGCTTTACATAAGGGAATGCATCAACACAGTTAATGTGAACAACCCAAAAGTGCACTGGTTGTACCATTGGAGTATGCGTTCCTGTGGATAAAGTTAAATCCTATTAAACGCATTTTGGTAGTTTTAGTTGCCTCCCTACACTGTTTTAACAATAGGAATCTTGATGCGCACGCGCGACTGCAGTATCTGATTGTAAAGAAACTATCCATACGCGGCTAAGAGAAATGTTAATAATAATTATTTTAGATAAAAATAATGATATCGCAAACATGCACAGTAGTTCTTATATTTCTATTGATCCATAGGATTACTATGTGTGTTTAAGGCCCAGATTTCAAAATTACTTTGGCTATAGATAAGAAACACGTGACAACTGAATGTTACAAATCCCTTCCTGAAAAATCTGATGTGTTCCATTCACGTGACTTGCTCTAAATTTCATTAGTAAATTATTGTTAATAAGCTTATTCTTTTATTTATTTCATGCTAATCGCGCAAATGTAGCAGAAATACTCTTATTTCTTGCTTTATTGTAAGTAGAAGCGAAATAAGGGAGTACCATAGGTTAAAGTGACAGTCAAAAGCTGGTTGCTATGTGAGTGATGTTCCTTTGTTTGTATGGACACGAGTTGGGAAAATCCTGTACGAGAAAAGTATAAGTTTTTCAAAGCTGAAACCAAAACAAAGGAATATCTCAAAAACGATCAACTCCACGAAAAAAATGTATCTATCATAAATTGTGTGTTTTAACGTGTTCTACATTTTTTGTGTTTTAAGCTCTTGTCCATCTCTTACGGTTTAGTAGTTATGCAAAATTCATCCAGAATAAAGTAGTCTTCAGAGGCTATTCCCAGAAAATTCAAGATATACATTTTATTTGTCAGGTAAATAACTTTAATATACGATATTTTAATCAAAATCGTTAAAGCCATTTTTTAGAAAATCAAATTTTCGAAAAAAGTTCCATGTAAAGGGTAGTTGGGAGTGGGGGATTTTCTTGAAAACCTTCGTGTCCCATCCTTGGAAGATACCAAACCTAAATACCAAGTTTGGTTTTTAACGAACTTTTCGTTTTTGAGCTATGTTGCCCACAGACACACACACACACACACACACACACACACACTCAGACAGCAAGGCACACGGGTATTTTTCTAAAAATGGTTGTTTTATTCAGGAGGTCTCAAACATGTATTTCCGATGAAATCTTGGTATCGAATTTTTGGGTGCATTACAATAACTTCTCTATACACTATGTACATAGCACGTATAGCGAAAGTAAAAATGAGATCAAATGTCTTGTTTACTTAGAAAAGATCCTCTGTTTTATTTGAGAAATCGGTTAAAAATGTCATTAGCACACTTTAATGTTTTCCAAGTGCATAGTTGCATATTAAAGTGTAGGTTATGCAATTCTATGTAATATGTTGCTATACTACAAATCTGATGTGTTACACTCACATGACTTTCTCTACCTACTCTACAAATAAACTTCTTAGAAAAGATAGTTCTTCTTTTAACACCAAGCCAATCGAAATAAACATTAGCAGAATTTTCTTGTTAGTTAGTTTCTTATAAGTAGAAGGGAACTAAAGGAATGCGCTATGCTAATGTGATAGTCAAATGTTCTAAAAGCTGCCGTTATGTGATTATTGTTCGTTTCTTTACTTGTCCAGGAGTAGAACAAAGGAAAAACGGACACTTCCGTCTGAGAAAAGTATAAGCACTTCACAACTGAAACTAATAACAATGAATACCTCGAAAACGGTAAGCTCCATGAAAAAAATGTAAATGACATAACTGTGTGTTTTCATAAGATCTACATTTTTTTTGTAAAGTATGTTTTTGTCTGTCTCTTACAGTTTACTGTTTATGTCAAATTAAGCAAAATTCATCCAGAATAAACAGGTCCATACGTTTTATTTGTGATAGAAATGGCTTTAATATGTGGTATTTTAATCAAAATCTTAGAGCCATTTTTAAGAAAAACAAACATTTTCGAAAATGTTTCCAATACCAATTTTGGTATTTAACTGTATCTTCGTTTTTGAGCTAGGCTGTCCACAGACACACACACACACACACGGACCTGTTTCCGAAAATTCTTTTTTTGGAATCAGGGGGTCCTAAAACATGTATTTCCGGTGAAATCTCGACATCGAATTTTTGGGTGGAACACAATACTTCTCTATGCCTATGTACATTGTACATACGGGACTAGAGAAAGTAAAAAAAAAGCTCTTGCCTATGGCCATGAGGCGCTTTTCATTGCATGGAAGAGTTAAAGATTGATAACTTCCGTCGCGGGAACTATAGAGTTTATTCGTCCGCATTTAAAGACTTTGTTCATTTGTTTTGAAACATCCTGATGATAAGTTGTTAAAACAATGAAAAGGGAACAAATAAAGACAGTAGAAAGTATATGAAATAATGGGTTAGGAGTAATATCATATGAGCCCTTAACAGGGACATCAAGTTACCTCCTAAGCTGATAATGGGTTGCACCGAGTAAGACAAACGACGGTGTCTCCCATGGGAAAATATGGCAGGTAAATGGAACTTAGTAGTTAATAATACAGAAGTAGATGTAGCTACATGTAACATATTAAGGAGTAACTCAATTCCACCATTAGTAATGCTTGTGTAATAGTACTGCGGATGTTATTATTATTATTATTATTATTATTATTATTATTATTATTATTATTATTACCATAGTACTATATGCGGTTGTATTTTAACAAAGTATAGCAGTGTAAGCGTGCGTATCTGACTTTTATCTATTTGTGTAGGAAAATCCTAGGAAAGCGCAGATGACTGGTAACACTGTTTACTATTAGTCTAACTTTCACAAACGGTACAGTTAAAAATCCTGGTGAATTTTCAATGAACTTACCCAAATAAGTTTTAATAGACAATAAAACACTTGTCCAAGTACTTTTGCATATGTCTAAGCTGTTCGATTCAGCGTATCAAGAAAATGAATGTACATAGAAAAACTTTTTAAAAATATAACAATTAAAATAACACAATTCAACCACGCCATTGCTTCGAATAACATATCGTGGAAATAGACACAAAAAGTTAAAATACGCACTAGGAGTACCAAGAAGAGAGAAGGTAATATGAAAACAGAATAAGCCAGTTAGAAGATGTATAATAAACAAAGCTAAAAATTCCATCTTATGCCTTGAACATCTGGTAACAAGTTCTGATAAATAATAGTTTAAAAATCTGATGTGTTCCATTCACATGCCTTTCTTTACATCTCTGCAATAAATTATTGTTAAAAAGCTTATGCCTCTATTTACTTTATGCTAATCGATAAAAAATTAGTAGAAATAGTCTTATTACTTGTTTCCTTGTAAGTAAAAGAGATAACAAAGAAGTACCACAGGTTAAAGTGATAGTCAAAAGCTGGTTGCTATGTGACTGAAGTTCCTTTGTTTGTATGGACATCAGTTGACAAACTCCACGAAAAAAATATATATAACATAAACTGTGTGTTTTAACGTGCTCTGTATTTTTTGTGTGGTAAGATTTTCTCTATCTCTTACCGTGTAGCAGTTATGCAAAATTCAGTAAAATTCATCCAGAATAAAGTAGTCTTCAGAGGCTATTCGCCGAAAATTCAAGCTATACGTTTTATTTATAAAGTAAATATCTTTAATGTAAGATATTTTAATCACAATCGTTAGAGCCCTTTTTAAGAAAATCAAAATTTTCGAAAAAAGTTCCATGTAAGGGGTAGTTGGAGGTGGGGATATTTCTTGAAAATCTTCGTGTCGCATCCTTGGAAGATAACAATCTTAAATACCAATTTTGGTATTTTACCGACTTTTCGTTTTTGAGTTATCGTGTTCACAGACACGCACACACACACGGACCTTTTTCTGAAAATACTTTTTATGGATATACAGGGAACCCTAAAACATATATTTCCGGTGAAATCTCGGTATCGAATTTCTGGGTGGAGTGCAATTACCTTCTCTATACACAATGCACATAATAAGTGTAGAGAAAGTAAAAATTGAAATTAAAAACCAGCTTACAGTGTATAATTGTTAACATCTAGTCTGCGTATACGAGCACGTTTTGATAACTTTTTTCTTCAATATTTATAACCCTTTATAAAATGGGACAAATATTATTAAAAGTTTTAATGCATTGACTTTACTTTTCAAGAACGAATTTTTATGCATGTGGCAAAAAGTTACAACAGCCTCTCCATATTAGTCTCACATTAGTTAAGTGCCGCAAGAGCTACCGTTATATCGAGAACGCAAATGATAAACTGCAGTAATAGTGCTGCCTGGGTGTTCAAGCATTTTGCCACACAACCCTTAAGCCTTAACTGCTGCAAACAAAATAGTACTTTTCTGCTTCATTGATATGTAAAGTCTCCCATTTTAAAGACAGAATGTCATGGAATAGTGTTTATCGTTTTAATTGGTATGAACAGGTGTTAATAACATTTTCGTTAAGTGGAATATGATACGAATCACGTGCGTTCAGGTTGGGCAGCAGGAGAGCAATTTGTAAATGGCATTACCTTGCTTCACTTTGTTTTTACTTTCTCTACACGAACTATATACATATTGTATATTGTTCGTGTAGAATTCGATACCGAGATTTCACGCAAATATATGTTTTAGGGTCCCCTGTATCCAAAAAAAGCATTTTGGGAAAAAATGTCCGTGTGTGTGTCCATGAACACGATAACTCAATTCGGTAAAATACCAAACTTGGTATTTAAGTGTAGTATCTTCCAGGGATGGGACCCGAAGATTTTGAGAAAAATCCCCCTACCCCCAACTACCCTTTCCGTGGAACATTTTTCCGAATTTTTGATTTTCTCGAAGATAGCTCTAACGACTTTTATTAAAATATCGTATATTAAAGCTATTTACCTGACAAATTAAATGTATATCTTGAATTTTCTGGGAATAGCCTTTGAAGAGTACTTTATTGTAGATGAATTTTACGGAATTTTGAATAACTGCTAAACCGTAAGAGATGGACAAAAACTTACTACACGAAAAATGTAGAGCACGTTAAAACAAATAACTTATGTTACATACATTTTTTTCGTGGAGTTCATTATTTTTGGGACATTCCTTGTTTTTGGTTTCTGCTTTGAAAAACTTATACTTTTCTTATACAGGAATTTATCAACTGTTGTCCATTCAAAGGAACTTCAGTGACATAGCAACCAGCTTTTGAATATTGCTTTAACCTATGATACTCCTTGTTTCGCTTCTACTTACAAGGAAGTAAGTAATAAGAATTTCTGCTGTTTTTTTTTTTTTTTTTTTTTTCTGATTAGCATGAAGTAAATAGAAGCATAAGCTTTTTAACAATAATTTGTTGCAGAGATGTAGAGAAAGCCATGTGAATGGAACACATCAGATTTTTACTCCTATCAACACAAAATGACATGTTAATCACGTCATATGCCTCAACTTAGCTCGAACTAGGTACAATTTGAACCATTTGATCTGCAAGCTGCTCCAGACCTTTCCAAAATATCAAGGAAATATAATTTTAGTTAGAGGCAATTTTAATGGAAGACAGTGTTGATTAGATTGTTATCTTATTACGTATGAAACCAGGAATGCTATTTCAATTACAGCCTACATTTACAGTTTCTTGTTATTTTGAGATATCTATACATTTTACTTATTCATTTTGTTCATTCCTTTCGTCTGCGTCGTGGTTTAGCTGAAGTAAATCTCCCTGTTGACTTTGCATTTTCCTATTATTGTGCCTTACAATGAACTGCAGCCACAAAACCATCATGATGTGTCCTACTCAAATAACAAAGTTCTATAAGAGATCACAATAACAATGAAAAGAAATATGGCGTGGTATGTTCAACGTTAGCGAAGCTGATGTGGAATATAAACCTATAACTGATTATTCGTCCACGGGAAGTTATGATAATTGGATTATGATGGTAGCGTGAAGTCACATTGGCGTATCAGGAATGCTAACATTCAACCCTTCTTTGCATTATGACATGGAAGAGCTATCATTAAATGGCGAATTTATTGCCCAGCGATGTACTTGTTAGTGGGCGGGCTTCATTATGCAACAAGAACACTTAACCCTTATGAGTCATTCGTCACTGCCATAAAACATTCCGTATTCAGTGTGTGCTTATGTGTTCCGATTTCTTTCTAGACATTCAAGTGAATAATTTATTTACTTCTTTTCAGGATAGACTTTAAGGGGATTTCATTCAGACTTCAAATATACACATCTAAGAACATAAATGCCAAAAATGCCACTTACGTTGAGATTTTCTGTTTGTATTATAATATGAGGCAATATTTATATCTTAACCACAAAATCTGCCGACATTTTGTGAATTTTACTGTCGTTTTTGTAATATTTGATGTTCAAATGTTTTTGTTCTGTTGCATTCCGAAGTTGAAATCGCTGGATGCAATATTTATTATTCCCTGTGCTTTCGTCGCGTATAAGTGTTTTGATTTTGTCTATGCGATTTTGTTTTCCAACACTAAGTATCATGGTTACGTGTTGATGTGAAGCCAGTTATCAAAAAGAAAGAGGCTTTTTCACATGTATGGAAAAGGCCACTTGGAGATTACGCGTATATTAATGTATTCGCATAAGCGTACAGATATTTGCAGCATTCAACAAAGCACATAAATTGCATTGAGCGTTTGCAGTTTCACTTTAGAATTGTGGGAAATGATTACAAAATAAACTACAATTCTTCAAAGAAAATCGCAGTGATTTATTATTTAAGAAGTCGCCAGGTAGTCTGGGTCTGTGAAGCCCAACAAGCCCGTTAAAACGCCCTGAGAAGAGTCATTGCTACTCCAAACCAATCATAAGCGCGAGAAGATTTTTAGTTTAAATTTAGCGCGCACGCGAAGAGGAACTTATGCTTCAAATATAAAAACAATTCGAACTCAGCTTGTTTTAAAAACATGTTTAAAATCAATTGATGCGTGGCATGCATTTGCAGACGAATGTTCAACATACATTCAGAAGACATTAAAACGGCCATACGAAGTGAAAGCTGTGACAATACATAAACACAGAGTTTCAGTTCGATAACCAAACTTTTCTACTATGAAATATCAGTCAGTAAAATGTCATTATGGACAGCCATTGTCAAATATCCACTCTCGTAGCCTATTAATAGATGACAGGTTGGTTTCGAATCGGACACCTAGCTTATTTGGCTGATTCTGGCTACTAAAAGTAAATTATATCAGGTGAGTCGCTGGAAAGATTTAAAGAAAGGCAATATTCGTGGTACCTAAGAAAGACATAGCATTAAACGGATAAAATTGATGCGAGAGCAACAGATACATTAATGCAGCGGAATAATACTTGCATGAAGGTACCATTTGGGTTAACTTCATCGCCTCGGTTTAGTAACAAATAGATGAAGGAGCACGCCTTTGGTAACAGGTTGAATTTATAAATAGTTTATTTTGCTTAATAATTTCAAGAGTAAATGCACTCATACATGGAATCTGTTTTTGCTTTCTCTCTACATGTACTATGTACATAGCGTATAGAGAAGGTATTGCACTCCACCCAAAAATTCGATACCGAGATTTTACCGGAAATATATGTTTTAGGATCCCTTGTATAAAAGAAAACATTTTCAGAAAAAGGTCCGTGTGTGTGTGTCTGTGAACATGATAACTCGAAAACGAAAAGTCGGTAAAGTACCAAACTTGGTATTTAAGTTTAGTATCTTCCAAGGATGAGACACGAAGCTTTTGAGAAAAATCTCCCCACCTGACAAATAAAATGTATATCTTGAATGGTTTGGGAGTAGCCTCTGAAGACTACTTTATTCTGGATGAATTTTACGGAATTTTGAATAACTGCTAAACCGTAAGAGATGAACAAGAACTTAAAGCACAACAAATGTAGAGCACACTAAAGCACACAATTTATGTTAAATACATTTTTTCGTGGAGTTTATCGTTTTTGAGATATTCATTGTTGCGTTCAGGCTTTGAGAAACGTATATATTTCTGATACAGGAATTTGTGAAAATCTGTCCACATAAACAAAGGAACTTCAGTCACATAGCAACCAGCTTTTGACTATCACTTTAACCTATGGTACTCCCTTATTTCGCTTCTACTTACAAGGAAACAAGTAATAAGACTTTCGGCTAATTTTCTCGATTAGCATGAAGTAAATAGAAGCATAAGCATAGCAATTTGAGGCAGAAATGTAGAGAAAATCATGTGAATGGAACACATCAGATTTTTATATATATATGCTTGTACCAATACTCATCATGTGACATTGTTTTAATATCATTTTAATATTGAAATTTGCGGTTAGTTGGTTATATCTCTTGTAGCACATTTTAAACTTTTTCTCTAACAGAATTTTAAAGATATAATTTGGGTATCAATTGTGGTGTAATTTTATTTTAAAATATATTTATTTCTCATAAGCATGTTCATAAAATTAGTCATTCATTCCGTCCCAAATATGTTTAACTAAAGGAGATTTATTATTAATGAAAAATATGACAAATATAAAAATTAATATCACAATTCCTGATCTAAAAATCAAACTAAAGAGTGATAAAAATCTAATGCTATTCTCCAACATTTATGTTGAAGACACTAGTCCGTTGTTATAATATTTTGAAAGTAAGTGTCAGGAGAAACTGAAATTCTGCACTATTTAAACTATACCGCATTTTTGGCCTGGTAGCTTCAGATTATAGAAATTAGTAAATTCGATTTTGGAGCACAATAAAATGCACATTGTTTCCAATGCATTCTCACCTAATTACATCAGAGAAAGTGTATAAATGGTCATGAGGCCTAACGTAGATTTCTTAAGGTATTTCAGTGATAACTTCTGTCATTTATTAAAGCATAGCAAAATGTCTCACAGATGATCTAGTACCGAAAATGGCGACTCCCAGTAGAAGCTGAATTGTCTTAAAAGAAAGAAAAAAGTGTTACAAAGGAAAAACTGGGGCATAGCTTCCTAAACGCTTTTCTTTTAGTGGCCGATTAAAAATCCTGAGCCTAATTAAATCCATTCAGCATCTTTCATTGAATCTTTCTCTCTCCTTCATTAATACGTAAAAGAAAAAGGACATGTTTAAATCTGTTTCTCTGAGGTAGCCAGCGCATTTAGTTGTAGGTCTACGTAAAAAAGGGTAGAGACATAGACGATAATGTACATTTCTTTTCACCCGCTGCTTCTCGAAGTGGTCCCATAGATTAAGGACCATGCATAATCTCCATTTCCTTAAACCTTTGTTCTTTCCCCCTTTCATTTTGCTTCCTCCTCTTCTCGCTATTTCCACGCGAATTGAAACCCTCCTCCTCCCAACCAACCCTTACGTTTCTTTTGCAACGCATTACGAATTCATGAAAACTCTCACACAATCCATCCCCATACTTTGCTTGTCTCCCAAGCGAGTCAAAATTGATCTTTGCCGTTCTCTTCAAAGAGGCAACTAAAGAAGTGAAACAAAGGACCCTCCGTTCCCTTCACAAACCTGATAATGTCTCGGAAGCTGCTGATATTCAAACCGAAAAGAAAAACGGTTTCTCTTTAATAACAACCACCAACTAACAAGGAGTAAGAGATTATCCGTTTTGCGGTAGCTGTTTCTTCGTTCTGACTCAGCAATTTGTGTTTCTTCCCATCAACATTCGCATGGGGAAAACTGATTATCACCATTATAATTTGTACAAGGAAGCCTAATTTTGAATGCATTATTACGGTACAAGAATAATTGAATTCGGAAGTTGAAATTAACTTAAGGTTGTTTGTTTGGCAAAATGACTGCGAGAGACAGGAAGAAAATATAAAGCGCTTATAATCTTCAGACATGATTGTTCGTTGATGAAGCACGATTGTTTACGGAATATTTATTCCCTTGAATAAATAAACACACACTCACATAATGATGGCGGCAGGAGATAGGATCATTGGTTCGTTTCATTTCATTACGCAAGACACCTATATACGATTCTCTTGAAAATCTTGGTGTCTCAGTCTTGGAAGAGGCTGAATTTAAAATATCAAGCTGCACATTTAACCGCCTTTTCGATTTTGGGTAATGTGTTTCCACAGACACACACAGACAGACACACACAGAGGACCAGATGAAATGCAAAGAATACATCTTCAGTTTAAGATTCTCTATTTTCACTCTCTCTCTAGCCCAAAGGTATTCCACTCAAAAATTCGATGTCGAGATTTCACTGGAAATATATGTTATGGGGCCCTCTGAGTTCGAAAAAAGCATTTTTAGGAGAAGTTCCATGTGTGTGTGTGTGTGTGTGTGTGTGTGTGTGGATAGCATAGCTAAAAAGGCCGATAAATACCAAACTTGGTATTTTGGTTTAGTATCTTCCAAGAATGCGACACCAAGATTTTCAAGAAAAGCCCCCATCACAAACTACCCTTCACATGAAAAAAAAATTATTTTCTTAAAAATGGTTCTAACACTTTGATTAAAATTATGTATACTAAAAGTATTTACATCCCAAATAAAACGTATACCTTGACTTTTGTGGGAATTTTTTATTCTGGATGAATTTTGCCAAATTTTTCTTAGCTGCCAAACGTAAAAAATAGAAAAAAACTTACTGAACAAAAAATGTATATCACGACAAAACACGCAATTTATGTCCTATATATTTTTGCTGTGGAAGTAACCGTTTCCGAGATATTCCTTACTATTGGTTTTAATTGTACAGTACTTATACTCTTCTCAGACAGGAAGTGTCCGTTTTTCTTTTGTTCTACTTCTGGCCAAGCAAAGAAGCAACTTACAATGGCAATGGCATAACGACGGCTTTTAAAACATTTGACTATCACTTTAGCCGGCCGTGCCGTGGCCGAGTGGTTACACCACTCGACTCTCACCTAGACGGCCGGGGTTCGATCCCAAGCGACCGCATGTGAGATTTGTGGTGGACAAAACGGCGTCGGGGCGGGTTTTCTCCGGGTACTCCGGTTTCCCCCGCCATCGCATTCCACCGGTGCTCCATCATCATTCATGTATCATCAGTGTCATCGCCTGCGGTGCCATTAGTAGTTAAAGCGGACGTTAAACACTACCAAAAAAAAAAAAATCACTTTAGCCTAGATCATTCCTTTAGTTACTTTCTGCTTATATGGAAGTAAGTAATAAGACCATTCTGCTAATGTTTATCTCGATTAGCACTGTATAGAAAGAAGAATAATCTTTTGTAAGAAGTTTGTTTTTAGAGCAGTTAGAGAAAGTCATGTGAGTGTAACACATAAGCTTCTTTTCTTTTTCTGGAAGTAGTTTGCGAGTAACGAGTCTGGTAGGATTTGTTTAGTTGTTTTGTTGATGAGGGGTAAATTAAGTAATATTAAACAAAGGTACTTCCTCAAAACAAAACAAAACAAAATCTGATGTGTTCCATTCACATGACTTTCTCTATATGTCTGTAAATTATTGTTATAAGCTTATCTTTTACTTATTTCATGCTTCTCGAGAAAAATTAGCAGAAATAGTCCTATTTCTTGCTTTATTGTAAGTAGAAACGAAATAAGGGAGTACCATAGGTTAAAGTGAAAGCCAAAAGCTGGTTGCTATGTGACTGATGTTCCTTTGTTTGTATGGACAGGAGTTGACAAATTCCTGAATGAGAAAACTATAAGTTTTTCAAAGCTGAAACCAAGAAAAAGGAATATCTCAAAAACGATCAACTCCACGAAAAAATTGTATATAACACACAATTTGTGTGTTTTAACGTGCTCTACATTTTTTGTGGGTTAAGTTTTTGTCCATCTCTTACGGTTTAGTAGTTATGCAAAATTCATCCAGAATAAAGTAGTCTTCAGAGGCTATTCCCAGAAAATTCAAAATATACATTTTATTTGTCAGGTAAATAACTTTAATATTCGAAATTTTAATCAAAATCGTTAGAGCCATTTTTTAGAAAATCAAAATTTTCGAAAAAAGTTCCATGTAAAGGGTAGTTTGGGGTGGGGGGATTTTCCTCAAAATCTTCGTGTCGCATTCCTGGAAGATACTAAACTTAAATACCAAGTTTGGTATTTTACCGACTTTTCGTTTTTGAGTTATCGTGTTCACAGACACGCGGACACACACACATAAGGACCTTTTTCTGAAAATACTTTTTTTGGATACAGGGGACCCTAAAACATATATTTCCGGTGAAATCTCGGTATCGAATTTTTTGGTGGAGTGCAATACATTCTCTGTTCACTATGTACATAGTGAGTATAGAGAAAGTAAAAATCGCCCAACATTCAACTTTTAAAATCAAAACAAATATATTTTGTACAGATGTGTTTTGGCATTACTTTAAGGAGACGCTTTGAATGCGTATTTGTTTAACCATTGAGATGACATCTGAAATTATTTGTGTTGTAGAATCTTAAACCAGATTTGTAGGACACTAACAAGATTTTTCTTTATTTTCTAAGTTAAAACAAAAATATGGATATGACTTCCTGGGTTCTGAAAGCCTGAATGGACGTGGTTTTTCAGCTCAAGAACTTGCTCCATTTTATCATCTGTACTCTCAAAGTCGAGCGAAAATAGAGTTAATGGCACTCAGAAAAGCCAGTACAACATTTTCTTTGTTTTAACTTTTGCGGTTGCACAATTCTTCCCTCTCTATCCATTCATGTTTCTTTCTTTGCTTTGCCATTTCTTTCTTCCAATGATTTCAGACATGGTGGGCTGTATTATAATTATTATTAGTCTGAATGAATAAGTGTATTTATTGACATAACAATATCATACACTGAATATCAACAAACGCCCGGGTCCACAGACCGTACGTGCTTTTGTAATACACACTAAAAGCAATATTAAAACAACAAAGAATTAAAACAGTAAAAACGAAAATAAAAAGACAAAGATATTAAAACACAGCAATTTAAATGTACAGCACAGAGTACACCTTATTCACAACATAAAAGTACCCTGTTGTAGTATATTAATACACTTAAATAAATATATACATATAATATATACACAATATATAAAACCATAACACAACAGTGACCTAAGTATGACACAAAATATATGTATGTAAACCATTTTAATCACTTTTGTCTAGTTGTTCTTATCTCCCCCCCCACCCTGTCATCTCTATTGACAGCGTTCCAGATCTCAGCTGTCTTGCCTTAGGTATACATTTACCTATCCCGTCCACGATTTCCTTGCCTGCCAGTAGCGTCCAACATGCTTCCAGCTCTACATTCGCGGTGGTAAATATTTTCCCCGTCATTTCTTCGTACCCCTACATCTTGCCAAGATGTGGGACCACGACTCTTCCTCGCAAATGGGACAGATTCTCGTCAGCAATGTTTGTGCTCCTCCATGCTCCTAGTCTAATCCACATGAGCCCCTCTCTAATGAGTTTGGTACCTGTTTTGATGTATTGCTATTCAACACACTGTGTACTATAACTGCAAGCATCCAACACCCTCAGGCGCGTAGTAAAGCAATTAATTGAGTGACACTAAAATGGTAGATAATACGGCACATAGTCGGGAATTCAATTCCTCGATAGTCAGGCCGGTCCCCGTGGCCACGCTCGCTAAAGCGTCTCGCTGTGGTGCTTCGTGGGCAGGGGATCATGGGTTAGAGTCCCGTCTTGGGCATGGGTGTTATATGTTTGTGCAAGGCGTATATGTTTGTAAAAGAAGCAGTAAAACCAGTAAACCAGTAATCAGTAAAACCTACGGGGGGAAATGTAAATAGAGATACAGTACCGGAGTCCTGATCAGACTCCGTTACTGTTAAAAAAAAAAAAAAATAGTCAATGAAGTGAATGGAATATTGTAGTGGGCACAACCAACGTTTCAACAAGAAAATAGTGTTTTCCATCCACAAGACTATCTCTCCCTGTAGAAGGAAAATAATGTAATACACTAAGCTAAAGCGATAATCAAATCTTTTAAAAGCTGGTCGCTATTGGATATAGTTGAAATTCGGTTCTCTTTGCAAACCTATAAGTAATAGAAAATATATGAAGTGAATGATGACTTCTCGTCTGAGACAAGTTTTAATTATTTTAACATTGATACTAATTCATAGGGAATATCTCGGAAATGGTTAACTCTGTAATGTATATATAATATATGTGTGTGTGTGTGTGTAATATATTATTCATGCTATATCATACATGATATAAATTGCTTTACCAAGATCTATACCTTCTATGTAGTAAGATTTTCTCTATCTCTTATAGTTTAACAGTTATACAAAAGTTGTCCAGAATAAACAGAAGTAATTCCCAGAAACTTCAAGTTATACATTTTATTTGGCATGTAAATATTCCTTAACTTAAGATATTTTAACAAAAGGATATTTTAAATGTTATAGCCATTGTTGAAAAAAATCAAAAAAATCTGATGTAATCCATCCACATGACTTTCTCTATAGCTGTGCAACAAATGTTTGTTAAAAACGTTATGCTTCTATTTACTTCATGCTAAGTGAGAAAAAATTAACAGAAATAGTCTTATTACTTGCTTTCCTGTAAGTAGAAGCGGAATAAGGGAGTACCATAGGTTAATGATAGCAAAAAATGGTTGCAATGTGACTGAAGTTCTTATTTTAAAAGATGTATGAAGTTCCTTTGTATGGACAGCAATTGTTAAATTCCTGTATGAGAAAATTATAAGTTTTAAAGCTGAAACCAAAAACAAGGAGTATCTCAAAAATGATCAACTCCATCAAAAAAATGAATATTACATAAATTGTATGTTTTAACGTGCTCTATATTTTTTGTGAGGTAAGTTTTTGTCCATCTCTTACGGTTTAGCAGTTATGTAAAATTCTGTAAAATTCATCCAGAATAAAATCGTCTTCAGAGGCTATTCCCAGAAAATTCAAGGCATACATTTTGTTTGCCAGGTAAATATTTTAATATAAGATATTTTAATAAAAATCGTTATAGCCATTTTTAAAAAAATCAAAATTTTCGAAAAAAGTTCCATGTAAAGCGTAGTTGGTGGTTGGGGGGATTTTCTTGAAAATCTTCGTGTCGCATCCTTGGAAGATACCAAACTGAAATGCCAAGTTTGGTATTTAACGGTCTTTTCGTTTTTGAGCTATGCTGTCCACAGACACACACACGCACATACGGACTTTTTCTAAATATGCTTTTTTTGGATTCAGAGGGACCCAAAACATGTATTTCCGGTGAAATCTTGGTATCGAAATGAAGAGCGTTTGTATTTGGCAAATTGTCGGACTGGGAAATGACCTTATGGTATTTTTTTGGTACTTATTTACGCATCTATAACAGTTTTAATAATCTGTTTCCTTTCGAGGTGAAACTGTATCACTACTAATATACGAGATTAGATACTGGGTCTCGGCATCTATTATTTTTTTTTTTTCTGTGCGGAAATTTAAGTCTCGGGTAGACTCATAACCATATCTCTGCTGTCTTGATGCCAAGGACAAGAGCATTCTCTAACGTCTAACCTTGGTGGAAACACGAAACATTAGAGCATCTGCTATACCAACCCGCCCAACGGATGCTTCGCTGTGTTGATCGCTTCCGTGCAGGAGAAGACTTGCCAGTGAAGTTTGGTGAGAGACTGCTGGCTGGTTCAGAGGTGATCAGGCGCTCCTAGAGGCGAAGGCATAGCTGATAGGTTGAGTAAAAATATGTCGTTAGTAGAGATTTATGTGAGATTTTAAGGAAATCAATGGAAGACATCTCACTTCAGAAATTAAGCAGGAAGCGCAACTTGTAGAAAGTAATCATATAATCCAGGTGAAAGAAAAGCTTGATAAATTCCATTCACATGACTTTCTCTACATCTCTGCAACAGATTGTTGTTAAAAAGCTTATGTTTCTATTTACTTCATGCTAATTGAGAAAAATTAGCAGAAATAGTCTTATTACTTGCTTCCTTGTAAATAGAAGCGAAATAAGGTAGTACCATAGGTTAAAGTGATAGTCAAAAGCTGGTTGCTAGGTGACTGAAGTTCCTTGTTTGTATGGACAGAGGTTGACAAATTCCTGTACGAGAAAAATATGTTTTTAAAAACTGATGTATATAATATAAATTGTGTTTTTCATCTACATTTTCTATCTATCTCTTACGGTTTACAAGTTATGCAAAATTCAATAAAAACCATCTAGAATAAAGAGGTGTTTTGAGGCTATTCCCAGAAAATTCAAGATATACATTTTATTTGGCAAAAAAATAAAGAGATTTTAATCAAAATCGTTAGAGCCATTTTTTTAAAAAAAAAATAAAGCATTTCGAATAAAGGGTAGTTTGGGGTGGGGGATTTTTTTTTAAATCTTCGTGTTGCATCCTCTGAAGATACCAAACTTAAATACGAAGTTTAGTTTTTAACGGTCTTTTTGTTTTTGAGCTGTGCTGCCCACTGACACAGAGAGGCTATTTTTCTAAAAATGTTTTTTTTTTTTGGATTCAGGGGGTCTCAAAACGTATATTTTCGGTGAAATCTCGGTATGGAATTTTTGGGTGCAATGCAATACCTTTCCTATACACTATGTACATAGTAGTATAGAGAAAGTAAAAATATGCGGTCTACGTATGCGAGAAACTAATATCAACCAGGCACCTTATGTAGTTCTGGTAAAGGTAAGATATAATACCTTTAATATGAATTTCCGTTTGTATTTAAATTGCTGATTGAAACTTAAATTTACTATTAGGTAATTTATGTAGTTAATTGACCACTATTTTATTTTTGACAGATCGACTGCAATAGATTGTAAATGCAAAGCAGGTCTTGCAGCATGCTGTAAAACCGTTACTGCGTTATTTATTTACATCAAAACTGAACCAGATTCTTTGAAAGCGTTTTTTCTGCAACAATAGGAGAAGTCTAGGAGCGTTGCTGAAGCGTCTTCTAAAGGAGAACATTTAGAAGAAATGTTTAAGCATAAGGCAAATAAGATGCCGAATTATTGCATACGATGAAATGAAGGCGCGTAAGGGTCAACAAGGAAGAACCATTGTGCAAAGTGGCATTGTATAAAAAAACCTTAGAAATATAATTTGTCCTTTTTCAAAAATTTTGGAGGCGGAATGTGAAAGAGAGAAAGTGAACCCCTAATAATCGGCACGTCCATTGTTGAGAGCAATGTAAATGCTGCTGCAAAATTAGGCATAACAGGATTAATGTTTCGGTGTCTTTGTGAACTAGACAACCAAAACCTCTCGGAAGTATACTCAAGAAGGGGATTTATCATCTTCCTATTACCTATAAGATATCGCTTGTGGAGAAACAAAAACTCTGACTGTGTTTTCTAACATAGCGAATTAGACTTTTATTGCAACAATGTCTCTGATTCGCAGAAGCATAACATTTCAATTGCAACAATGTTATTACACACATAAATGCGCTTATCAGCTAGTCTGTGTATACACTGAATTATGACCCTTCAGACGAGTGATTACGATTATCTAGTACTGCAGTTCTACGCAAGATGACACGACTTTCTCCGTAAGCTAAGAATACACATCAAGACACAGGTCGTAGAAGCCTAAGCATCCATTTAGTGCTGAAGTTATAACTGGCGCAATAGATCTGGACATGTGAAAATCTTAATGGAGCTAGGAAGCGAGTTGTACTTTCAGATAAGCAGTTCACCAGTCGATTCATGCATGCTGGAAGAGTGCCTGTCACAGTCAATGTCAAATATCTGTCACCTCTTATGCGCTGCACTGATAAACATGTGTTTTCATATGTATATTCATATCTACAAAACATCTATACAAATGGCCTACTATATAAACAATGTCAATCGTCTGCCTCCAATTCTTCCACACCTGACAGTCCTTCGTCTTCGCTCACGTCTTTGTCATCAACGACATTATTGCTACTTTCTGCTTCATTATCCTCAATTAGAATCCTTTTTGATTTTCTACAATTCTTTCTAATGGTTTTCAATGTTCTCAACGTTTCGACATACGTTTTCCCATACTGGCCTGCCAATTTCTGCAATTCGCTGGCGACACAACTGCTCCACATCTTTTAACTTAAAAGTGTTATATTAAGTTCCTTTTTCTTTCTTTCTTATCTTTGAGCACCCTGGAAACGGAATTCAGTGAAATATCTGTTGCCTTGGCTACTATTTTATTCAATTTCTGCAGGCTTTTTAAGAACTCGGGGAGCATACATTTTCTTTCTTCATCTCTGCCTCTTGTTTCATGAAGTCAAGGACATTTGCAATTATTTCTCTCCTTTGACTAATTAATTCCTTGCCACTTAACTTTGAAAACGTAGGAGCCATAGTTAAAAAAATAAATGAAATGAATACTATTTACTGTCCACTTTGAATATAAACATGCGGAACACTTTCGATACAGACTGTACAAATTTTTCTCCCTGTGACTTTAAGTAAGCAAAGTATCATATCACAATCTCCGATAAGCTAGGCTCGGTAGCTGGGTTGGAGATCAGGGTTACGATTCCATATGTTTTGCGCCTGCAATAGTTTATTCAAAAGAGAATATCGCCCCGGCAATAAGATATGGCTGAGAAAATGAATATAAAGTACTTGCTGTGTACCAAGCACCACACGAAGACTGTGCGACGTAAATTCGTTTATTTATAACAGAAGAGCAACCATGGCTTTGTTGCAGTCCAGATGCGACTGTGTTAGGTCAGGACTCTCGCTGAAATTAAATGCCCTTATTCATGTCAGAAAACACCCTTAGGTGAGGAAAACATGTGCAATGGTCCATATTTATATATCACGTTTTACTGTCGTATTTCAAGCTTTCCTCCCAATTAAATGCTGCCTTTCTGTTGGGTAATACGAAAAACTAGGAGCCAGAAGGGCAGTTTCTGTATGTCTTGGTGCATCCAACCACAGAGAGCTTTCTTCTCTTTCCTTTAAAACGTTCCTCCATGATTATGTACACTATGTCTTTCTTACCATGACACGCCCGTTTATGCACTGCCAAGCACATTATTCTAATTGCTGAAGCGACTGTCCGCAAGAGCGCAGCAAGGTTCAGGTGCACATTGCCTAAACTGAAGAATTTCTCCGAAAGCTCTTCAGCATTGTTACATATTCTTTTTACTTTCTCCACACGTACTATGTACATAGTGTATAGAGCAATTATTGTAATGCACTCAAAAATTCAATTCAGAGATTTCACCGGAAATAAAGGTTTTGAGTCCCCTGAATAAAAAGAAAAACTTTTTAGAAAAGGTGCGTGTGTGCTCGTGTGTGTATGTGTGTGTCTGTGGACAGCATAGCTCAAACACGGAAAACCCGTTAAATTCAAAACTTGATATTTAAGTTTATTATGTGCCAAGAAGATTTTTAAGAAAATCCCCCCACCTCCAACTACCCTTTACACGGAACTTTTATTGAAAATGCTGATGTTTTTCAAATATGGTTCTAACGATTTTGATTAAAATATCGTATACTATGTATATTTACCTGACAAATAAAATGTATATCTTGAATTTTCTGGGAATAGTCTCTGAAGACTACTTTATTCTGCATGAATTTTACGGAATTTTGCATAACTGCTAGACAGTAACAGATGGACAAAAACTTACCACACAAAAATGTAGAGCACGTTAAAACACACAATTTATGTTATATACTATTTTTTCGTGGAGTTGATCGTTTTTTAGATATTCCTTGTTTTTAGTTTCAGCTTTAAAAATGAATTGTCAACTCACGTCCATTCAAACAAAGAAACTTCAGTCACATAGCAACCAGCTTTTGACTACCACCTTAACCTATGGTACTCCCTTATTACGCTTCTTCTTACAAGAAAGCAGGTAATAAGACTATTTCTGCTAATTTTTCTCGATTAGCATGAACTAAATAGAAGCATAAGGTTTTTAACAATAATTTGTTGCGGAGATGTAGATAAAGTAATTTTAAGTGGTACACATAAGGTTTTTTTTTATAGTGTTTAACGTCCGCTTCTAATAGTATTGGCACCGCAGGCGATGACTCTGATGATACATGGATGATGGAGCGCCGGTGGAATGCAATAGCGGGGAAAACCGGAGAAAACCCGCCCCTGCGCCGTTTGCATATTCTTAAAGCTGAGAGAAATGAAATGTAAAGAGTTGTTAATTTGCGTAATTTTATTTCCCTTTCTTTCTTACTTATTATCGACATATTTTCTGTTTCAATATATTTTCAAAATTCTGTAGTAAAACAATTTTTCTAAAGAATAAACTGATGGTTGCCGTGCCATCGTAATTAATAGGATTTGCTAATATACTATTTCGTTGAAATAAAAAATGGGTTTCCTTCCATTGCATCTTCTATGTTGTCACCAAAGTCTATCCGGTATACCATTCAAATACTCAAAATGTGCGGTTCGTTTACTTTAAATGATGAAAATGCTTGAAAATAATTTGAAAATGTTATGTGACTCTCATATATTTGCTACACTGTAATAATGTAATCTAGAGTTGGGTCGAGCGATTCATTTTCAGTAATCGATTCATACGATTCGTTCATCCAATATGAATCGATTCACACGATTCGTTCACGATTCAGGAATCGCCGCCAGGCCTTTTCTGTGTTTGTCTTATATTATACATGGGGATGATAGTCATATGGTAGCTCCTTTAGCGTAAAAACAGTAATTTATATAAAAAACGACGATACCTGCTTTGGTTGACACGATTCGTGCTATTCTTTTCGGTTGATGCGGTTCTTTTTGAACGACGAATCATTGAGACTAGCACGATTCTAATGATTCTTTTTGAACGACACCTACTGTGCTTGCGACGATTCATGTTATTCTTTTCAATTCATACGATTCTTTTTACTTTCGCTACACGTACTATGTACATAATGTATAGAGAAGGTATTGCAATCGTCCATTCGATACTGAGATTTCACCGGAAATACATGTTTTAGGGCCCCCGGAATCCAAAAAAAGCATTTTTACAAAAAGATGCATGTGTGTGTCTGTAGACAGCATAGTCAAAAACGACAAGACCGTTGAATACCAAACTTGGTATTTAAGTTTGGTTTCTTCCAAGGTTGCGACACGAAGATTTTCAAGAAAATCATCCCACCCCAACTACCCTTTACATGGAACTTTTTTCGAAAATTTTAATTTTCTTAAAATTGGCTCTAACGATTTTGATTAAAATATCGTATATTCAAGATAATTACCTGACAAATAAAATGTATATCTTTAATTTTCTGAGAATAGGCTCTGAAGACTTCTTTATACTGTATGAATTTTATGGAAGTTTGCATAACTGCTAAACCATGTGAAATACACAAAAACTTACCACACAAACATGTAGAGCACATTAAAATGCACAATTTATGTTATATAAATGTTTTCGAGGTGGTGATCCTTTTTTAGACATTCCTTGTTTTTCTTTTCCGCTTTAAAAAACTTATACTTTTCTCATACAGGAATTTGTCAACTCTTGTCCATACAAACAAAGGAACTTCAGTCACATAGCAACCAGCTTTTGACTATCACTTTAATCTACGGTACTGCCTTATTTCGCTTCTACTTACAACAAAGCAAGTAATAAGACTATTTCTGTTAATTTTTTCTGGATTAGCATGAAGTAAATAGGAGCATTAGGATTTTAAGAATAATTTGTTGCTGACATGTAGAAAAAGGCATGTGAATGGAACACATCAGATTTTTTAACGACGATTCATGTTGAGACAAGCCCGATTCTCACAATTCTTCTTGAACGACGATTCATGCCAAGATTGACACGATTCATACGATTCTTTCCTTGCAGCCGTTCATATGAACGATTCGTTCATGAATCGCCCCATGTCGTGTCATTTCTGCTCGTCTGAATCCATTTATTTCCCTATTACAGATTTTGATTGCGAATAGACACTTTGTATTGACTTTGTTTGATGTGAATTGAGGAAGCTGATGGACAAATATCCTACCACTGCAGTTGAATCAAAACATCCCGGTGCTAGGATTTTACAATGGTCCTGAAACTAACTCATGCTTGCAAGCGAGCACAATGGCGTTTTACTGTGTGCTGTCATGGTGTAATATTCCCTTCAGTTGGTTTTAACGTTCACACGCGGCTGACAATAACATTAGCACAGAGCGAAGCTTCATGATGCAGTTCCTCTAAGCTTTCTTTCCCAGCAATTATTCACACTATATCCCTCTAAAAGTTAATGACGCTAAGTCTCTTTTATCGCTGGCTTTGTGCGCAAACAAATTACCCGCCCGCCCGCAATGTTTTATCCCTTCTTTTCTTTGTTTTCCTCCGTCGTAACCACAGAAATTTACCACTCGCAAGTGAAGTGAAAACATTTTCCGTAAGTGACAATCACCTTAATGCTTTTGCTTTTTGTACGACTCTGGCCATTGTTGCACTGTAAACGGTTTGCTTCTCCCTCCACAATGTAGAACAAAAGAAATGCGCCTTGCGTAGTCATAAAGAATCATGCTATATGCAAAACCGCTGGCATCTAGTAGAGAAATAATATTAAAATCAGTTGCTTGCAATTACGTTTTATGTTATGGGGCCCCCAGCTATATTACCATATTTCTAACACCCTTCAGAAGGAGATGTTGATATTCGATCCACATAGTGTGTTAGTTATTTTAATGTGCCAAATATTGCTTAGAAGTGGTCTGCAATAATCAGTTATTTTCTCAACATTTACAATACTTGCTAAGAAAATCTGACTTTCTCTACATCTCTGCAACAAATTATTGTTAAAAAGCCCATCTTTCTAATTCACTCATCGAGGAAAAATTAGTAGCAATAGTCTTATTTCTTGCTTTATTGTAAGTAGAGGCGAAATAAGGGAGTACCATAGGTCAAAGTGAAAGTCAAAAGCTGGTCGCTATGTGACTGATGTTCCTTTGTTTGTATGGACAGGAGTTGACAAATTCCCGTATGAGAAAGGTATACATTTTTACTTTCTCTATACGCACTATGTACATAGTGTATAGAGAAGGTATTGCACTCGACCCAAAAATTCGATACCGAGATTTCACCGGAAATATACGTTTTAGGGTTTCTTTTATCTAAAAAAAAAAAGCATTTTCGGAAAAAGGTCCGTGTGTGTGTGTGTGTGTGTGTCCATGTGTCTGTGAACACGATAACTCAAAAACGAAAAATCGGTAAAATACAAAACTTGGTATTTAAGTTAAGCATCTTCCAGGGATGCGACACGAAGATTTTGAGAAAAATCCCCCCACCCCCATCTACCCTTTACGTGGAGCTTTTTTCGAAAGTTTTGATTTTCTCAAAAATGGCTATAACGACTTTGATTAAAATTTCGTATATTAAAGATATTTACACGACAAATAAAATGTATATCTTGAATTTTCTAGGAATAGCCTCTGAAGACTACTTTATTCTGGATGAATTTTATGGATTTTTGCATAACTGCTAAACCGTAAGAGAAGGAGAAAAACTTACAACACAAAAAATGTAGAACACCTTGAAACGCAAAATTTATCTTTTGTACATTTCTTTCGTGGAGTGGATCGTTTTTAACATATTCCTTGTTTTTGTTTTCAACTATGAAAAACATAATTTCCTCACACAAGAATTTGTCAACTCCTGTCCATTCAAACAAAGAAACTTCAGTCACATAGCAACCAGCTTTTGATTATTAGTTTAGCCTACAGTACTCCCTTATTTCCCTTCTGCTTACAAGGAAGCAAGTAATAAGACTATTTGTGCTAATTTTTTTTTTCTCGTTTAGCATGAAGTAGATAGAAGCATAAGCTTTTTAACAATAATTTGTTGCAGTGTGGTAGAGAAAGTCATGTGAATGGAACACATCAGATTTTTTTAAAGCTGAAACCAAACAAGGAATGTCTCAAAAACGATCAACTCCACGAAAAAAATATATATAACATAAATTGTGTGTTTTAACGTGCTCAACATATTTTTGTGTGGTAAGTCTCTGTCCATCTCTTACGGTTTAGCAGTTATGCAAAATTCCGTAAAATTGATCCAGAATAAATTACTTTTCAGAGGTTATTCCCAGAAAGTTTAATATATACATTTTATGTGTCCGGTAAATATCTTTAATTTACAATATTTTAATCAAAATCTTTAGAGCCATTTAGGAGAAAATCAACATTTTCGAGAAAAAAAAATGTTCCCAGTAAAGGGTAGTTTGGGATGGGGGGATTTTTCTCAAAATGTTCGTGACGCATCCCTGGAAGATACTAAAATTAAATACCAAGTTTGGTATTTTACCGACTTTTCGTTTTTGAGTTATCGTGTTCACGGAAACACGGACACACACACACACACGAAACTTTTTGTGAAAATACTCTTTTCAGATATAGGGGTCCCTAAAACGTATATATCCGGTGAAATCTCGCTATCGAATTTTTGGGCGGAGTGCAATACCTTCTCTATACACTATGTACAGAAAGTAAAAAAAAAAATATCCGAACGTTATGTTTATGCCGCAGCGTTTATAGAAACAACTTATTATTTCACTAACACATTATATTTAAAGTTTATCCGCATCAACGTAAATGTCCCGTGATATTCAAATTAAATATGAAAATGAAATTCCTGATTATATGCAAGTATATATGATGATATAACAAGTATAATGTAACAAAGAAGCGATATACTTTCAGCGTGAATTATATCAAAACTCAGAATGAAAATGCAGCTAGGACGAAAAACAATGTAACAGAGAGAAAAGAAATAGCAAGTTATTTCTTATTTTTATTTTTATAGTTTTTCTATTATGCCATTACATTCTACCTTAAACGGAAAACTTAAATGAAATTTGGAATTTTTGAGCTACTAACACTATTTACACAATCCTATCTGTTTAGTACTAAAAATATACAGAGTGTGTGCATGTATAAGTGTCTTATTTGATCATACAGATGTTTCATTGCTTTTGGTTTTCTTTTTCTTTTGTTTCAAACCTCACTTGGTTATATATATATATATAAAACCAAATTTATCCCGAGCTAATATATGTTTGAAACATTTCATTTCAGTATTTTGCAAGAACAATTTTTCAGTATTTTGCAAATATATATAACTAAATTTATCCTAAGTTAATATATGTTTGAAACATTTCATTTCAGTATTTTGCAATAGCAATTCTGTTTTACAGTGAAGTATATGTGTCGTATGGAAGTTTTGCGGGCATAGTGTGTATGCACTGTGTGTAGGTTCACGATAGAAGTCTTGTAGGGAATTCTAAACATAAAATACTATTAGAGTGATCAAATGTAACACTCCTTATATAATTTAGATTCACATATTTTATTTAAAAGAGATACTTATTAATTTTGTTTTAACAAATTGATAAATTAGATCTAATTCTACTTTTTTTGAAGCTTCCTCTGAAAGTCATGCAAATATTTGTTTTCATTCATCACATAGGCTTTTAGAATAATTGACTCATTACTCCATTTATCTGTTTAATTTAATTGGATGTAAACAATAGTGAATGTTTTCAATATCCTAATGGGACGCTGTATCTGTTTCGGGTGAGTGCTGTTTTGGTATTCTGGCACATCTCTGGTTCGTAAGTATTATCAGTTAATATGTATATTTAAGTTTTGACTTCCAATGTCATCTCATCACCTCAAAATGGGAGGTACAACTCTTTCATCACCTTATGTCTAGATCAGTGTTTCCCAACCTTTTGAAGTTCACGGCACCCTTGGGAATAACATTAAACACCAGGGGCACCCGTCCTTGAATTAAAAGAAAATTAAGCTTAATATGTTAATTAATTGAAGTATTATATAATAATAACGTACACCATAACATTATACAGTAAACTTTACTACAATCACTGAGTAAAAATACATCAATAAATTTTGTTCGAGTAATGATTAATGTGAAACTTGTGATTGAGGCTTAGAGCACAGATATGTGATGTCGGGTCTTACAGTTGACACTGAAACACGCAAATCATCCTCAAGGTTATTCAGTCTATTTCTTGCTTTGCATTTTATTGTCACCATAGCAGAGAAGGCTTGCTCGCATAGATAGGATGTTGAAAAGGGCATAAGTGCCTTAATTGCTTTCTTCATTAGGTTAGGGTACTCCTCTCTCCGTTGAAGACAAAAACTAGCCACCGACGCCTCACTCTTGGTGAACTTACCTTTGAGTGTGGAATCAGCGCAAAGATCAATAAATTCATCTCGTTCGCAAGCAGTGAAATCTATTTCCTCTGCACTATCTACGAAATCAAATAGTGAGACAACCCAGTCGAGATTCGTAGTGGAAATATTTGGAAAGTACGCATCTATTGCATCTTGCAATCTTGATAAGTGATCACAAATGCGGTCTTTCAGTTTACCCAGATCTTTATCTCCTGCCACATTAAGAAGAGATGGAAAGTTCGACAAATCTCCTTTTTGAACTACAGACTTCCAAGAACTAAGTTTTCTTTTAAAACCTTTCATTTTATTGGTTGAGGAGATTATTGTTTCATGTCGACCCTGCATCGAAACATTCAGTTCATTCAGCTTATGAAAAATATCTGCCAGATACGACAGTTCAAAACACCAAGAATCACTTAGTAAGAGCTCATGAAATGTGTCTTGATTTTCATCCTTAAAAAAAGTTTTTAGCTGTTCTTTAAGTTCGACAAACCGGTTCAATACACGACCCCGCGACAACACCTTACTTCTGTGTGAAGAAACAAAGAGGTATGAGCTGCATCCGTTGCGCGACATAACTGTTCAAAAATTCTGCACTTTAAAGGTGGAGACTTTATATAGTTCACCATTTCCACAACTTGGTTAAACACTTCAGCAAAATCTTCATTACACGCTTTCACGACTAATGCCTCTCTATGCAGAAAACAGTGAGTTATAATAATGGATGGATTTTCATTGAGAGCTCTGGCAGTAAAACCTTTAATTTTCCCAGACATAGATGGTGCACCATCTGTACATATACCACAACAGTCTTTCCATGAAAGATCATGGTCATTGAGATAGGAATTAATAGAAACGAAAATATCATGGCCTGTGGTTGTAGTCTCCAGTGGTCTACAGAACAGAAACTGTTCACTAATATCTTTTTCATCAATATATCTGATTAAACCAAGGAGTTGCGGTTTGTCACCAATATCGAGACTCTCATCTATTTGCAAAGCAAATGTTCTATAAGTTTTTATTTTCTCCGTGACTTGTTCGTTGATATTGCATGACATTTCAGATATCCTGAGGCTGATTGTGTTGTTGGACAGAGGAACTTTCGAAATTTGATTAGCTGCTCCTTCGCCAAGTATTGTTGAAACTATAACTTGATATGCAGGGCCAATGATTTCCTCTCCAAGAGCATGAGGTTTCTTTTTTTTAGCTATTAGTTCTGCTACTTTAAATGAGGCTTCAAGAGCAGTATCACCTATGGTCATTCTCTTTACCATTCGCACAGCTGTTTTCTTCTCCCCTTCTAACATATGTGAAAAATACATTACACTTTTCTGTGACATACTAGGATGCTTTGTTGTAAGATGCCGCTTCAGTTTGCTAGGTACCATGGCCTCGTTGCTAAGTGTTTCGCCACAAACTAAACACACAGGGATAGGGTTTTCCTCGTTGTTATTCCACTTAAATCCATACGCTAAGTAACTGTCCTGGTATGTTCTTTTCTTTCGTTTGTCTTCTTTATGTGGTGAATTCGACGGTCCGGGAGAAACTGTAAGATTTGGCTTCTTAAAGCAAGCAGTAGGAGCCGACTGTTCACTTTCACTGTCCTGGCGTTTACGTTTAACAATGATCTTATCCATAGCTAAACACTGTGAATCAATGCGAGGAAGACAACTGAAAGCGCCAAGCGGCGTACACTTTTATATATTCATCTGTCGAAGTCTCGAGAATGTTCGTGAGGAAGCGAGTAGTCTCGGGAATGTTCGGCAGGGTATAGCTGTAATGCCATCTGTGGGATACTAGTATAACTGAATTATTGAAATGAATCGACCACTATCACCATCTGCCGTGCATGAGAGTAATTGATTTGACTTATTTTATTTCAAGACCTTACAAGACTTAAGGCTTCAGTAGAAGGTATTTTTTTTGTTTATCTCAATATCTCGCGGCACCCCTTAGCCAATCACATGGCACCCCATGGTGCCGGGGCACACCGGTTGGGAACCGTTGGTCTAGATAATACGAGGGTTGGGGCAAAAGTCATGGCAACTAGTCTTTTTCTTGTAGATACGTGAACGGACCACAAACGTATATGTGTCGTGTGAAAGTTCTGCAGGCACAGTGTGTATGCAGAACAACAACTGGTAGTAGCCTTTGAAATCAGTCAGTTGGTGAGTGTCGTGCGAGATGGAAGTTACCCGTGTTGAGCAGCGCGCTTACATTAAAATAGCCGTTCTCCGAGAGAGAAATGCGACGGAATGTCACAATGAATTAGTGGAAGCCCTTGGGAATAATGCCCTACCATACCGTACAGTAGCACGGTGGGTAGGAAAGTTTCAGCAAGGACGTGTGTCAACCAGTGATGAGCAACGTTCGGGACGACCTGTCAGAGTGCGGACCGACGTGGCACGTGCCGCCATCGAGCAGCTCCTGGATGAAGACAGACGATGGACGCTACTGGAGTTAGAGAGGGCAAGTGGCATCGAGAAACGCACCGTCCACAGGATATTGCGTAATGAGCTGCAACTATGCAAAATCGCATCGCGGCGGGTACCGCATCCAGTGGCGGAAGTTCAAAGGTGGGTGTGCTATGCAATATGCTCCGACCACCCTGCACGCTGGCAACAGGACGGCGATCAATTCTTGTCACGAATAATCCCTATCAATAAATTTTGGGTCAGGGCATACGAACCAGAACTGAAACGTCAGTCCGCGGAGTAGTGACATGCTGGATCACCAAGGAGACAGAAGTTCTGTCAGAATCCTTCCCCAGTCAAATTGATGGTGATCGTCGCGTATGACGTCAGGGTGCCATTGTTTATCACTTTGTTCCACATGGCAGAACAGTGACCGGACAGTACTACAGGGAGTTCATGATGCGACAGGTACGACGTGGCGTTGGGGAGAAACGTCCAGATCTTGTGGACAGTGCAATAATCCTGCACGACAATGCAAAACCCCATAAAGCAGAATGTGTAGGGCAGCTACTGCGACGTTGGGAAGAATTGGAGCACCCACTGTACTCTCCCGACATTTCGCCTTGTAACTTTGATATCATTCGAAAGATTAAGAAACCACTACGTGGTAGGCGGTTTGCAACACGAGAGGACATTGCTAATGCTGTGCGCGGACAGATGACCCGATTTACATATGGGGCGTCAAATGCGGCGGCAAATGCTATTCAGCGCCTCCCAGGTCTTTAGGCCCAGGTTTGTCATGTCAACTGTATGTATACGTGTTGTCATTCTTGTGCACCGTGAAGGTCATAATGCCTTGTATACTACCATAATAAATTAGTGTGTTACAGTGTCCACACATGTAGGTAACACCTTGTCCTTTCATCTGTATATGTCACATTTTCAAACCGGACTGGCATCTTCAATAAAATAAATAGTTTCCATGACTTTTGCCTCAACCCTCGTGTGAGTGTGTGTCTATATATAGAGCATTTGTTCACTATATTGTAAATTCGTAAATGGATTCTCGTGTAGTTATATGAAAACTGTGGGAGAATATGGGTTTCGAATGAAGGAATACGTGATATTAAAACTAATTAAACTGAAGTAGATACCAATGTTTAGATGTGTATGCTAATCAAATTAATAATAATAAGACCCTAGAGTTATGAAAAAAACTTTCTGATCCATCCCTTTAATGTGTAGCATTACCAACTTCATACCAGCCCGATTTTTTAATGCTGCACCAGGTGTCCCGAACTCGATTCCCGGCTGGAGTGAGAAATTGCTTTCTAATCAAGATTATAAACCTATCCTCCCCAGGGTCTGGCGGATTCAATGGAAGAGATTGTATACTGAGTGTGTTTTCTAATGCACAGAATCTAAAGAAATTAACTGTCTGAAGCCTTTTTGTCGACTGTATACCAGTCAATAAAACTGCAGATAGGAATTCCAACGGTCGCCGATATCACTATTGCAGCTAAAACCGGCATATAAAGATCCCATTAGTGTGCAATGTACCTTTTCACTTATCTACTTTACTTTCGCTTTACTTCAAGTTTATATGAAGTTCATCTGAACATTACGTATGGATATAAAGCATTCATTGTTTTGGTATGATAATTTCTAATAAAGTGGAACATTTAATTAAAAACTCTGATTGTTCCATTCACATGACTTTCTCTACATCTCTGCAACTAATTATTCTTAAATATCCTATATCTATATTTACTTTATGCTAATCGACAAAAAAATAGCTGAAATTATTAATTGATTCCTTGTAAGAAGAAGCGAAATAAGGGAGTTCCATAGGTTAAAGTAATAGTCAAAAGCTGGTTGCTATGTGACAAGTTCCTTTGTTTGTATGGACAGGAGTTGACAAATTCCTGTATGAGAAAAGTAAGTTTTTAAAGGTGAAATCAAAAGCAAGGAATATTTCAAAAACAATCTCAACTCCACGAAATATATCTATATATATATATATATACTCGTATTACATAAACTGTGTTTTAACGTGCTCTACATTTTTTGTGTGTTAAGTTTTTGTCCATCTGTCACGGTTTAGCAGTTATGCAAAATTCCGTAAAATTCATCCAGAATAAAGAAGTCTTCAGAGGCTATTCCCAGAAAATTCAAGATAAACGTTTTATTTTTCAGTTAAATATCTCCAATATACTATATTTCAATCAAAGTCGTTACTGACATTTTTGAGAAAATAAAAATTTTGGAAAAAAAGCTCCATGTAAAGGGTAGTTTGGGGTGGTGTGATTTTTTTTTCAAAATCTTTTTGTCGCATCCCCGGAAGATACTTAACTTGAATACCAACTTTGGTATTTTACCGACTTATCGTTTTTGAGTTATTGTGTTCACAAATACACGGACACTCACACACACACACGGACCTTTTTCTGAAAATACTTTTTTTTTAATGCAGGTGACACTAAAACATATATTTCCGGTGAAATCTCGGTATCTATACACTATATACATAGTATGTGTAAGGAAAGTAAAAATAATATTTGTTCTTGCAACCTAAACTGAAGAAAGCGAACAGAAAGGTAATAAACAAGCTGAAGGCGAAAAATACAAAGAACGGAGACCACTTAGAATCTGCTGTTCTTATGTACAGTATTGGTAAGTTTTCTGAATGTTAAAATTAACTACAGAATTAGAGGTGAAAAAAAAAAAAATTCTGGGCTAATGTAGTTTTGCGTGCAAAGCATGTTTGGATCATTATCTAGAAAATGGACACATGCGCTCCATACTGATGCTACCTGAAGGGTGTACGTGCTTTCGTAAACAAAATCAAATTTTAAGTAAATGTTTAGTTATGTGTAAAACTTACAAGATATCATGTTGTCCAGTTGCCCCGAATTTGACATGTACAGATATCCCTTAGTGCATTAAAAGAACTCCAGAGTCCAACAGGTCTATTTCAAGTTAATTGCGAATAGCCAAGATCGACCCTCGTTTTAGCATTAGCTCACTGTATCCGCTGATAAGCAAGATGGATAAAGAGAAGTTCGCTTTTGATAGTGCTCCACTGGCGGAGAAATAGCCCGGTTGAGTTCTGCAACTGTTTTATCCCTTAGTTACCTGCAATGGTATACTACATGTACTCTTTTTCTTTTAATTCAAGTTTAAAACTGGAGTTCTAGTAAAAATATTTGGGAATAAACCTATAACATTATTATATAAAATAATAGAGAAAATAAAAATGAAAATAATTATAGATCCTTTATTAATCTTTTTCTTCTCAATTAATAGTTTAAACTCTTCTAAACCAGTTTTCATAATGCTGCCAAAGCACTACCAAAAAACTGGTTCAAATGGCCATGAGTGTTAGGTGATAGGTAATGGACTGGCCATCCATTCAAAGCCAAATGTTACAAGTTCAAATCCCAGGGATTGAGGTAAATGACGGGGACAGCCCAAGTAAAATAATCGGTGTGATGCTTGGAAGTTAATGGCGTTACATTTGGCTGTAGTTTTGTCGGTTTTCTCTTTAATTTATTTAAATAAAGTCACTGCAAATTAGGGCAAAATTGTATATATTTTTACAGTAGAAAACAATCTTGATTACTTGTCGTTTATGGTTGAAGGTCAGCATAACATGAAATTAATCCTAGAGTACAACACTATTTGTATAGTTACTCTTAAAACAAAGGGAACTTATAGGTACAGACAGGCAACAAAGGGTTAATGCACGAGAGAGATCGGCACGCGTCAAATGCACGTTTGCACCTGGTATGTGATAGTTGCATTTTAAAGTTAGTATAATATTTTATATTATCACTTTTTTTCTCGAATACGTATTCTTTACACTCTGAAGTAGTTTGTTGGGTGTTCTATGTGCAATAATTTAGTGTACCATGGAAAACCTTGTACATAACAATCTGATGTGTACCATTCACATGACTTTCTCCATATCCCTGCAACAAATTATTCTTAAAAAGCTTATACTTCTATTTACTTTATGCTAATCAGAAAAAAATAGCAGAAATAGTCTAAATACTCGCTTCCTTGTAAGTAGAAGCGAAATAAGGGACAACTGTAGGTTAAAGTGATAGTCAAAAGCTGGTTGCTATGTCAATGAAGTTCCTTTGTCTATATGGATAGGAGTTGACAAGTTCCTGTATGAGAAAAGTATACGTTTTTCATAGCAGAAACTAAAAATAAGGAATGTCACAAAAACGACGAACTCCACGAAAAAAATTAATATAACATAAATTGTGTGTTTTAATGTGCTCTACATTTTTTGTGTAGTAAGTTTTTGTCCGTCTCTTACGGTTTAGCAGTTATTCAAAATTTAGTAAAATTCATTCAGAATAAACTACTCCTAAGAGGCTATTCCCAGAAAATTCAAAATATACATTTTATTTGTCAGGTAAATATGTTTAATATAGGAAATTTTAATCAAAATCGTTAGAGCCATTTTTGAGAAAATCAAAATTTTCGAAAAAAGTTCCATGTAAAGGGTAGTTGGGGGTGGGGGGATTTTTCTCAAAATCTTCGTGTCGCATCCCTGGAAGATACTAAACTTAAATACCAAGTTTGGTATTTTACCGACTTTTCGTTTTTGAGTTATCGTGTTCACAAACACACACACGGACACACACACACGGACCTTTTTGTGAAAATGTTTTTTTTTGGATATTGGGGACCCTAAAACTTATATTTCCGGTGAAATCTCGGTATCGAATGTTTGGTGGAGTGCAATACTTTCTCTATACACTATGTACATAGTGCGTATGGAGAAAGTAAAAATCAATAGCATTCTATTCAGATGACTTTCTCTACAAAAGATTATTATTTTATGTACATCCTCCTAATCGAACAAATAAATTGTGTAATGCAGATAATAAATGGTCTTATTACTTACTTCCTTGTAAGTTGAAGGGAAATAAGGATGCACACTAGGTTAAAGCGATATTACCTTTTTTAAAAGCATCTCGCCATGTGAAAAAAATTGAGCATTCGATCGTGTTTTTTATTTATTTATTTTTGTTTGTGTTTTGTTTCCAGGAGTAAAACAAAACAGAGATGAAACTAACATTGCTTCCCGTCTGAGAAAATCTCAAGTAGTTCAAAATTGAAACCGATAATAAGGAATATAGATAGGAAACGGTTACCTATACAAGCAATGTGTGTTTTAACGAGATCTGTTATTTGATGTATTATTTTGGACTATATGTTATGGGTTACCAGCTATACAAAAGTTATCCAGAATGAAGCGCGTTTTTAGAAGCTATTCGCTGAAAATTCAAGATATACATTTCGTTTGTCAATAAAATAGTTTAAACCTGTGGTGTTTCAATCAAAATCCTTAGATCCATTTGTGAAAAAAATCAATATTTTCGAAACATGTTGTAGTCAAGGGTAGTTAGTGTTGGTGGGATCTTCTTTGTGTTGCATTTCTGGAAGGTACGGAATTTAAATACGAAGTTTTGTGTTTAGCCAATTTTTCGTTTTTGAGCTGTACTGCTCAGGCACACACACGGAAGTATTTTTAAAATCCTTTATTTGGGATTCAAAACATGTATTTCCAGTGAACTCTCGGTAGCGATTTTTTGGTGGAATACAATACATTGCCTAGCTACTATGTACACTGTGCTAAAGAAAGTAGAAATGCTTCTTGTGGATTCAGAGGTTGTCGCGGGATCGGCGTCTCGTTGCTGCAGTGTGCTCAGCTCCGGCGTTGATGCAGGTTCCACTCCTAATCTCCCAATTACACTAATCTCAGGGTTTTGTGGGTGAGGCTAATATATTAAAAACACTGCATGTTCCCTTACGACATTAATTTATTGTGATATGGATAGAAGACGGGCTTGTTCCTTACAAATGTGTTATAATCAATACCATTTAATTAATAATGAGGAGCCTAATCTAACCCTCTGGACACCGCTTCCCCACCACGTGCACACAACTCAAATGTGACGTGGACACAAGCTCACTTTTAGATTAAGGGTAAAGAGTATAGAGTAATTCAGAGTATAGAGTAAGAGAGAAACCGCATAAGAGATCTGCTTCTCCTTAAATACCAATCCTAGGTGACGCCAACTTTGTAACAGCAGCTCTTATTGGTTCTTAGATAGCTTCACCTTACAAGTTATGAGAATAAATTGTGTCAAGTTCTGACGTCATAGAGTGCCCATTACGAGTTTGGAAATACACAGTAGTTTCTTCTCACTTTGACATTATGCTTTCTTAGTCTGTCTTTCCAACTCCCTGGTTATTGGAAGACAAGTCACTATTCCTGTCTCACTTCTTTATATGTCTGTTCTTTTCTATCATGTATCCTTTAGCCTAAACCCTGTGCTCATTAGCAGGTGGTGTTTGGTGAACTTATACCTGGAATTTTGCTAGCCCGCCTCGCCTAATTACGTAAGTTAACAACTTGCATTTATGTATATTTCTGCTCTGGAATATTTACAATTATTTTCCCTGGCTTTCTATAAGCGAGTAATGTTATTATATTTTTTCTTTTTCTTTATTATTTGTCAGCTTGTTGTATGTGCTACCACAAGGTTTCAAAACATGTATTTCCGGTGAAATTTCGCTATTCCGCAATTTTTGAATGGAATGCGTTGTACATGCCTGCTTGAGAAAGTAAACTTTATGAAGCCGTAAAGCGATATTAAATTGACAATATCTCTAAATTGTAAAGTATCATTACACACATATGAAATTTAGTAGCAGTTATCTGATACAACTGTATTATCTACCAATCTGCAACTGTACCGTCTTAACGCGCATAATATAAGAAGGAAATTAAGCAAAATGACATAAAATAAATATTTCTAACGTCGGCGGCATTTGCCTTTAAATAATAATGTACCAAAATTGATGAAGAAGATATTTTGTAACTTTGTAAAGAATGGCTTATAAGCAAGGGCTGCAAACCAACCGTTTAGAGACATAAGAGAATATTTATTGCTGAAACAGTTGGGTTGATGTCAGTTTTAGGTGAAAAACGAGCAGCACCACGCGATCGTTATGTAGAGAAACTTGCTCTGCTAACGAGATTACAGTTTCATCGCCTGGTCATGGAGGCTGAATATAGCATCTGCTGCTATGCACCCGATCAGATATTTCTCCTGACAGAAAAAAAGTTACTTTTTCTACGTGGTGCTCGTTTATTCCTCTCACACCCGCTCTTTCTTTATTGTTGCGCGCGCGGGGCATATGGCATTTGCCTGCATACATATTTTTCTTTCGAAACAGAAGGGGAAAAAAAATCTGAAGTATTCCATTTACATGACTTGCTCTACATCTCTGTAACAAATTATTGTTAAAAGCTTATTCTTCTATTTACTTCATGCTAATCGAGAAAAAATTAGCAGAAATAGTCTTATTACTTGCTTCCTTGTAAGCAGAAGCAAAATAAGGGAGTACCATAGGTTAAAGTAAAAGTAAAAGCAGGTTGCTATGTGACTGAAGTTCCTTTGTATCGACAGGAGTTGACAAAGTCCTGTATGAGAAAAGTATAAGTTTTTCATAGCTGAACCCAATAACAAGAATATCTCAAAACGATCAGCTCCACGAAAAAAACGTATATAACATGAATTGTGTGTTTTAACGTGCTCTACGTTTTTTGTGTCGTAAGCTTTTGTCCATCTCTTACGGTTTAGAATTTTGTGCAAAATTCCTTAAAATTCATCCAGAATAAAGTAGTCCTCAGAGGCTATTCCCAGAAAATTCAAGATATACATTTTATTTGTCACTTAAATCTTTAATATACGATATTTAAATCAAAGTCGTTAGAGCCATTTTCGAGAAAATCAAAATTTTGGAAAAAAGTTTCATGTAAAGAGTAGTTTGATTTGGGGGGCTTTTTCTCAAGTTTGGTATTATACCGACTTTTCGTTTTTGAGCTATCGTGTTCACAGACACACGGACACACACGGACCTTTTTCTGAAAATGCTCTTTTTGGATACAGGGGATCCTAAAACACATATTTCCGGTTAAATCTCGGTATCGAATTTTTGGGTGCATTACAATACCTTCTCTATACACTAGGTACATAGTATGTGTAGAGAAAGTAAGGAGTTGGCAGATTCGCTTTCACTCTGTTCTTTCTTTTCTTTATTCCTCAATATTTGTAGTCTTCTTCCACAATACATGTTTTCCTCTTCCAGACTCTCTTTGGTTCACAGAAACATAATATTCTATTCTACATGGAAATTCACAAGCCCATTTTGGTCCCGGTGTTTCCGCTATTTTGAACTTATAAACGAAAGGGCTGTATAAATTCTACTAGAACTACAAATTCCCTTCAAAGCTTCTGACACACCAACATAGACACTCCGCACCAAATAGTTTTAATAACTTTCAAAAGGCGCTGGGAGTTGGAGAATCGTATTATACTAAATTGGAGCATATATTGAAACTGCAGCCTCGCTCTGGAGTCGCGCATTTTCGGCATAAGAATTAACGATTTGATAAAACTCATAGGTATATCTAAAATTGATCTTAAGGTTGAGGAATATACTATGTTTTACTTTAGGAAATAAAATAATTACTTTCTACTTATTCTTTAATTAATTAAATTCTCAAAAATTAAGCAAAGAGTAACTTTTAAATCTATTAAATCGATAAAATTAATAGCGTTTGAAAACACTCTATTTATGTAAATATGAACAATGTTTTAATAAATGTAACGCATACAGCATCAAAGTTTAATGAGTGACTGTTTTTTGTGCTTACCGTCTTTAGGCTGGTTGGTCATATCCGACGATGAATGACATCGGTGAAATGATGCTCAAATGGGGTTCATGGAGCCTAAGGGTCTCAGAATTAGAGAAAACCCCGAAAAAATCGTATCCAGACACCTGGCCCTCAGCGACTTTCCAACTCGCCCAGTTCGAATGTGAGGCAGACGAGCTACCTCCAAGACGGACTTCATCCGCTGGTTCTTGTAGTCACGTATTTCACTCTTCTTTCAAATCTGATTCTCTATTTAACCCATAAATGCAATTGCTCATTTCCTTAAGATTTAAACTAATTTTTACTTTCTCTACACGTACTATGTACATAGTATATTAACAAGGTATTGTATTCCACCCAAAATTTCTATACCGAGATTTCACCTGAAATATATAAAGGGCACAGGGAATGAAGGGGGATTGTCAGAAAAAGGAGACGATTTTCAAAGTTTAAGTACTCAAATGTTGGTTTATTGCAATTATATAAACAAATTATTACATATAATAATGAATTATTGTGTTTTCTATGAAATAAGAACACGTGACAGTAAGTACCGAACACAGAGATATAATTTAAAAGTGAAGTTACAGAATATTGTTCGAGTATTTTGAGCAAGAAGGGGGATTGTCGAACTTTTTATAATGTTATTCTAGCGTTAATTAACAAGCACTTATTCAAACACTATTAAAATGTGAGAAGTAGCGTCTGTAAGTTCACTCATTATGGGGCATGTATAATTCTGCCTTTTTACACAAAATATGTCTTCAAGTGATTTACAGCAATATGTTTTTCTTTTGAAATAGGAACAGCCTGTAGAAAGGAAATAAATAATTTTGTTAGGTTGTTGTTGTTATTATCATTATTATTATTTGGCTGTTGTGTAAACTATGTATTTTCCCCCCTAAGATATTGTTTCTTACCTTCATACAAATTAAGAATGTGAAAGTAACATCTCTATGTTTGCTCCTTGTGGGGTAGAGACGAAAAGTATAATTGGGCCTCTTTACCACAAAATTTCTTCAAGTGATTCATATCAAAATACCTTTCCTTTGATACAGGAAGAAATTGTAAGAAGCAAAGAAAATAACGTTAGCATGTTACCTTTTTATTGCCTAAAATATTTTTTTTTGAGATTATTATTAATTTCGCTACACGATACCGTGATTTCACCGGAAATATATGTTTTAGGGTCCCCTGAATCCAAAAAAAAAGTATTTTCAGAAAAAGGTCCGTGTGTGTGTCCGTGTACCTGTGAACACGATAACTCAAAAACGAAAAGTCGGTAAAATACCAAACTTGGTATTTAAATTTAGTATTTTCCTGGGATGTGACACGACGATTTTGAGAAAAATTCCCCGACCCAATAATACCCTTTTCATAGAACTTTTTTCGAAACTTTTGATTTTCTTAAAAATGGGTCTAACGATTTTGATTAAAATGTCGTATATTAAAGATATTTAACTGACAAATAAAATGTTTATCTTGAATTTTCTGGGAATAGCCTCTGAAGACTACTATATTCGGGATCAATTTTACGGAATTTTGCATAACTGCTAAACCGTAAGAGATGGAAAAAAACTTACCATACAAAAAATGTAGGGCACGTTAAAACACACAATGTATGTTATATACATCTTTTTTCGTCCAGTTGATCGTTTTTAAGATATTTCTTGTTTTTAATTTCAGCTTTGAAAAACTTACTTTTCTCATACAGGACTTTGTCAACTCCTGTCCATACAAAGGAACATCAGTCACATAGCAACCAGCTTTTGGCTACTACTTTAACCTATGGTACTCCCTTATTTCGCTTGTAATTACAAGGAAACAAGTAATAAAACTATTTCTGCTAATTTTTTCTAGAGTAGCTTGAAGTAAATAGAAGCATAAGCTTTTTAACAATAATTCGTTGCAGAGATGTAGAGAAAGTCATGTGAATGTAACACATCAGATTTTTATATGTAATTTAGGATAGTATCCGGTGTTATGAGTCGCGTATGCTAAGGTGGTAATTATATGTAAGTTAAGAAATGATGATGGTTATATTTGCTGTGATTAGTTTTATTCTGCTTTAACCAAACACACAAATTTTATTAATTTTCCTCCTTAATAGATTAGTACATTAAAATGATACAAAAATGCCTTCTATCTCAATTTTTGCTTTCTGTAAGACGCAAATGGCAGAAAATGCATTGCATTCTATCAAAAAATGTCGATAATTTCAACGAAAATACATTTTTAAGGATCCGTGTATTTTGAAAAGAAAAACGCATTTTTAGAAAAAAAAATAGCATGTGTCTGTGTGGGTGTGAGTACGCGCGTGAACACCATAACTCAGAAATAAAAGCTGGGATAAATATCAAACTTGGTACATTTTTAGTGCCTTCTAACGATGCGACACTAAAATTTTCATGCAAATCTCTCCACCTAAACTAACCCTTACATTGATTGTTTTTTTTTAAATAGATTTTGATTTATGATTTTGATTAAAATAAGTTAATGACAAAAGAAATTATATCTTGAGTTTTTGGGAATAGCTGGTGAAGTTTTGTAAAATGTTGAATTACTGGAATACGTGTGACTGAAGTTCCTTTGTTTGTATGGACACAAGTTCACAAAGTCCTGTATGAGAAAAGTGTTTTTATAGCTGAAACCAAAAAAGGAATATCTCACAAACAATCAACTCCACGAAAAAAAATGTATATAACATAAATTGTTTGCTTTAATGTGTTCTTCATTTTTATTATGTAAGTTTTTGTCCATCTCGTACGATTTAGCAGTTATTCAAAATTCTATAAAATGCATCCAGAATAAAGCACTCTTCAGAGGCTATTCCCAGAAAATTCAAAATATACATTTTATTTGTCAGGTAAATATCTTTAATATACGATATTTTAATCAAAATCATTAGAGCCATTTTTCGAAAATCAAAATTTTCGAAAAAAGTTCCATGTAAATGAGGTTTGGGGTGGGGGAATTTTTCTCAAAATCTTCGTGTCGCATTCCTGGAAGATACTAAACGAAGATTTTGAGAAAAATCCCCCCACCCCAAACTACCCTTTAAATTGAACTGTTTCGAACATTTTGATTTTCTCAAAAATGGCTATAACGATTTTGATTAAAATTTCGTACATTAAAGATATTTAACTGAAAAATAAAATGTATATCTTGAATTTTCTGGGAATAGCCTCTGAAGAGTAGTCTGTTCTGGATGAATTTTACTGATTTTTGATTAACTGCTAAACCGTAAAAGATAAGCAAAAACTTACCCTACAAAAATTGTAGAGCACGTTAAAACACACACTTTATGTTATATACATTTTTTTCGTGAGTTCGTCGTTTTTGAGACATTCCCTATTTTTGGTTTCTCTATGAAAAACGTATACTTTTCTCATAAAGGAACTTGTCAACTCCTATCTGTATAAACAAAGGAACTTCATTGACATAGCAACCAGCTTTTGACTATCATTGTAACCTATGGTAGTCCCTTATTTCGCTTCTACTTACAAGGAAGCAAGTAATAAGACTAGTTCTGCTAATTGTTTCTCGATGAGCATGAAGTAAATAGAAGCATAAGTTTTTGACAGTAATTTGTTGCAGAGATGTAGAGAAAGTCATGTGAATGGTACACATCAGAGGTTTTTTTTAGATAAAGAGGACCCTAAAACATATATTTCCGGTGAAATCTCGGTATCGATTTTTTTGTTGGAGTGCAATACCTTCTCTATACACTATGTACATGGTGCGTATATTGAAAGTAAAAAGGGAGTACCATAGGTTAAATTGATAATCAAAGGCTGGTTGCTATGTGACTGAAGTTCATTTGTTTGTATGGACACGAGTTGACAAATTCCTGTATGAGAAAAGTATAAGTTTTTCAAAGCTGAAACTAAAAACAAGGAATATCTAAAAAACTATCATCTCCGTGAGAAAAAAAAAGAAAAGTACATAACAAAATTGTGTGTTTTAGAGTGCTCTACATTTTCTGTGTGTTGAGTTTTTTTATGGTTTAAAAGTCATAAATACCACTGGGAGCTTACATTTAGTTTGCAGTAATGAAGTCACCTCCGTTGCAGGAGCTGTGCTTTACGATACCCTCCGTACAACTGTAGGACGGCTGCTTTAATTATAGGCCCGCATATCAAAGTGACTGAACCTCTTTGATTTCGCAACAACATTGTGCGCTTCTCACCTGTTCACAGAAGCAGTCGTCACCATGGGAAACCTAACGCTCAAATCAATACAAATAGCACGTGATATTGTCCAGGTGATTCCACCGAGTAAAAGCTCCCGGAAAACGATCATGGAAGCTAAATTACAACAGAATCAGCTATGAACTGCTTTAGCATACCTCGCAACCGCAACGAAATGTAGGCAATAGCAGAGGCCAGGTATGGAGAAAATTTTGGCCAAAAAAAAAAAAAAAAAAAGGCATCCTTATTTTTCAGAATTGTCCAGCCCATATCTCGTTTGCTCATCTAGTAGTTATTATCTGTTAATTTATCGTATTCTTGACTCGTTCTTACTTTCTCTACTCGCACTGTGTACATACTCTGTGTATAGAGAAGGTATTGTATTGCACCCAAAAATTCGATACCGAGATTTCACCGGAAATATATGTTTTAGGGTCCCCTGTATCCAAATAAAGCATTTTCAGAAAAAGGTCCGTGTGTGTCCGTGTGTGTGTGTGTGTGTGTGTGTGAGTGTTTGTGTGTGTCCGTGTGTCTGTAAACACGATAGCTCAAAAACGAAAAGTAGGTAAAATACCAAAGTTGGTATTTAAGTTTGGTATCTCCCAGGGATGCGACACGAAGATTTTGAAAAAAAATCCCCTCACCCCAAACATCCCTTTACATGGAGCTTTTTTCGAAAATGTTGATTTTCTCAAAAATGGTTCTAACGATTTTGATTAAAATTTCGTATATTAAAGATCTTTACACGACAAATAAAATGTGTATCTTGAATTTTCTGGGAATTGTATCTAAAGACTACTTTATTCTGGATGAATTTTACGGAATTTTTATAACTACTAAACCGTAAGAGGTGGACAAAAACTTACAACACAAAAAATGTAGGGCACCTTAAACCACACAATTTATCTTATATATATTTTTGTGTAGTTGATCGTATTTGATATACTCCTTACTTTTTGGTTTCAGCTTTAAAAAACCTACTTTTCTCATACAGGAGTTTAACAATTCCAGTCCATACAAACAAAGGAACTTCAGTCACATAGCAACCAGCTTTTGACTATCACTTTAACCTATGTTACGCCCTTATTTCGCTTATACTTACAAGGAAGCAAGTAATAAGACTATTTCTGCTGATTTTTTCTCGATTAATATGAAGTAAATAGAAGCGTAAGCTTTTTAACAATAATTTGTTGCAGAGATATAGAGAAAGTCACGTGAATGGAACACATCAGATTTTGTCATGTTTTATTCTCAATTTTGTTATACGTACAGGTAGTATGGAGGTAGCCTTGTTAAATAGAAATATAATTTTGGTTTAATTGTTTTTTCACACAAGCCGTGTGTAGGACAGGAGTTGGATAGGTAGAGTCAGACTGAGAAATTCAATGCCATAGCCGGGATTTGACCACATGTGTGTCAGTTGAAAAAGTCAATTCTTTGTACGCACGTTTTCATGGTAGCTCCGTGGAAAAGCAACCGGCTAGAGATCGGAGGATCCTGGGTTCCAATCCCGGCTATGGCATTGAATTTTTCAGTTTGACTCTACGTATCCAAATTTAATTTTAGTGCATAATCTACGGAATCGGATTTATTCCCACAGCATTAGAACTAGAGCCAATTTTCTCTAAAAATGCTCAGGTAATACTACAATTTTAGCTAAGTTCCCTTGTTTAGATGTTGTAAGCTGGACGCTTTCGATAAGATGTCGGTATGGGATGTTTTCATACCACAAGCATCTGTTTCATAAGATATATGTAACATATATAATGAACTATACCGACATATTTTCACAGAGTATGCAGATTACATAAATAAGTAATTTGAGATAGGCGACCTGTGGCCTGTTTATTGAACTTTCTAAGTAACGGCTATAAGTTTCTCAAGTGCCAGTACGCCACTGGCTAATTTATTAACCATTCGAGAGTATAACACGAAAAACGAAGGGACATATTACAGCATACCTCTCTAGCATAGTGGTTATGATGCTGGCTTTCCAGTGAAAGATAGTTTCCGAGTTCGAGTCTCGTTCGCGTATCGCGGCACTTCGTCTGGAATGAAAAAAATAATAATTAAAACTATTTACAGAAATCGAACTCATGATCTTTGGAATAACAGCTTCTCGCGTTACGCATTAAGCCTCCAGAGCAGTTGGAAAAACGCCCCCAGAGTAGGCTACATAATTCAAGAACGTAGTTAACGAATGCTCAGTGTCGCACTGTCAAGTGATTAGTTCGAGATTTTACAGATTTTTGCGACATTAAATCTTGAAAACGCTAGCAACGAACTGCTAAAACTCGATATTTCTATACTCGGGCAGCAGTTTTAAAGACATTCTAAGCCATTTTTTCAACCTGCTTTGCTTTAACACCGACTTATCAGCACCTGATACCCACACGTTTAACGCTATGTGGTTGTGTTATGTTTATCCGGGGACCATGCATCGCCGATCTCAAATTACTTATATCAGTCACGTGCACAATCTCGCAAATTATTCCGTTGTAGTTCATTAACATCCTGTATATCTGTTACATATATTTTTATGTATTATTCTTTAAATTTTCAATATAAAAACTCAAGAAACTTAGATAAAAAATCTGATGTGTGCCATTCACATGACTTACTTTACATCTCTGTAATAAATTATTGTTAATAAACTTATGCTTCTATATATTTCATGCTAATCGACAAAAAATTAGCAGAAATAGTGTTATTACTTGCTTCCTTGTAAGTAGAAGCGAAAAAAGGGAGTAGCATACGTTAAAGCGGTAGTCAAAAACTGGTTGCTATGTGATTGAGGTTCCTTTATTGGTATGGCCAGGAGTTGACAGATTCCTGTATGAGAAAAGTTAAGTGTTTCGTACCTGAAAACAAAAACAAGGAATATCTCAAAAACGATCAACTCAAACAAAAAAAATGTATACAACATAAATTGTGTGTTTTAATGTGCTCTACATTTTTCGTGTGGTAAGTTTTTGTCTATCTCTTACGCTTTAGCAGTTATGCAAAATTCCGTAAAATTCATCCAGAATAAAGTAATCTTCAGAGGCTTTTTCCAGAAAATTCAAAATATACATTTTATTTGTCAGGTATATATCTTTAATATACCATATTTTAAACAAAATCGTTAGAGACAATTTTTAAAACATCAAGATTTTAAAAAAAATTCCATGTAAAGGGTAGTTTGGGGTGGGGGAATTTTTCTCAAAATCTTCGTGTCGCTTCCTTGGAAGATACTAAACTTAAATACCAAGTTTGGTATTTTACCGACTTTTCGTTTTTGAGTTATCGTGTTCAGAGGCACACGGACACAAGGACACACACACACATACGGACCTTTTTTGGATACAGGGGACCCTAAAACATATATTTCCGGTGAAATCTCGGTATCGACTTTTTTGATGGTGTGCAATATCTTCTCTATACACTATGTATATAGTACGTGTAGAGAAAGTAAAACAACATTCAACTATATTTTTAATTAAAAGCAATGAATATTAAAGTTCAGGTTAAACTGTCTAAAAACCCTTATTGTTGTGGGTTATATGATGAGATCTCGACTACATATCTGCCATATACATGTATAAACAAATAGTAGTGTTTAGCCGCTTGTCAATTGGCACCTTCCACTGTACCTGTGTTATTAACGAGACATTCCGCCGTGGAATGCCAGTTAGCAGGGAGTGGAACGGGATGAACAGGGAGTTAAATTTATGAGTAGTAAATTCCGTAACGGGTTGAAGAAACCACGCCCACGTGCCGTACCGAACTTTGCCTCCCCTCGGGCTTTACAGTGCCCATCTTCAAAAATGAGAACCCAATAAAACAAAAGAGAAAGGAAAGTGACCCAAGCACGCCCTCGTGCACCAATCTGTATGGAGCCGGCACATCAATCATGAAGAAGGGAGGGCAAAAGGTTATGGTGCAGCCAACAAGTAGAAGATAAACATAAGAGGGTAGAGATGTGGTTTAGACAACAGAAACATCTCATGTGTTCCATTCACATGACTTTCTCCACATCTCTGCAACAAATTATTGTTAAAAAGCTTATAGTTTGTTGCAGAGAAAGTCGTGTCAATGGAATACATCGGATTTTTCATTCAGAGGACGCTAAAATTTCGCTATTGGATTATTTGGTGGAAATCAGCACTATTTGTACCTATGTAGTATGTACTGTGTAGAGAAAGCAGGTAGGCAAAACTTCCGGATATGTGTAACATTAAATGGTGATGATGATAATACAAACAAGTCTGTCTATTTGTATGTGTTTTAACATTTTGTTCGTTTTACTCGTGTTGCGCTCACAAACCAATCTAAGAGTATTTCGATAAGACTAGTGTATATAAACGGTAAGTTGTATAGATGACGTGTAAAGGATTTATATCAATAGCTGGATCATAATGTTAATGAAAAACCGCCTCTGTGAGAAGGAGTTTACGTCCATCTTCCTCTTTTTTATCGAGTTGTTCTGCGCGTTGTGTGTGTGTGTGTGTGGAAAGAGCAATTTATTGCTGTGAAGTGAAGTGCTGTTATTGCACAAAGATATACAGCTGTTTTGTAAAAAAAAAAAAAGGACCATATAGCCATTTGCAAAATGTAATTTTATAGATGGCTTCGGAGCTAACCTACTGCGGTAAACCATACCATAATAAATCAAAAACAGTGGGAAAACTGGGGCGTTAAGCCCTCAGCTGCTGCGAGTTACATGTGCGGAGCACTCCACAATAATATAGAGGGCGTTTTGAAATGGTTGTGCCACAGGCATTATCTAAGAGTGTTGTGGTATTCTGTATGGGAGACTGCCACTTTTACTTTCTCTACACGTATACTATGTACATAGTGTATAGAAAAGGTATTGCACTCCAACCCAAAATTCGATACCGAGATTTCACCAGAAATATGTGTTTTAGGGTCCCCTGTATAAAAAAAAGTATTTTCAGAAAAAGGTCCGTGTGTGTTTGAAGACGATAACTCAAAAACGAAAAGTTGGTAAAATATCAAAGTTTAGTATCTTCCAGGAATGCGACACGAAGGTTTTGAAAAAAAATTCCCCCACCCCAAACTACTCTTTACATGGAACTTTTTTCGAACATTTTGATTTTTCAAAAATGGCTCTAACGCTTTTGATAAAAATATCATATATTAAAGACATTTACCTGGCTAATAAAATATATATGTTCAATTTTCTGGAAATAGCCTCTGAATACTACTTTATTCTGGATGAATTTTATGGAATTTTGCATAACTGCTAAACCGTAAGAGATGGACAAAAATTTGACATACAAAAAATGTAGAGCACGTTAAAACACACAATTTATGTTATATACATTTTTTTCATGAAGTTGATCGTTTTTGAGTTATTCCTTGTTTTTGATTTCACCTCTAAAGAACATACTTTTCTTTTACAGGAATTTGTCAACTCGTGTCCATACAAACAAAGGAACTTTAGTCACATAGCAACTATCACTTTAACCTATGGAAGGAAGCAAGCAATATAGCAGAACTGTTTCTGCTACTTTTTTCTCGATTAGGATGAAGTAAAAGGAAGCAAACGCTTTTTAACAATAATTTGTAGCAGAGAAAGTCATGTGAACGGAACACATCAGATTTTTGCATTACAATTAATCTTTCGTTACATGAAGTACGATAAAACATTTTTAAGATTCTGGGATATTTAGGCAACTTTGATTTGATTTAACAATGAAACACTGAAATAATCGTTTAAGAAACAAGTAAGTATCTGAAATGGTTCTGTGTTGGGCTATATTCGATACACTGAAATGTTTTATAACATAAAACACATGCTTAGTGTAGAAACTGGAATATGACGTGCTTCATTAACTCTAGATGCTTACCGCTCAGAAGTTGACTTGCCTTAATCAACAAATATGGGCTGCTTTACTTTCTCTAGCGCATATGAACAGTATACAGCCAAAAATTCGGTCCTGATATATTTACGAAAATGCATTGTTTTAGGGGCTTCTTTTTTGGTAGTGTTTAACGCCCGCTTTTACTACTTGTGGCACCGCAGGCGGTGACACTGGTGATCCAAGGAATGAAGATGGAGCACCGGTGAAATGTGATGGCGTCGGAAACCGGAGAACCCGGAGAAAACCCACCCCTGCGCCACTTTGTCCACCACAAATCTCACATGCTGTCGCTTGAGATTGAACCCGGGTCGTCTAGGTGAGAGGCGAGTGGTTTAGCATTTTTAGAAAAAGGTCCGTTTGGGTTTGAGGGTGTGTGTGCGTGGAAGTTCAGCATCTTATAAGGACGCGAAACGAAGATTTTCAGCCAAAAACTCCCACTTTCAACTATCCTTTACATGGAAAAATTTTCGAAAATGTCGATTTTCTAAAATATGGCTGAAACGATATTGTTTGAAGTGCCATATGCTTAGTATGTTGTTATGCCTAACAAAATGTTTATCTCGAATTTTATGGGAGGAACCTCTGAAGACCTCTAAATTCTGGATGACTATGGTATAAATTTTGTATAACTGGTAAGCAGTTAAGAGAAACATAAAAACTTATCACATATAAACGTGGATATCGCTAAAACACTATATTTATATCGTATTTATCTTTGTTTCTGAGATGCTCCGTGTTATTGGTTTCAGTTTTAGGCTACTTAAACGTTTCTCAAACGAGAAGTCATATTTCTTTTCGTCTCTCTTTTGTTTCTCCTAGCAAGCAAATAGAACCGAATATCATTTGTTTCATTTAGCGATCGGCTATCAAACCCATACACCAAAGTAGTCGCCCTCCGTGGTGTAATGGTTACCATGCTAACTTCGTATACCCAAGGTCGCGGGTTCAAACCGGCGGAGGACGATGGATTTTTTGAGCCATAAAAATCCTTGGCATGGCTTCCTTCGGAAGGGAAGCAAAGCCGTGGGTCCCGTGTCATAGATATACGGCACGTAAAAGAACCTCAAACCTGAGAGAGAGGCCTCTGAGCAAAATTAAGCGGTCTTTCACGCCCAATTTAGAATGGGATGCTGAGAACCACAGTAGTTAAAGAGCGTCTATAAATAAAACGCCATTTCATTTCATACACCAAAGTTGCTGCAGCATTATTTGAACGGAAAACTGAACCACGAGACCATCCAAAATGCATTTTAACTTCAGAGTATTTCATCTCGGTTGGCTCCAATTCAGGAATAGTGTTTGGTCATGCTATCTGTACCTCTCTGCGTTGTTATAAATGTGCGGGCGACTTTTTTCAGTTAGAAATTTACAGTTCTCATCTTGTAGATTTGCAACAATTTCACACGAACAAATTGGTCACCATTAAAATTGCAGGTGGTTGTTAGTAATTTACAGGCAAGATCATCTTGGTTCATAGCAATAGACTACTTTTTACCTGCTCTATACGTACTATGTATAGCGGAGGTATTGTATTGCACCCAAAAATTCCATACCGAGATTTCACCGGAAATATATGTTTGAGATCACCTGAACCCTAAAAAGTAATTTTAGAAAAATGTCCATGTGTGTCTGTGTGTGTGTGTGTGTGTGTCTGTGGGCAGCATTGCTCAAAAATGCTAAGACCGTTTAAAACTAAACTTGGTATTTAGGTTTGGTATCTTCCAAGGATGCGACACGAATATTTTCAAGAAAATCCCCCCACACCAAATTACCCTTTACATGGAAAAATACGAAAATTTTGATTTTTCAAAAAATGGCTGTAACAATTTTGATTAAAATCAAGTAAATTTAAGGTTTTTACTTGACAAATAAAATGTATATCTTGAATTTTCTGGGAATAGCCTCTGAAGTCTACTTTATTCTGTATGAATTTTACGAATTTTTCATAACTGTTAAACCGTAAGAGATTGACAGAAACTTATTATAGAGAAAATGTAGAACACATTAAAACACACAATTTATGTTATATACATTTTTTCGCGGAGTTGATCGTTTTTAAGTTGATTGATTTTGTTTTCTCATACAGGAATTTGTCTACTCCTGTCCATACAAACAAAGGAACATCAGTCACATAGCAACCAGCTTTTGACTTTCACTTTAACTTATGGTAGTCTCTTATTTCGCTTCTGCTTACAAGGAAACAAGTAATAAGACTATTTCTGTTAACTTTTTCTCGATTAGCATGAAGTAAATAGAAGTAAGAGCTTTTTAACAATAATTTGTTGCAGATATGTAGAGAAAGTCAAATGAATGGAACACATCAGATTTTTCTTCTTCAAGACAAAAGCTTTCTGAATGCTCCGACAATTGGAGATTCTTAGCCAGTCTTAACACTGGCGGGATTTATCACTAGGGACGTAATTAGCCTGAAGTAAATAGAGCTAACCGCTGGTTAGATTTGGGTCGCGGTTACATTCCAAGTACTTTAAGTGGTCTTCTGCTGATTTAAGTGGTATAATGGAGCGAGTAACTTATATCAACAAAAGAATGCGTCTATTATTACTTTCTCTATCCCCATATGCACAATGTACATAGGGATAGAGAAGCTATTGTAATGCACCCAAAAATTCGATACCGAGATTTTTTGAAAAAGGTCCGTGTGTGTGTCTGTGTGTCGGTGGACCGTAACTCCAAAACGAAAAGAACGTTAAATACCAAACTTGGTATTTAAATTTGGTATCTTCCTAGGATGCGACACGAAGATTTTCAAGAAAATCCCCCCACCCCCAACTACCCTTTACATGGAACTTTTTTCGAAAATTTTGATTTTCTCAAAAATGGCTCTAACGATTTTGATTAAAATATCGTATATTAAAGATATTTACCTGACAAATAATATGTATATCTTGAATTTTCTGGGAATAGCCTATGAAGACTACTTTATTCTGGAGGAATTTTGCATATTTGCTAAACTGTAAGAAATGGACAAAAACTTACCACACAAAAAAATGTAGAGCACATTAAAACAAACAATTTACGTTATATACATTTTTTTCGTGGAGTTGATATTTTTTGAGATATTCCTTTTTCTTGGTTTCAGCTTTGAAAAACTTGTCCTTTTCTCATACAGGAATTTGTCAACTCGTGTCCATACAAACAAAGGAACTTCAGTCACCTAGTAACCAGATTTTGACTTCACTTTAACCTATGGTACTCCCATATTTCGCTTCTTCTTCTTCTTCTTACAAGGAAGCAAGTAATAAGACTATTTCTGCTAATTTTTTCTCCATTAGCTTGAAGTAAATGGAAGAATAAGTTTACTAATGATAATTTGTTACACAGAAGTAGAGAAAGTCATGTGAATGGCACACATCAGATTCTTTTCCTTTCCTTTCTTGTAGAAACACATTTGATTCGTTTTAGCTATTTAGCAATAAGGGTGTCAAATAAAGAATTAATGCACAGGATAGTTCTATAAAGTGCTAAATTAGCAACTCTGAGGCAGAATAAAGAATAAGTATAAACAAAAGACATGAGACTGCCTCCGTGGTCGAGTGGTCAGCGAGCTGACTTCTCACGCGTACAGTACCGTAGAGTAAAACGGTGGTCAAAAGCTGGTTGCTATGTCACTGAAGTTCCTCTTTTTGTATGGACAGGAGTTGACAAAATCCTGTATGAGAAAAGTAAGTTTTTCAAAGCTGAAGCTAAAAACAAGGAATATCTCAAAAACCTTCAACTCCACGAAAAAAATGTATGTAGCATAAATTGTGAGTTTTAACATGCTCTACATTTTCTGTTTGGTAGGGTTTTGTCCATATCTTACGGTTTAGCAGTTATGCAAAATTCCGTAAAATTCATCCAGAATAAAGTAGTCTTCAGAGGCTATTCCCAGACAATTCAAGATATACATTTTATTTGTGATAGAAATGCCTTTAATATGTGGTATTTTAACCAAAATCGTTAGAACCATTTTTGAGAAAATCAATATTTTCGAAAAAAAGTTCCATGTAAAGGATAGTTTGGGTTGGGGGGATTTTCTACAAAATCTTCGTGTCTCATTCTTGGAAGATACCAAAGTTAAATACCAAGTTTGGTATTTAATGGTCTTTTCGTTTTTGAGCTATGCTGCCCACAGTCACACACACACACACACACACACACACACGGACATTTTTCTTAAAATGTTTTTTTTTTTATTCCGGGGGACCCAAAACATGTATTTCCGGTGAAATCTGGGTGTCGAATTACCATATCTATACACTATGTACATAGTACGTGTTGAGAAAGTAAAATGTTTATAGAAACGATCGACAAAAATGAACGTAATCAAATGTGGTCCATATATTCGGAAAGAATGTCATTGAGGGGAACAAGAATGCCAATATATCAAGTTCTGAAGTGCTAAACTGGGTAATAAGGGAAACATTTACGGCAGAACCCGAGGCACTCCCAAAAAGCGGTTGCCTAATGCAGTGACAGGTGTGTCCACATCATTAATTTCTAACTTCCTCTACTCTATTTTATTATTAGTAGTTCTATCTGAACGTGTCGCAAAACATTAGCGGACCAGACTGGAAAACTTGTTTGACACAAAGCTACGAAGTTGAGTGGAAGAGTATTTTTATCATACTGTGTTTTGCATGCCGTGTCGAGGTTATCCGATGAATCATTAAAAAATAAACAAAGGCCGTAGAGACCTTCCCTATGTTCATGAAAACACTGCAAATATTGTTTTCTTCTACCTGCGGAGGACATCGAAAGGTACTCCCAGGTAAATTATATGTTATGCTTGACTGGTCGCCGAGCTTTTAACATGATGCGCCTGATTTTGAGAGACTCTTTGCATGATTTGTATAATTTTGTGACGCAGCAAGCGTGACTTTAACATGGCACTACCAGTCTTCTGTCAAGGTTCGGCTAACATGCTGTATCTGCCTTCACATAACACCTTACACTGTTACTTTAATATTTTAATTTACATCAGGAAACAAGCTGTATTGGGACATCACCCTTTTACTTTCTCACACGTACTGTGTACATAGTGCATAGAGAAGGTGTGGTACTCCACCCAAAAATTCGATACTGAGATTTCACCGGAAATATATGTTTTAGGGTCCCTTGTATCCAAAAAAAGCAGTTTTAGAAAAAAAGTCCATGTGTCTGTGAACACGATAACTCAAAAACGAAAAGTCGGTAAAATACCAAACTTCGTATTTAAGTTTATTATCTTCCAGGGATGCAACACAAAGATTTTGAGAAAAATCCGCCCACCCCAAACTACCCTTTACATGGCACTTTTTTCGAAAATTTTGGTTTTCTTAAAAATGGCTCTAACGATTTTGATTCAAATACCGTACACTAAAGAAATGTATATCTTACAAATAAAATGTATATCTTGAATTTTCTGGGAATAGCCTCTGAAGACTACTTTACTCTGGATGAATTTTACGGAATTTTGTATAACTGCTAAACCATAAGAGATGGACAAAACTTACCACACAAAAAATGTTCAGCACGTTAAAACACAGAATTTAAGTTATATACATTTTTTCGTGTAGTTGATCGCTTTTTAGATATTCCTTGTTTTTGGTTTCAGCTTTGAAAAACTTATACTTTTCTCATACAGGAATTTGTCAACTCCTGTCCATACAAACAAACTAGCTTCAGTCACATAGCAACCAGCTTTTGACCGTCACTTTAACCTATGGTACTCCCTTATTTCGCTTCTACTTACAAAGAAGCAAGTAATAAGACTATTTCTGTTAATTTTTTGTTGATTAGCATGACGTAAATAGTAGCATGAGCTTTTTAACACTAATTTGCTGCAGAGATGTAGAGAAAGTCCTGTGAATGCAACACATGAGTTTTTTCCAATATGAGGTTTCCTTTGCAGCTAATTTGTTATGTGGTAATATTTAAAAAGAGCCTTGTGGCTTGCAAAAACGATTACTATAAGAATCATATTTTGCTGTTTCCATATCTGGCATATTACCAAACTCAGGTTGTCTACTTTGAACCCATTTCTAGAAAATCAATATTATACAGGTGATAGCTACCACTAATAAATAGAGAAAAGCTTATGAGATTACATGCCATATATTTGTCCCTAAAAAGAGTTCTGACTTCTTAATTTCTTTCTACCTGTTGATATAATTGATAAGCTTGTCTCTCGCCTTCCTGGAGTAATGGTTACCATACTGACTTTTGTTACCCAAGGTCGCGAGTTCAAACTCGGCGGAGTACGATGGATTTTTTCGGGTGTAGATTGACAGCACGTAAAAGAACCTCAAGTGATAGAGAGCCTTTGAGCAACATTAAGCGGTGTTTCACGCCCAATTTAGAATGGGACGCTGAGAACCATAGTAGTTAAAGAGCGTCCATTAATAACATGCCATTTACATTTTTGATAAGGTGTAGAATCTGCCGTTTTAACCGATGAGGTGGGGGAAGATTTCTTTTCAATCGTTTAACGAGTATTGGCGACATAGAGCTTGTACTTTTTTTTATGTAGCTTAACGTCCTTTAACCTTGTTGGTCATATCGGACGATGAATGAAATTGGTGAAATGATGCTCAAATGATCTCGAGGTCCATGGAGCTTAAAGTTACTCGACATTCGTCTTCTCAGGAAAACCCCGAAAAAAACCTTATCCGGCTAATTTACCTTATGCAGGATTCGAACCCACGACACGCTACCACCACACTATCCAGCCGGGCTGGTTTGTACTTGTCTCTCTCTTGCAGACTAGTCCTGCTTCCTCAGCCACGGAGTGCCTCTTAGGGTGCGCTCTAGATAGGCTAAGAGGAAAAAGCAACATTCTCTCTACCTTTATAAAGTAAGACAGCTTACACCATTTTAACCATCCTCTTAACGTGGCAGACTATTACACCACATTGGGGAGCAAAAGTAATTATATTGAGAGATATCCTGAGGCTACAGCATCTCCACGTCACCATAACAAATGAAAAGCATCGCAGCTAACCATATGTTTTATAAATCAAAGTAACCTTTCAAAGGATCAGATAAGATGGATTTCCGCTTCGAACATCTGTGATGACGCACCTCTTTTTCGGTATTTTTACTTTCTCTACACGTACTATGTACATAGTGTATAGAGAAGGTATTGCACTCCACCAAAAAATTCGATACCGAGATTTCACCGGAAATATATGTTTTAGGGTCCCGTATAGCTAAAAAAGCATTTTCGGAAGAAGGTCCGTGTGTGTGTGTGTGTGTGTGTCGTTGTGTCCGTGAGACCGTGAACACGATAACTCAAAAACGAAAAGTCAGTAAAATATAAAATTTGGTTTAGTATCTTTCAGGGATGCCACACGAAGATATTTAGAAAAATTGTCCCACCCCCAACTACCCTTTACATGGAACTTTTTTCGAAAATTTCGATTTTCTCAAAAATGTTTCTAACCATTTTGATTATAATTTCGTATATTAAAGATATTTACTTGAGAAATAAAATGTATATCTTGAATATTCTGGGAATAGCCTCTGAAGAGTACTTTATTCTGGATGAATTTTACGGAATTTCGAATAACTGTAAGAGATGGACAAAAACTTACTACACGAAAAATGTAGAGCTTGATAGTAAAACACACAATTTATGTTAGTTACTCTTTTCTCGTAGATTTGATCGTTTTTGAGTTATTCCTTGTTTTTTTGTTTCAGTTTTGAAAAACATACTTTTCTCATGCAGGAATTTGTCAACTCCTGTCCATACAAACAAAGGAACATCAGACACATAACAACCAGCTTTTGGCTTTCACTTTAACCTATGGTACGCCCTTAAACCGCTTCTGATTACAATAAAGCAAGTAATAAGACTATTTCTGCTAATGTTTTCTCGATTAGTCTGAAGTAAACAGATGCACTAGCTTTTTAACAATAATTTGTTGCAGAGATGTAGTGAAAGTCATGTGAGTGTAACACATCATATTTTTATTTATAAAATGGACTCTGAAAAAAAGAGTGGAGTAGTAGAAGAGGAGATGAATGTGGTAAATAAGTTTGGAAACTGGATGCACGCACCCGTCAACAGTCGAAGTGTCGCCCTCCGTGGTGTAATGGCTGACTTCATATACCCAAGGTCGCGGGTTCAAACGATGGATTTTTTCAGGTGTAAAAATCCTTAGCATGGCTTCCTTCGGAAGGGAAGCAAAGCCGTGGGTCCCGTGTTGTAGATTTACGGCACGTAAAAGAACCTCAAGCCTGATAGAGAGGCCCCTGAACAAAATTAAGCGGTCTTTCACGCCCAATTTAGAATGGGACGCAGAGAACCACAGCAGTTAAAGAGCGTCCATAAATAACACGCCATTTACATTTTAACAGTCGACGCGTGAGCAAAGTTGAGAGAGCCGATCTTGGCCCACAGTGTGTGCGATTGGTAATTTATGACGCCTGAAGTACAAGTTTGACTCGTGCAGCGAGGAGTAACTTGTTACACTTATGCTCTTACACCGAGAAGCAGCTGCCCTCTGTGACTTTATTGCTGTTAGAAGTTCACGCAAACGAGCGAGTAAAGGAGAATGGTTACCAGGTGCTGCTCGTCTACTGCCTCCAGAATCTTGAAGTAACCAAAATGGCAAACGGAGCGACGTTGAAAACCCACACTTCTTTTGTGCGGGTTATGTCTGGTGTTATCTAACTTTGCACCTCTGTGGTGTGTTTGCGTGGCTTATTTTCAACTATTTCTGTTTAACATCTCTTTATTTTTCTTCCGTGCTGCGCAAACCCCAAGAAAATTATATCATCCCTTGCATTTATTTTTCGCCAGTTTTCTTTATTCATTGTTGCTTTCTCCCCTTCTGTCTGAGGTTTTCTTTCTTGTTCCTAAAAGCGGTTAAGAGTGTTACATAATCGCCTTATTTAGTGCTTAGATAGAAGAGGCAAGCAGAATAGAACGCCATGCATTGTGCTTTCCAGAGCTTCAGTAATTATCACCTTGGTCCTTTAATCCGCCCCTCCCCCTTCCTTATTGCAATGCTTGGTCTTTTTTTGAAATTTCAGGATATTTTCCCTGAGTTGTGAACAGCTTATGACGTTAGATCACCTTTAAATCGCAGCTGCAGTGTTGCCAGAAGCATTTCACGAAATTTCGCCCGAATTATTAAAAAATTCGCAAAGTTTCAGTTGAAGTCGCCCAATATTTTTATTAAAATATGTAATCTATATTACTATTTTATATACACAAACACACACACTCTTGGAATATTTTCAAAAGCTTCTTATAGCCGGTATCTCTGTAAGTATAGCACAATCATAATAAATGACATAATACTGGAATACTAACTAGTGTGAGCCGCGCTGACACAGATTCAGGAAAGAGTATGAAAATACGAGGCCTTTGCGCCGATAAGTATATTGAAATATTACCTGAAGTATTTATTTTTATTAATTACTTCCCTCAGTTGAGGGCTGCTTATAGACATATAGACTTATAACTATACAATCTTATTAACAGAACGATAAATGTTACATTTCAGGAGCCGATTCTCCGATGTGTTGCTAGGGGGACATACTATTTATTCGTATGGTTTTACTTCCCGCACTAATGCTTTTGATTATGATTATTTAATTAATAAAATATCGATAAAACCAAACCAACAATTCTAATATATAAGAAGTATAATGAAACATCAACTACCAGCACTGAAATGTCTTTTGTTTTCATTGAAACCACATTGCAAGTGAGAATGCCAACTTATGATCCATCCATAGCAACAATAATAATAAGTATCACAAATTAACTATATCGAGCGCAAAAAATAATTATTGGCAGCTTAAAATAACATTATATAAATAGTTTTTAGTATTTGTCTTTCGTCAATTTAGATTTAGAGCTCTCTTCCCTACCAAACGGCGCATAAAGTTTAAAATAGACATTAATAAAAGTTATATTTTGCAAAAATATTTTAGTAGCTCAAAAATTCGCCAATCACCTTCATCAAAATTTGGTCGTAAAAAGCGGATTTTAGTAGCCCAATGTGCGACTTTTCGCCCAATCTGGCAACATTGCGCAGCTGTGGCATATTGGCACAAATGATGGAGACTCAGTAAACCTCTCACATCAATTGACGTCAAGGTAGATCCCGCGGGTTGGCGACCACACATGATGTCATCTTCAGCTACTTCATGCATTAAGCGTCTTTAACAAAGATTGATCTCACCATCTGTTGTTTGGTCACCTAAGGTTTCCTTTTTAATGTGGTTTATATTTTATATTTGTTTTATTATTCTACTGCTGCTCTTTAGATTCAGATGAGCCCGCTATTCAAGTATCATTATTTACCACTATATAATGCATATTGTTTTCTAGTTTGAGACCGTTAATTAGCTTCCCTATCAAAACTATTATTAGTTATTAATTATTTATCAATGTAAAGCTAAACGAGTATAAATGTACGTTTTTAATTGAGAAAATTCAGCTGGAGAAGAAAGCTGACGCCAAGAGAGTCAAAGGGGATGAGAAGCGCTTTTGTGAGAAGAGTCTCCTTTGTTCAGTCACGTACAGTCGAGCTACAACGGGGGAAACCCTAAAATTCGGAAGACGGCAATTCTTCATTTACAAGACGTCACGTGAGGTTTGCAGTGCACCCTGGGATAAGAAAATTGACTCTTGGGTAATATTTACTTCAATCACGCGGCCTTTCTGTCCAATCAGAAAGAGGCCGCCATTGCGGTATTTTTTGTATATAAAGAGCCCAAGAAGGCACATCGTAATCTGTCCGTGAAAGTGACCTGTCCGTGAAAATGAGCTGTCTGTTACGATCTGTCTGTTAGACACTGTAACGTGTAACGAATTTAAAGTCAGCGACGCGTGCTAACGTATATTGTATAACGCAGAATTGAGGAAGAAGAAGGACCTGTAATTACGTGTGTTCAGCCAAGTGTTAGAGTTCGTATCAGGTGAACAAGTTAGCATAATTGTAAAGCAAAAGTGCTTATCTCGCTTCTCCTAGTAAGAAATAAACTCCAGGAGAGTAGATAAGTTTTAATCACTCCTTGAACTCCCCCCATTAGCTGCACTACCCCGAGCGAGTCAATCATCGTGCAGGCTGAACAACACCGAGGCAAATTCAACGTTAGTAGATTCACCTTACCAGTTAAGTGGGTCTACTCATAGGAGTGGAGTGAGTCTTGCCAACGCCTTCAATCTGCGCTCACCGCATAAGGCGCCTCAAATGTGGTGCAAAGGTATTCTTTGTCTGCAGAAATGAGGGTCCATGCTTCAGATCATACTGTCATGTATAGAGCACAAGAATAATGTATAGTTTTATTTTAGTTTCTTTCCTTACCTTACTCTTTAAGTTTCTATTAATTGTTCAATTAATATAATTCATCCGGTTCTTTTGTGGACATATTTATCAAAGTTATATGTCATAAATTTACAATGGTCGGTATCACTGTCCCTTTAATAATCTCTCTCCTTTTATCATTTATACCTCGTTTTTGCTATTCTTTGTAGCCGCCATTCTATAGTTAGGAACTGTTCGCGGATAAAACAATGAACACAAAGTTTTTGTGAGAAATTTTTAAAGTCTTGCGTAATTAAAATGAAATTTGAATTATTATAGAATACTTAACATAATAAAATAAATTATTAGTATAGCTCTTTTAGTGTTCGTAGAAGGAGAAGAAGAAGACGCATATCATTAGCAGTGAAAGTATTAAGCACACACGATGAGCTAAAAACTAAAAATCCTACAGAGGCAATTTTCTTGTACTTCTCATGTGGTGAACATAATTCTGTTTTCCTACTATTCAACTACTATTTATGATACAAGAGTTAACAGTACAGTTTTATTTTGCGAGAAGGAAAGTTCATGTAACGAGGCCATAAGGCCGAGTATAGCAATCCTGCGAGCACTTTTAACTTGAGTGTAATACACTATTTTTGAGACAGCTCAATATTTCTAGATTTATTAATACATTTAAAATATAAGGTTCAACATTCCTTTTCTTCAAGGAATAGTATGTGAGAATAGAATTCGTTTATCGATATAGATTGGTAATCGTTGTAGTAATGTCAGTTCTTTACAACCAAATACCCAGCAAACACGTTTTATATGTTTGAAGTTGCCAATCGAAGAAAATTGTTGTCTAGTTGAGCATGTTTAGACACGAGAACGGACTAGTAAAGAAGGCGGTGGTACTATTATAGCTTTTATTTTTTTTTTCTCAGGAACATAACCTAATTTATTTTTAAACAGATAAATAACAGAAAACAAATATATACAATTTGTATTAATGATAGGGAACATTAAGTGCTTAACTATGCAATTCTGATGAAAGTGTGATATTTATTGTACAATTGGAAATGTTGATTGCTTGTGATGAGGCACTTGGTGTGTTTGTGTTGCTAAATTCAGACATCATACTATTATCAGATGGTATTGCAACGTCAGCAGAAGTGTTTGGAAAGTCATGTGAATGGCACACGTCAGATTTTTAACAATAATTTATTACAGAGATGTAGAGAAGGCCATGCAACACATCATATTTTTCTCTCTCTTGCTGAAACATGCTGACGCCCATGCACGGTCCAAGGGCCAGACAGGGTGAGGAGGTAATTTCCAGGCAGCTGGAAATGATGCAGCCGAACCCTCCCCCGCTCTAACCTTCGACCTGAGCTACATTTTCGTCTTAATACGCCTGCCGTTGCTAAGTGACCGCCATCAAGTGCGGCACGCGGCTACATTAACCAGATCCACGTGTGCGTAAATGCCTCCTTCCTTCCTTTTGTCCATTAGCCCTTCTGCTCGCAAATTACTGCCTTAGAGCGCGAGCCTGATAAGGAACTCTCTCCGTTAAGCACAAGTTCCATTTAAGTGTGGCCGCCGACATTATCATTGCAATTATAAATACAACCATTAAACAAATCAAGACAAAACACAATAATAAAAAAAAAAGTTGTGTTCCATTGACATGCCTTTCTCTACCTCTGTGTAACAACTTCTTGTTAATAAGCTTATTCTTCTATTTACTTCATGCTAATCGAGAAAGAAAAAATAGCAGAAATAGCCTTATTATTTGCTTCCTTGTAAGTAGAAGCTAAATAAGGGAGTATCATAGGTTAAAGTGAAGTCAAAAGCTGGTTACTAGATTACTGAAGTTCCTTTGTTTGTATGCAGACGAGTTGACAAATATCTGTATGAGAAAAGTATAAATTTTTTAAAGCTGAAACCAAAAACAAGGGATATCTCAAAAACGATCAACTCCTCGAAAAAATGTAAATGGTATAAATTGTGTGTTTTAATGTGCTCTACATTTTTTGTGTGATAAGTTTTTATCCATTTCTTACGGTTTAGCAGTTATGAAAAATTCATCCAGAATACTCTTCAGAGGCTATTCCCAGAAAATTCAAGATATACATATTATGTGTCAGGTAAATATCTTTAATATACGACATTTTAATCAAAATCGTTAGAGAGAAAATCTACATTTTCGAAAAAAGTCCCATGTAAAGGGAAGTTGGGAGTGTGGGAATTGTCCCTCAAAATTCGTGTGGCATCCCTGGAGGATACTACACTTAAATACCAAGTTTGGTATTTTACCGACTTTTCGTTTATGAGTTATCGTGTTCACAGACACACGGACACACACATCCGGACCTTTTTCTGAAAAGAAAAATTTAGATACAGGGGATCCTAAAACATAAATTTCCGGTGAAATCTCGGTATGAATTTTTGGGTGGAGTGCAATAGCTTCTCTATACACTATGTACATAGTACGTGTAGAGAAAGTAGATATGTTAATTGTGTAGTTACACTTTGTCTATATGACAGCCCTCAACTGAGGAAACTAATTAATAAGACTTTTAAATTAAGAGAGTCTTGCTTAATGTATCCATGAGGCAGAAGAAACGTTCTATCCATTTGATGTTACAACTTCACAGAAATAGGACTTTGAGGAACCCTAAGACCAAATAGGATATTTTAGAAAATCACATTCCTCTACGTGTATCCAAGAACAGAACAACTGAAAACCAAAACCCTTAAGCCATATTCAGAAAGAAAAGTAAGCGCAGATGCAGCATAAGGGCAAGACTTCGAACCCATGTTATTTAATGGAACACACACAGTTATGCAACACGCTACATAAGCCAAAGTTTCAAACTGCAAATCTATGCTTGGCTTCCGTGCACTTAGTGCAAAATTAGCATAGAAGTGCACATTTTGCATTCTTGTCTGCGTGCACGCCAGTTTCGAATGTGATCACGTGATATACGCAATCATTCGAAACATCAATGACGGTACTGTCCTTAATGACCGTGATTTGCCATTTTAAATGCTGACATCAGATGCTGTGTGCGTGCAAGATCTGGCAGACTCGTGATGAGTCTAGGTGTTGTTGCTGCTTGTACCTGCCCTGGTACCTCAGGAATGAGGTGAAGGTTTAAGGTTTTGTATTTTGAGGTGATGATGTTAAGGAGGTAGCGCTAGATAGGCTCCTCGAACGGTTGCATTTTCAGGAGCAGCATCCTTTCCTCTGGTGTTTAATTTGTGAAAAATTGCTTTTGTTGGAGAATTTTGATTGACCACTCCCAATGGGAGAGGGGAGTACTTAGTTCAGCAAGCCATGCGGGGACCCCGAAACTGCCTCTTTCGGCGTGGGTAAGTACTCCCCCAGCGATCTGACAAGTGCGTTCTCATGTTCGCCTAATTTGGCGTGGAATTTCTGAACCCGGCGCCTAATGACATCTTCCACATATGGGAGGACCGAGGCTTCATGTAGTAGCCTCAAAGGGAAACGTCGACATACAGAATATATGGACCGGAGTCCTCTATTCTGTACCCGTTATAACCAGAGAAGAAGCCAGGAGTCTGCTGCCATGCCCCTCACTTCGTAGGCCTAGAGCATCAGGGGGACTATGAGCTCCTTGAAAAGACCTTGCTTTAAGTGAACCGGCATTTGGGAGGCCAGTACAGGGTAACTGGATCCCGCCACCCCTTTCGCTCTGTCCGACATTCCCCGAACGTGTTCACGAAAATTTAGGCCCTTATCAAGAGTGACGCCAGGTATTTGATGAAATTTCCCACTCTATCCTCTGGCCTTGATAGGAAAAGTGATAAAATTTCCGATTGACACAACCCTTTTTATATGGAAGGATTAGATGCATTCATTGAGAATTTTTGCTTATTATTACAGTTGAAACTAATGGTGCGCTCAGGAGTTCCGCATTTAAAAAGTCGGTGCCAACTTCTTGCGTTACGTCTACTGCTGCATTGTCACTTAATGGCTTTACTTTAGCAGTGCGTTTTCATTGTGAATAGGACTTTGGATAAGTGAACTTCTTTGAAGGGTTTATTGCGTTGATGTAGGTCATGAAAATACCTTCTTCGCAAACAAAAAGTGTACATTAGTTTCTGTGTTTTCTCAAAACACTGCTAATAGTTTTTAAGTTTTCACATGAGAATCAATTTTAGGTATGCCTTTTCATATAGTGACTGTCGAGTTTTCACTGTCCCTTCACTAAGCTCTTAGGCGTTTTATCGCATCAGAAACACATTGACTACCTCACGAATCTGTCGGCTTATACGCCGGTAGAAATGTTTACAGAATATTCTGGAGAGCTCCAGAAGCGGAGAGAAAGAAACCTTCCAGAAGATACATAGTGTCTGTCGATAACGCTTCCGGTATACGCTGCGGCATTTACTTATCTTTTATTGGATGGCTGTTCGGCGCCTAACTGTGTCGTAATATATTACATAACTCTAAACAATTTCGATGCAGTATGTATGTTGGTATTTTCCAGATTTTTCCAGAAGTATGGATGCACGTGCGTAAGTGTTCAACCAGAATTCCCAGAATCAAAAGTTCGCAAATGTTAGATAAACTTCAAGTGTCATGCCTAAGTTAGAAACATTTTGTTTGAAGCATGCAAAGCGTTTTAAAATCTTGTTTTCTTTCGAAAATGGCTTCAACAATTTTAAACTAGTATCATTTGGAAGTGTTAGTACGATGAATAAAACTTTATCGTTTGAGTTGTCTATAATATACCTCAATAAGCTCTTCATTCCCACTGACCTCATTATATGCAGGCGAACATGAAAACTAATGGTATTAATTGCTTCTGAAATATTAGTTGTTGATTTAAATGTTCTTTCTGTTTAAGTAGCGTCCTGAAATGCTAATTTACTACTTTTGAGCTGATGCAAACCATATTTATATCATTGCTACGGCAAATATTTATAATTATTAACAAGTAGCTAGCTATAAGGTGGGTATAATATCAATATTTTTATTGACTATGAAGATAATCGAAATGTGCAGAAAAATTGCTAAAGCACGAGATTAGTTTATCATTTAGCGGTGTATCCTAGTTATTTCGTTAAATATTTTTAAGCCAAAATGGCTGTCCGAGACAATATGTCTGTTAAGGTCACCTTCGTAGCAACGCTGCAACAATGTTTCCAGGCAATAAATAATTAATTTGGAATTTGGAACAATGACTATATCTTGTCAAATTAAAAAAAAAAAATCTGATGTGTTCCATTCACACGACTTTCTCTACATCTCTACAACAAATTATTCTATTTGCTTTATCTAATCGAGAACAAATTAACAGAAATAATCTTATTACTTGCTTCCTTGTAAGTAGAAGCGAAATATGGGAGTATCATAGGTTAAAGTGAAGTCAAAAGCTGGTTACTATGTCACTGAAGTTCCTTTGTTTGTAGCTGACAAATTCCTGTATGAGAAAAGTATGCTTTTCAAAGCTGAAACCAAAAACAAGGAATATCTAAAAAACTATAAACTCCAAGAAAAAAATGTGTATAACATAAATTGTGTGCTTTAACGTGTTCTACATTTTTTGTGTTTTAAGTTTTCGTCTATTTCTTACGGTTTAGTAGTTATGCAACATTCCGTAAATTTCATCCAGAATAAAGTGGTATTCAGAGGCTATTCCCAGAAAATACAAGATATACATTTTATTTGTCAGGTAAATATTTTTAATATATGATATTTTAATCAAAATCGTTAGAGTCATTTTTAAAAAAGTCAAAATTTTCGAATTGTTTTTCCATGTAAAGGGTAGTTTGGAGCGGGGCGATTTTTTTGAAAATCTTCGTGTCGTATCCTTGGATTACTTTTCATTTTTGAGCTATGTTGCTCACAGACACACGAATACTCAGACAGACATTTTTCTAAAAATGCTTTTTTTTTTAATTCAGAGGGTCTCAATATGTATATATTTGCAGTGAAATCTCGGTATCAAATTTTTAGGTGCAATATAATACTTTCTCTATACACTATGTATATAGTAATAAGGTAGGTGAGCCGAATCTCTATCTGGAGATTGGTGAATGCAGAAGCCCTTAAGTACGAAACAAATGATGTCCCAATTCTCCCATGGACATCTCTGAAGTCAGTGATCTGCAAGAGCAAGAGTTGCCAGAATCATGCTTCTTTCTTATAGCTACGTGTTTTCAAAACGAACCACCAAACCGTGGTAAATGTACAAGACAGAAAGGGGGTGAAAAGAGTAAGGGATGAAAGAATGAATGAAGAGTTCGTTTTCGGAGTAGCGCCCTTCAATTACTAGGTAGGGATACTTGGAGAGTCTATCGGGCGTGTCGATATAATGACCATTATGATTGCTGCTGCATAGCCATGGAGGGAGTCTTCTTATTCTTGATGTTGATGAGGACCTCTTGTACCTAGACTGCGTGCTGCTGCAGCAGTGGAGATGCACGCTGATGAGCGGCCACATGCAGTCTCTAAGATACGCTTATGAGCAAGTCTATGCTGCGACAACATATTTTAATATCTCTCTTTGTAATAGATTTACTTACCTGTCACATTCACAAGCTCTAGGGCTCGGATCTTTATGTGTTAAAAACTTGGGAAATATTTATTTTTTATGCACTAAAAATGTTAAAAATCTGATGTATTCCATTCACATTACTTTCTTTATATCTCTGTAAAAAATTATTATTAATAAGCTTATCTTTTATTTATTTCATGCTAATCGAGAAAAATTAGCAGAATTAGTCTTATTACTTGCTTCCTTGTAAGTAGAAGCGAAATATGGGAGTACCATAGGTTAAAGTGATAGCCAAAAGCTGGTTGCTATGTGACTGATGTTCCTTTGTTTGTATGGATGGGAGTTGACAAATTCCTGTATGAGAAAAGTATAAGTTTTTCAAAGCTGAACCAAGAAAAAGGAATATCTCAAAAACGATCAACTCCAGGGAAAAAATGTATATAACATAAATTGTGTGTTTTAACGTGCTCTAAATTTTTTGTGTATTAAGTTTTTGTCCATCTTTTACGGTTTAGTAGTTATGCAAAATTCATGCAGAATAAAGTAGTCCTCAGAGGCTATTCCCAGAAAATTCAAAATATACATTTTATTTGTCAGGTATAAATCTTTAATATATGATATTTTAATCAAAATTGTTAGAGCCACTTTTTAGAAAATCTGTGGATATGTAACTTCCCAACACAACTAGAAGGTTGTCTAAACTGTGTGGATTCACAAATGACAAATGAGTGACTATACAGTTTAACGAGTACCAGTGTATATACTAGCGACAACAGTGTTTATTGATTTCAAGCACATGGCAGTGGGGGAATTCCCGTTCTTATCTTGCGAGCAGCTCATATAACTAAGGAATGCATTCTACAAACTAAAGGAATACTTTAGCAGATATCAGTTCTTCCAATAATTAACAACAAATTGCGTCATCTGGTATGTGTAATTGAGCATTACACAAGTGGATGGTGACTTGTTAAAATAATTCCGCTGCATTTATGATTTTATGAAATTATGTGAAAATTATTTTAAAAAACTTTCCTTTATGCGATTATTGTGTAATTTATGTGAATATACGAAAACTATTTATTTACACAAAAATCAGAAAATAAGCATTTTTATGTGCAATAAACCTTAAAATGTTTGGGCTAGTGTACATATCCAGAACATTAAACTCAGTTTCAAGTTCGTATTAGGACACAAACAAAATACGTGTTTACCTAAAAATCCGAGCCCTAATTACCGCTATAAATTATATACCCATATATTCTGTTTTTTTTTTTTTTTTTTTTTTTTTTTTTTTAGTTTTATCCAGGTTTTCCTCAGTCTTTAACATATAACGGAACTATAATAATTCTTTAAAGTTCGAAGGCTTTCACGGCCGGTGTTAGAATCACTTATAGAAAACAAAACCGGGCTTGTAGGCCGTGGTCCACTGGGCTTCTCCCTTCGTTCCCCAGACGTTTCGCCTGCGTCTGCGGCAGGCATCATCAGTGGCGTGTACATCTCCGTGGTCTCTCAGTAGTCGCTACTGAGAGACCACGGAGATGTACACGCCACTGATGATGCCTGCCGCAGACGCAGGCGAAACGTCTGGGGAACGAAGGGAGAAGCCCAGTGGACCACGGCCTACAAGCCCGGCTTTGTTTTCTATAAGTGATTATAATAATTCTAGCACTTCCCTTTCCATATTTTCCGTATCCAATTGTCACACCACTCCATGTATCATACACATTTACTTGTATGTATATGGCGTATTATTGCACATTTTTGGGGTCGTTGTGCTGGTTACAAAATTCAAATATACATATTTGTTTTAAAACTCCTTACCTTGCCAGTCATCGCAATCTATTCTAAAAATTAATTCAGATGATCGATTCTAAATTTTAATTAAAAGATCTGATGTGCTACACTCACATGACTTTCTCTAGTTACTCTACAAACAAACGTCTTACAAAAGATAATTCTTCTTTCAACACAACGCTAATCGAAATAAACATTAGCGGAATTGTGTTACTTAGTTGCTTATAAGTAAACTGGAACTAAGAGAATGCACTAGGTTAAAGTGATAATCAAAATTTTTAAAAGCTGTCGTTAAACGATTGTCATTGCAAATCGCCTCTTTGCTTGGCCAGGTGTAGAACAAAAGAAAAACGAACACTCCCGTCTGTGAAAAGTATAACTAATAACAAGGAATACCTCTAAAACGGTAAGTTCCACGAAAATAATGTATGTGACATAACTTGTGTATTTTAACGTGATCTACATTTTTTGTACAGAAAGTTTTTTTCTATCTCTTATGGTTTACTAGTTATGCCAAATTAGGAAAAATTCATCCAGAATAAACAGGTCTTTAGAAGCTATTCTCAGAAACTTCAAGGTATACATTTTATTTCTGATAGAAATGGCTTTAATATGTGACATTTTAATCAAAACCGTTAGTCATTTTTAAGAAAAACAACATTTTCATCTAAGTTTGGTACTTAGCCGTCTTTTTGTTTTTGGGCTATGCTGTTCACAGACCCACAGACAGACATACACAGACCTGTTTCTGAAAATGATTTTTTTGGACTCAGGGGGTCCTAAAACATGTATTTCCGATGAAATCTCGGTATCAAATTTTTGGGTGGAAGACAAAACTTTCTCTATACACTATGTACATATAGAAAGTAAAAATAGCACGAGAAGAGAGTATATGTTTGTTGTGGAGCATATAATCATCTTCATCTTCATCGTCCACATGGTTTGAACTCCAGGTCCGTTCGGCTTCCATCACTCCATCTTAATTTTTGGCAGAGTTTTCTTGGTTTAAAAGCAATGCTTTCTTAGATAATCGGCTTCCATCCATTCTAGCTAAATATTGTTTCCAGTTCTGGTAATCTGTAAAGGATCAAGCACTACATTTATTCCTAATTCTTCTCTTCTTCAATTCAGTGTCCAACTAGACATGTGCTAATACTGTCTTGGATACATTTCTATGCTAATAGCCTTTCAGCTGCCCAAATCTCTGCACCATAAAGCCATATGAGCAATGCCACTGATTTATAAAATGTTGTTCCCTATGTCATTTTATTGCCTAAATGCCTTTTTATGTTTCCACAAACATATTTCCATATATTAGGTTTTCTTTCAAGTCTATGTGTCTCTGGGATATTTTACATCCCAGATATTTAATGCTGCTCCTTTCTTCGGTAATTTATAAGTCAATTAGAATTATTGATCTCTTCTTATGGAATACGATGAGCGTCATTTTTAGTTTTTCTTTCACCGGAAATATATGTTTTAGGGTCATCTGTATCCAAAAACGTATTCTCAGAATATGGTCCAAGTTAGTGTCCTTGTGTCTGTGAACAATATAACTCAAAAACGAAAAGTCGGTAAACACCAAACTTGGTATTTAAGTTTAGTATCTTCCAGGGATGCGACACGAAGATTTTGAGAAAAATACCCCGCCCCCAACTACCCTTTACATAGAACTGTTTTCGAAAATTTTGATTTTCTAAAAAATGGCTCTAACGATTATGATTAAAATATCGTATATTAAAGATATTTATCTGACAAATAACATGTATATCTTCAATTTTCTGGGAGCAGCCTCTGAAGACTACTTTATTCTGGATGAATTTTACGGAATTTTGCATAACTGCTAAACCGTAGGAAATGGAGAAAAACGTAACACACCAAAGATGTAGAGCACATTAAAACACACAATTTATGTTGTATACATTTTTTTCGTGGAGTTGATCGTCTCTTAGATATTCGTTATTTTTGGTTTCAGCTTTGAAAAAACTTAAAAACTTTGTTAAAAAGCTTATGTTTCTATTTACTTCATGCTAATCGAGAAAAAAATAGCAGAAATAATCTTATTACTTGCTTCCTTGTAAGTAGAAGCGAAATAAGCTGGTTGCTATGTGACTGAAGTTCCTTTATTGATATGGACAGGAGTTGACAAATTCCAGTATGAGGAAAGTATATAAGTTTTTCAAAGCTGAAACCAAAAACAAGGAATATCTGAAAAACGATCAGCTCCACGAAAAAAATTATGTAAAATAAATTGTGTGTTTTAATGTGCTCTACATTTTTTGTGTAGTAGGTTTTTCTCCAACTCTTACGGTTTAGCAGTTATGCAAAATTCCGTAAAATTCACCCAGAATGAAGTAGTTAAATATCAAGTTTGGTGTTTTCGTTTTTGAGCTATGCTGTCCACACACACACACACACACACACACACACACACACACACACACACACACACACACACACACACACGGACCTTTTTATCAAAAATTTGGATTCAGGGGGACCCAAAACATTTATTTCCGGTATAATCTCGGTATCGAATTTCTCTATACTCTATGTACATAGTACGTGTAGAGAAAGTAAAAAAAAAAAAAAGCCGCTTATTGCTCAGATGCATGACCAGCATCTGGTGCTGATGACTAGCATCCGCTTAATTTAACGCCCGATCGAAGGCGGATGCAATACTCGTTTTGTTTTTTCTGTTCGAGAAGAAAAATAGATGTCTTGAGGCAGGAGTAACTGGAGATCAGAGTATGATGGATTTAAACCTATCGTGTTTTGGTTCAAGAAGATTTTTGTCTCAAGACACGAAGTGGTAAGCAGTGGTTTAACTTGCCACGGCTTGGGGAGTGCAGTGCTGTTCACCGCCGTGGATCGGGAGAAGACCATCAGAAAGAAAAACACCAAGCTCTCATTTCAGTAGTATAATTACTGATGGGCTGCAATGTGGAATATATTTAATCAACTAAAGAATGGCTAGACCCTCCTTAATATCTTATAAAGATCCAAAAAACATTAACAATCCAATAAATGTAACAACAAACACAAATCCAACTTTCTCTGGTAATCTGTGATTACATTACCTCAACGGGATTAGCCACTCGCAAGAAACAAATAAATAGAAATGCCCAATCAAATGTTTCATAACAAACTTGAATATAATTATAATTGTGTAGTGTATAAATGGTTATATTAAAGAGACTTTAATTTAAACCACGCCGGCTCCTGAAAATTCCTATGGACACGGCCGGCCGGCTATGACATTAAATCGTGGCAAATCCACGTTACTGTCCTTTATAGAAAATTTAACAATCAGATTAAATATGTATGTACATTATAACAATATATATGTATATACAAGTCTTATAAAAGCCCGGGTGCTAGTCCTCACTCATTCACGCATAACTAAATCCCAAACAGTGTTTCAGAAAATTTAGAAAAGATTTCCCCTTTAATGTAAGGTGCGGCGGTAACTGGTTACGGTTCGTATCCCGGGAGCAGGTTATGGGGGTATTGGGGAACGGTGAGGGTTTGTGGGTGCCCTATGGAAACTCTTTCCAGGCTGTAGTACGATACAAGTGCTTTATTAATTTAGTTGGGCCTTTTCCGCCGTAGAACACACGAGTTCACTTCTTAATTTTCTCTTATAAAACTGTACTTTCCGTGACCGCGAATATTGTTATTTATTAATTTTGATGCCGTGATTTATTGCGTAATCTGGTCAGTATTAAAACAACTATTTCCCTCACGACTAAAGGTAGCCTGTTCGGCTCCACCACGGACTCTAAATATCACATCTTAGTTGTGCGGAGGTTCTTCGAGAAGTTTCTCACAATGTCATTGTTTTCTGTCCCGTTAGTTCCCTCGGGCAGTGTATTCTCCACCCCTTACTCTCGGTTCAATGCACGGACATAACGGTATCTTGTGCCACCAGCTCGTGACAACAACTCGGCTACCTATATGGGTTTAAAGTCTTTCTACCCTTCCCATTTTCACTGTACATTTATATTTCCCTTCTGAATAACTCTTTGTCCCGTGACAAGACGTGTACTCTCTCAAAGGCAAGCCAGCCCCTAATCGTTGGCAAATACGCCCAACGATGCCCGAATTCAACTTCGGTCCCTCATTTGTGACTGTAGTGCAGTTTTACTGCCTTTGGCAATTTTACCCACAGCATTCGCAGTAAAATTCACTAGTCACCCTTCTTTCCCAAACTGGCTTTAAAACCCCGGCCTGGCTATGTCTCTACACTTCCAAAATAGTACTTATGCATACAACAGTATGTAACATTCACACTCACATACATGATGGAAAGGCCTCACCCAATGTACTAATAACAAACTTATGCTCTCTATGAGCCATTTTGCAGGCCAGAATTGCGGAAACCATTTATTCTCACTTCACTTGATAGGCTCTTAGGTGCCTGAAGACCGGCAATATGAAGGCATTAATTATAATTACTATTACATTTTGAAGCCCCATTTGCATATTTACCATTCCTGTATACTCCATTACTTAACGCAAGTAGTTCTTAGGAATTATAAGGATAAATTTTAGACTATAAGTTGCCTAAATATGAAAGTCCATAAATTTGACCTGGAGCGCTCCATGAGCGTACACTTCAACGCTCTAAAGAAACTATCTGCTATCTGTAACACATACAGCCTTAAAATGCTAGCCAATCGAAACACCGCAATCACTCGTTCGCTAGAAACGTTCCTAAACTGCTGTTGACGTTTTACACCAAGGTATAATGGTCAACTTACTGCTCCACTTTACGAAAATCATTAATCATATGTACGGTGTACATAGGGATAGAGAACTATTGTATTCCACTCAAAAATTCGATGTCGAGATTTCACCGGAAATACATGTTTTAGGACCCCCTGAATCCAAAAAAACATTTCCAGAAACAGATCCCTGTGTGTGTGTGTGTGTGTGTGTGTGTGTGTGTGTGTGTGTGTGTGTGTGTGTGTCTGTGTGCCAGCATAGCTAAAAATAGTTAACTACAAAACTTGGTATTTAAATTTGGTATCATCTAAGGATGCGATACGAAGATTTTCAAGAAAATCCCCACGCCCATAACTACCCTTTACATGGAAAAATTTTCGAAAATTTTGTTTTCCTTATAAATGACTCTAACGATTTTGATTAAAATGCCACATATTAAAGCCATTTCTATCACAAATAAAATGTATATCTTGATTTTTCTGTGAATAGCTTCTAAAAACCTATTTATTCTGGATTAATTTTGCTTAATTTGGCATAACTTGTAAATCGTAGGAGATAGAGAAGAAATTACTGTACAAAAAATGTAGATCTTGTTAAAATACACAAGCTATGTCCAACACATTTTTTTCGTGGAGCTTAGCGTTTTCGACGTATTCCTTGTTATTAGTTTCAGTTGTGAAGTACATATCTTTTTCTCAGACGGAAGTGACCGTTTTTCTTTTGTTCTACTGCTGGCCAAGCAAAGAAGCGATTTGCAGTGACAATCGCATAACGACAGCTTTTAAAACATTTGATCATCACTCTAGCCTAGTGCATTCCCTTAGTTTCCTTCTACTTATAAGAAACTAAGGAATAAAATTCTGCTAATGTTTATCTCAATTAGCATAGTGTAGAAGGAAGTTTGTTTGTAGAGTAGCTAGAGAAAGTCATGTGAGTGTAACACATCACATTTTTACAGGTGTACCAAGGCCAGCTAAATGTATAATTTCTCAAAATTTCTAGAGAACTGTTAGTTATGTCATGTAATATAATGCCATATTTATAAAGTGATGAAATAGTAATTGATTTTCCTTGAACTTAACTTATTTGACACCCTCGGAAGGCAAAGACAGCTCAATTAGCCTATCATGATGCTAATCCGTCAGTAATAAGAGACAATATACACCTAATCTCTCAAGTCACACTAAATAAACATTCCAAAATTGTTATATAGAGCAACAATATAATAGAAATTGTCAATTAAATGCTTTATCTAATGTTTCGTTTTGTACATTTTGTTTGTTCCTAATAGCGTATAAATCTTTTAACAAGAAATACCTATTTTACACGGAATCTACGTGAAGTTTTATTATTTGTTGTCTCAGACTAGAAATGTTTTAACACCATTAGTTTCAGCTTTGTGAAACTAAAAAAGCTGATGCTTCAATTTACTTCATGCTAATCCAGAAAAAAATAGCAGAAATAGTCATTACTTGCTTCCTTGTAAGTTAAAGCCAAATAAGGGAGTACTATAAGTTATAGTGATAGTCAAAAGCTGGTTGCCATGTGACTGAATGTTCCTTTGTTTGTACGGACAGGAGTCGACAAATTTCTGTACGAGAAAAGTATAAAATTTTCAAAGCTGAAACCAAAAACAAGGAATATCTAAACAACGATCAACTCCATGAAAAAAATGTATATTACATAAATTGTGTGTTTTAACGTGCTCTACATGTTTTATGGGGTAAGTTTTTGTGCATCTCTTACGGTTTAGCGGCTACGCAAAATTTCGTGAAATTGATACCGAACAAAGTAGTCTTCAGAGGCTATTCCCAGAAAATTCAAGATATTCATTTTATTTGCCAGGTAAATATCTTTAATATACGGTATTTTAATCAAAATCGATAGAGAAATTTTTAAGAAATTCAACATTTTCGAAAAAAGTTCCATGTAAAGGGTAGTCGGTGGTGGGGGGATTTTCTTGAAAATCTTCGCGTCGCATCCTTGGCAGATACCAAGCTTAAATACCAAGTTTGGGCTTTAACGGTGTTTTCGTTTTGTGAGCTTTGCTGTCCACAGACACACACCGATACACACACGGACCTTTTTAGGAAAAATTCATTTTTTTGGATTAAGAGGGACCCAAAACATGTATTTCCGGTGAAATCTCTGTGTGAAATTTTTGTGTGGAATACAATACCTTCGTTATACACTAAGCACATTGTACGTGTAGAGAAAGTAAAATTTACTCATAACAGACAGTCGATATGGATTGAAGTTCTCTCTCAATCCCAAATCTTGACTTTGACGTCAGAAAAACGTCTACAAAAAGTCCATGTATATCTGACCATACATTCCTGGGTTATGATATTTAGGATACAAGTATTTGACACACGATCACAAGTACGCGTGCGTCCATTCTTATTATTTATTGATTGCTTTGTTTAATTTCTTACGTAATATAAAATCCTCTTGTTAATCTTTCTCTTTACCTTTTAGAAGGTCATATCGGCAGATGTATGAACTCGGGGACTTTGACGAGAGGTATTCGCCATTCATTTTCTCAGGACAAGATAAACGCCGGAAAAGAGCCTTATCGGATAACTCGTCTAACCGGAGTTCGAACTTGGTACCTCTGGACTTATTTATTTAGTATAATCAAGTACTTTTGATTTCCAATCAAAAAGTCTATAATAATTCAGACTTATTATCACCACACTACAGAGGCAGAGCAGCGAATATTGGCAAAGTTTAGAGAAAACAAACATTTAATGTCTATCTAGATCATTCGAATGATCTGCTAGCAAGTGTTCTAGAACACACAACATTTATTAATCGCGTGAAGTTAGAGGAAGTTTCTCCCTATGGGAGTGAGGAGGGTTTATTGTCCCACGTGATGGTCGCCAAGTATGAAGCTGATATAACTCACCACGTTGTATGTGCCAAGTATTCGGCGTTGTTTAACACCCCGTTGAAGAGTCAAGCATGAAGTTGGTGTTGCTCTTGCGTTGACGGGTGCCTCTAGACTCACTCCACTACCAAAAGAGTAGATCGTAACGTACCTTGTTCAGAAGATCCACTACCGGGGGTTTGCCTCTGGCTCAGCTTAGTCTGCATGTGGATTTGACTCACTCGGGTGGAAGCAATGAGGGAGTGATCTTACGAAATAGTTAACACACACTTTTATTTTACATATTCGTTTATTCCTGACTAGAAGACATGTCGACAAGCACTTTGCTTTACAATCTAACTGATGACAATTATTTCTAGCAGCTTTCCTTCTTTAACGAAGTACATTAACTTCACTTATTAAACTTATTACTTGTTCACTTATTACTCACAAACCGTATTACAAACTTATAACAAGTATGCGCCTTGAACTTAACGGTTTCGCGTACATAGCGCCTGAGTGTATTTGAATGTCTTGATGAGCATAACTGTGGGTACCTTGACGTACGTAATTGAGTGCCTAAATGTCCATAACTGAGTGCCCCGAGATGCTACAGTCTCCTACTTATACTGTAGATTTACTATCATGGCAGCTTCTTTCTGATTGGTCAGAAAGGCCGCGAACTTAGCGTTGATGTGACCCATAATGCATCATTTTCTACTTAGAATGCACCATAACACCCACATCGCACAATGGAAAAAGACTCATTTCACTACAACTTGGGTCTTCACCATTTCTCTATTGCACGCACATGCTCCATGTACAAAAGAGAAATTACTCACAAAGAGCCTTCCCTTTTCCAATAGCCTAGTTTGGGTAACAACTCTGAGCTGTGCTTACTAGAAGCTATCTTTACACTTCTAAATATATGAAATAATGGATTATTAACACTGTTAAATACATTAGCTAATTGATGGAAATAACAATAATCAGAGGCCGACTAACGGTCTCTGGAGGAAGGTCAAGCTGTGTTTAATAGTTAGATATTTTAAGAGAACGTTTGGAAATGGAAGCCTTGGTGACGAAAGAAAGAGGGTCCTTAGCTCACAGCAATCCCCTTTAAACAATGCGTCGTTAATGTGAAGCGTCAATCCAAGTAGATCGAAGGTTACGCAGTTCGGTACATCAAATATTTTAGAAAGACAGTCTAGTCTATATATATATATGGCAAGAGTTTCTATAGCTTAATTACACAACTATATGCAGTGCTGAATGCCAAAAATGCACCAAACGCCCTTAAAGTTAACTGCGATTTAGCACTAATATTTGCATAAATAATTGAGTTAGTTTACAAGGGATCTAATGTGCTGTTTCTGGTTTTCTAATTTAACAACAACAATAGAAGGCTATCGTCCACATCTACGGAAGATAACTTATCTGTTCTTCTTGCAATGTTGAAACTGCAGCTTACAGAAACTTAGTTCTGGCTGGAAACATCTCCTGTGTAATATTACCTGTTATCCAAGAGTCTAAGTAAGCTTCTGCATATGTTCGATACACCCCAGGTATGGTCAGACATCACACTTCAGTAGCACGACGAGAACATTACGGTCAACGTGAGGAACACTCTTAATCCAGAAAATAATGCTGAAAGTTTTATTAGTGGCCTGTCACGCATCATTTGTGAAGTTGGAATTAAAACTGGCGGTAAAAATACCTCCTTTTAGTGCAGCCAGGGCCCTAAACGCTAAATAATATTTGCTAGTATTTGTTGTATTGAAGTTATTAAAATAAACACAGACACACATGCATTAAGTCCACAGAACACCTTAAATGCCGTGTTTTATAAGAAGTGAAAGAAAGTTTGTGATTGCAGAAGTAAACATTGTCTTGGGCTGTCTGGAAACACCCCCAGATCGCTGCAAGCGTAAAACTTCTGGAATCGTGACCCTGGCCGCCAACCCAGCTACCGAGCCTAGCTTATAGGAGTTTGCGTTATGATGCTTTGCTTACTTAAAATCACAACGAGCAAATTTGTGCAGTCTGTATCGAAACAGTTCCGCATGTGTTTGTATTCAAAGTGGGCAGTAAATAGTGTTCATTTTATTTATTTAATGTTTTTTTAACCATGGCTCCTACGTTTTCAAAGCTAAGTGGCAAGATATTACTTAGAGCTGAGAAATAATTGCAAATGTGCTTGACTTCATGAAACAAGGGGCAGAGATGAAGGAAGAAAATGTATGTCCCCGAGTTCTCCAAAAGACTGTAGAAAGTGGATGAAAGAGTAGCCAAGGCAACTGATGTTTCACTGAGTTCCGTTTCTAGGATTCTCAAAGATAAGAAAGAAGAAAAATGAAACTTAATATATCACTTTTAAATTAAAAGATGTGGAACAGTTGTGTCGCCAGCGAATTACAGAAATTGGCAGGCCAGAAAGGGAAAATGTATGTCAACATGTTGTGAACATTGAAAATCATTAAAAAGAATTATAGAAAATCAAATAGAAAGAATTTTAATCCAAGACAATGGTCCAGAAAGTAGCGATAGCGTTGATGATGACAATGACGTGAGCGAAGACGAAGGACTGTCAGGTGTGGAAGAATTGGAGGCAGACGATTGACATTGTTTATAAATTAGGCCATGTGTATGGATGTTTTGTAGATATGAATATACATATGAAAACACATGTTTATCAGTGCAGGTGCATAAGAGGTGACAGATATTTGACATTGACTGTGACAGACACTCTTCCAGTATGCATGAATCGACTGGTGAACTGCTTATCTGAAAGTACAACTTGCTTCCTAGCTCTCATTGAGATTTTCACATGTCCAGATCTGTTGCGGCAGTTATACAAGAAATGGAGCAGTTTTGTAACCTGGGACACCCCTGCCTATAGATGTGTAAGAGTTCAACTACATTTCTTTCTGACTTTAAAAAAGCCATATTATTATTATTATTATTATTATTATTATTATTATTATTATTATTATTATTATGCACCACTGCTAACGTTTAGCACTGCAGCAAACACTAACAGTTTTTAGCCCGCCTGGGTAATGTGATGCTATTGTGTCTGCCTCACATTCAAAATGTCGTGAGTTCGAATCTAGCTAGGGTGAGTTACCCGGATAAGGGTTTTTCCGGGGTTTTCCTTATCTTGAGAGGTCGAAAGTCGAGTAGCTTTACGCTCCATGGACCCCGAGATCATTTTTGAGCATCATTTCATTCATCATACGATATGACCAGCTAGGTTAAAGAATGCTAAAATTACAACCTCTTATTTTTAGCAGCCTGAGTTGCTTGTTTAGAAAATTGCTATATCTTACTACTACTAGTATTTTACTTATTACCAGGACCCATTTGTTTGGGCCTTTTCCTGTTTTGTAGCTCCCAGTAATAAACTCGATTTATCTTATCAACTACATGTGGTATTACTTTTGAATAAAGATTCTTTTTTTCTTTTTAGCTTAACGTCCTTTAACCTGGTTGTTCATATCGCACGATGAATGAAATTGGTGAAATTATGCTCAAATGATCTCGGGATCCATGGAGCTTAAACTTACTCGACTTTCATCTTCTCAAGATAAGCGAAAACCCCGAAAAAAACCTTATCCGGGCAACTGATCATAAGCGAGATTCGAACTGACAACCTTTCGAATGTGAAACAGACACGCTACCACCGCACTACCCAGGCGGGCAGAATTTATTTATTTATTTTTGGAATGGAAATATATTCCATATTAAAGCCCCCAAGGCACAGCTTGGTTATTTTATGTAGTGTTTACACTGAGTTGTAGGTAACAGGTGTTGAATAGAGGGATCAATAGTTTGAGAAAAAAAGAAAATTCCCACGCCATGTTTTAACTTCCCTCATCTCTGTAAGAGTGGTGTAGTTTGTTAACAAACCGTGCCTAGTGTGCTCGCCTACAATTTGTCCGGCAGAGTGTAAACAGGACGAACCCCCCTCCCCTTTGTACATTCGATAACACTGACAACCCGCCCCTTCGCTGCGCGGGAAATATACCGCCCAATTTGCTATCTGGATGCTTCGGTGGGCCAAACAAAAACACAGGCGAAACACAACTGTGTTGCGTACAAATACCTCCAAGGGGCTGTGCTACGCTTCGCAACCATTCCAATACTAACACTATTTAAGCTAATCCTGAACACGGAGAATTAATTTGGGAAACGGTAGCTGCAAGGCTCGATTTAGAGAGAAACTGGCAAGTTAGCTCTTGGAAATTAAATGGGGAAAGAGCAACAGAAAGTTATACTCAATTTCTACTTCATTTTCATACAGAAAAATCTGATGTTTTCCATTCATAAGACTTTCTGCAACAAATTATTGTTAAAAAGATTATGCTTCTATTTACTTCATGCTAATCTAGAAAAATTAGCAGAAATAGTCTTATTACTCGCTTCCTTGTAAGTAGAAGCCATATAAGGGAGTACCATAGATTAAAGTTGCTGGTTGCTATGTGATTGAAATTCCTTTATTTGCATGGACAGGAGTTGACAAATTCCTGTATAAGAAAAGTATGTTTTTCAAAGCTGAAACCAAAAGACAGGAATATCTCAAAAACAATCAACTCCACGATAAAAATGTAAACGACATAAATTGCGAGTTTTATCCCCGTCTACATTCTTTTGTGAAGTGAGTTTTTGTTTATTTCTTACGGTTTACCAGCTCTACAAAATTCAATAAAAATCATCTAGAATAAAGAGGTCTTTAGAGGCTTTTCCCAGAAAATTCAAGGTATACATTTTATTTGGGAAGTAAATATCTTAAATATAAGAGATTTTAATAAAAATCGTTAGTCATTTTTTTAAGAAAATCAACATTTTCGAAATGTTTTCCATGTAAAGGGTAATTAGGGGTGGGGGGATTTTCTTTAAAATGTTCGTGTCGCAATCTTGGAAGATACTAAACTTAAATACTAATTTTGGTATTGAACGGTCTTTTCGCTATGCTATGCTGCCCACAGACAAACACATATACACACAGACAGACAGACAGACATTCAACGACATTTTTCTAAAAAAGCTTTTTTTTTTGATTCAGGGGGGGCTCAAAACATATATTTCCGGTGAAATTTCGGTATTAAAATGTTGGGTGCATTACAATACCTTCTCTGTACACTATGTACATAGTACGTGTAGAGAAAGTAAAAATCACGTAACTTGTTGGTAAATCAACAAAAATCTTTCCCTTCACGTTTGTTTTAAGTGTGCTCGTCTCCAATCTCGTATAACTGCAGTCAATAGTAATTATACGAGGATTTTTTCGGGCGTAAAAGTCCTTAATATGGCTTCCTTCGGAAGGGAAGTAGAGCCGTTTGTCCCGTGTTGTAGAATTACGGCACATAAAAGAACCTCAACCCTGATAGAGAGGCCTCTGAGCAAAATTAAGCGGTCTGTCACGGCCAGTATAGAACGGGACGCTGAGAACCACAGCAGTTAAAGAGCGTCCACAAATAACACGCCAATTCATTTCACAGATATAATCAATGGTAGACTTTGATCATCGAACGTGACAGATAAGACAGCAGCGCTCTAAGCAATGTTTAAGGCAACAGGTGCTAGAAGCCTTTTCTAAACTCAGGATTCAATAATATTTTCCATGGGGGAAAAAATAAGCCACTATGTTTGAAATTCATTTCTATATTAATGTTATCCTTGTTATAACCACAACTGTATCATTTACAAACAATTGAACAGCATATTCTATCTTGTAAGTCCATAAGAATAATCTTTTTGTGGTTGCATACAAAAAACATCTGATGTATTGTTAAAAAAGCCTATTTATTTCATGCTACTTGAGAAAAGACAAATTAGCAGAAATAGTCTTATTACTTGCTTCCTTGAAAGTAGAAGCGAAATAAGGGAGCATCACAAGTTAAAGTGATAGTCGAAAGCTGGTTGCTATGTGACTGATGTTCCTTTGTTTGTATGGATAGGAGTTGACAAATTCCTGTATGAGAAAAGTAAGTTTTCAAAGCTGAAACCAAAAAGAAGGAATATCTAAAAAAGATCAACTCCACGAAATATATATATATATAACATAAAGCGTGTGTTTTAACGTGCTCTATATTTTTTGTGGGGTAAGTTTTTGTCCATCTCTTACGGTTTAGCAGTTATGCAAAATTCAGTAAAATTCATCCAGAATAAAGTAGTCTTCAGAGGCTATTCCTAAAAAATGCAATATATACATTTTATTTGTCAAGTCTTGAATGTACATATTTTAATCAAAACCGTTAGAGCCATTTTTAAGAAAATAAAAATTTTTGAAAAATGCTCCATGTAAAGGGTAGTTGGGGGTGGGGGGATTTTTTTGAAAACCATCGTGTCGCATCCTTGGAGGATACGAAACTTAAATACCAAGTTTGGTATTCAACGATCTTTTCGTTTTTGAGCTATGCTGTACACAGCCACACACATAGACAGCCACACACACACACACACACACACACACACACACATGGATCTTTTTGTAAAAATGCTTATTTGCATTTAGGGGATGCTAAAACATTTATTTCCGGTGAAATCTCGGTATCGATTTTTTGGGTGGAATACAATACTTCCTCTATACACTATGTACATAGTACGTATAGAGAAAGTAAAAATGTATATAACATAAATTGTTTGTTTTAATGTGCTCTACATTTTTGTGTGGTAAGTGTTTGTCCATATCTTACGGTTTAGCAGTTATATAAAATTCCGTAAAATTCGTCCAGAATAAAAGCATTCTTCAGTGGCTATTCCCAGAAAACTCAAAATATATGTTTTATTTGTCAGGTATATGTCTTTAATATACGATATTTTAATCAAAATCGTTAGAGATATTTTTTATAGAATCATAATTTTGGAAAAAATGTCCTCGTAAAGAGTAGTTTCGTGTCGCATCCCTGGATGATACTAAATTCAAATTACAAGTTTCTATATTTAACGGTCTTTCCGTTTTTGAGCTATGCTGCACACACACAGACTGACCCATACACGGACATTTTTCTAAAGATGCCTTTTTTGGACTCCGGTGTTTCTATAACAAGTATTTCCGGTGAAATCTCGACATCAAATTTTTGGGTGGAATACAATACATCTCTATCTCTATGTATATTGTACATACGGGACTAGAGAAAGTAAAAAGGATCCCAGAGAACTCCTAGCTTAAAATTGACACTGAGTTTCAGATGTTAATTATTTTTGTAGCGCTATCCACAGCTCGGTTTTGCTTCTCGTAAACAACGCGGTAAATGTTGTTTACTTTTTAATGCATAAAAATTGCCATTAGCGAGTAAAAAGGGTTTATCCATGCTTGTATATACGGTTGATTCAAGCGAATATTCGGCTAATTTATGGGAGTGCGCTAAAACAAGTTTGGTAGAGCATTCCGGTTGATGAGATCCATTCGTCCAACTTCCAGGCTCGTCAAAACGTTGCCTTTTTGCGAAGCCAGATAGTGCTAGTACACCTACAATCTCTTTAAATATAGCGCCATTTCAGAAATTCCACCCAACATATTCTTTCGCCACGGAAGTATAAAATTATTTCAGTTACTAATTCTTATAGTTTTAATCAAGAACTTTTATTCCCTTCGGGGATGTTAATTAGTTAATAATATTAATAACATATTCTTTCGACACGGAAAAATAAAATTATTTCAGTTACTAATTTTTACTTTCTCTAAACGCACTATGTACATAGTGTATAGAGAAGGTATTGCACTCCACCCAAAAATTAGATACCGAGATTTCACCGGAAATATATGTTTTAGGGTCCCCAATATCTAAATAAAGCATTTTCACAAAAAGGTCCGTGTGTATGTGTGAGTGTGTGTGTGTGTGTAGGTGTGTGTCCGTGTGCCTGTGAACACCCTAACTCAAAAACGAAAAGTCGGTAAAATACCAAACTTGGTATTTAAGTTTAGTATCTTCCAGGGATGCGACACGAAGATTTTGAGAAAAATCCCTCCACCCCAAACTAACCTGTACATAGAACTTTTTACGAAAATTTCGATTTTCTCAAAAATGGCTCTGATGATTTTGATTAAAATATGGTATATTTAAGACATTCACTTGACAAAATGTATATCTGGAATATCTGGGAATAACTTCTGAAGATTAGTTTATTCTGGATGAATTTTACGGAATTTTGAATAACTGCTAAACCGTAAGAGATGGACAAAAACTTACTGCGCAAAAAATGTGGAGCACGTTGAAACACACAATTTATGTTATATACATTTTTTTCGTGGAATTCGTCGTTTTTGAGACATTCCTTATTTTTGGTTTCTCACACAGGAACTTGTCAACTCCGATCCATATAAACAAAGGAACTTCATTGACATAGCAACCAGCTTTTGACTATCACTTTAACCTATGGTACTCCCTTATTTAGCTTCTACTTACAAGGAAGCAAGTAATAAGACTATTTCTGCTAATTTTTTCTGATTAGCATAACTAAATAGAAGTATAAGCTTTTTAAGAATTATTTGTTGTAGTGATGTAGAGAATTCAGATTTTTATAATTTTAATGAAGAACTTTTCTGCCCTTCGGGATGTTAATTAGTTAATTACATTAATAACGGTTACTTTCCTTAAATTCTTGTTTCACATCTTCAGAAGATAAATAATATAGGATATTGTTGATGTTAGTTTTGGGAGTAAAGCATACTAACTGGCATTTGTTGCTGAACGTTGATTAGGTACATAAAACAAAAGAGTAAGTAACCTGCAGAGGAGAGATTCAGAAAGCCTACAGATGGAAAAATGAAAATTCAAATTTGAGCCTCAATAAGAGCTAAAGGCTCTAGAAGGATTGTTATAGGTTTATTAGAAACTATTAGCCCTAAAAACGATCGATCTTTAATTTAAATGTAAAATATTTAAATACAAACAGACTATCCCATTATGTGTGGTGTTCCATAACGGGTGGGATACAAAAAGCTCTTTATATGTTCCATTCACATTACTTTCTCTACATCTCTGCAACAAAGTATTGTCAAAAAGCTAATTCCTTTATTTACTTCATGCTAATCTAGAAAAAAATAACAGAAATAGCCTTATTACTTGCTTCCTTGTAAGTAGAAGCGAAATAAAGGAATACTATAGGTTGAAGTGATAGTCAAAAGCTGAGTGCTATGTGACTGAAGTTCCTTTGTTGGTATGGCCAGGAGTTCACAAATTCCTGTATGAGGAAAGCATGTTTTTCAAAGCAAAAACAAAAACCAAGGAATATTTCAAAAACGATCAAATCCATGCAAACATGTATATAACATAAATTGTGTGTTTTAACGTGTTCTAAATTTTTTGTGTGATAAGCTTTTGTCCATCTCTTACGGTTTAGCATCTATGCAAAATTCCGTAAAATTCATTCAGAATAAAGTAGTCTTCAGTGGTTATTGCCAGAAAATTCAAGATATGCATAGTATTTGTCAGGTAAATATCATTAATATACGATATTTTGAACAAAATCGTTAGACCCATTTTTGAGAAAATCAAAATTGTCGAAAAAAGTTAATGTAAAAGGTAGATTTGCGTGAGGTGATTTTCCTGAAAATCTTCGTGTCTCTATCCTTGGAAGATACTAAACTTAAATACCAAGTTTGGTTTTTAACGGTCTTTTCGTTTTTGAGCTATGCGGCCCACAGTCACACACACTCGGACATTTCTGAAAACGCTTTTTTTGGATTCAGTGGTCTCAAAACATACACTATGTAGATTAGTGCGTGTAGAGAAAGTAAAAAGGTGGCTACTTTAGCTACTTTATTATTGAGCATCCTGGAACGTCCGATGGTTTTGTTGAGGGGACTAACAGGGGACTAATATGCAGACTTGAACTATGAACATTTTGACAGCAATATAGCTTTTCCTCAATCTAGTGTGATTATTACGAATAACGCGCTATACCAGTCGATCCAAATACATAAGGTGCAAAAGTCATAATGGCTCACTCGTCATAACCTAAAGCCTATTCAGCCTGAAGTTGATCCTCGCCCAGGCGACCGGTGCACTGTTATAATGTAACCTTCCGCCATTCGCGCCAGAAATGCTGTCACACTTTCACGACCACTCGACGCGTACACGTAGCATATTGTTAACCAGGTTATCAATAATAGTGTCACTTAAACTATCCATCTCCCAAAACAATGTTTCTTCTTTTGTTACATGTAGCGCTTTATCAACTATTGGCTCGTTTTTAAAAAAGAAATTGTGCACCTCTACGCGTATTGCATTCTTCACAAAATCACAGTCTTGCATCGTATATTTCACACGCTTTCTTTTTTTCCTGGGTGCAACCACTTTTCCGTTTCAGGTTTCTCTTTATGAGCACTGTTTACATTTGTAGCCTAAACACCTGGTGAACTCAGAAGTTAATTTCATCACTTCTTTCACGGCAAGTGTTGGATATTTCCCACATAAATTCTCACCACTAGTCAACGGTTTACCAGCTTATGCTTTATGTAACTCGAAAGTTGCAAGAGAAAACTGACGGTAGCGACCCTCCCCCATGATTCTAAACGTAGTGACCGTTACTGTGTAAACAATATTACGGAAATCACGTGACTTATACGAACATCATGTTGGGACATGTAGCTCTGTTTAATAGTCAATTTAACTCTTTGGCAGTTGTATACAATATTATACAATTTAAAAATAAATTCATTCTGTAATTTAGATTGTTAGCATGGATTATATTCTTGCGCGCACTACTACTGTGTTGTGCCGCTGTGCACTGACCGCGTGGATCTGTTTTGGCGCGGATCAACCTAAGATTGAATAGAAAATAGCATGAAGTATTGCTATGAAAAGATGAGAATTACTGCCATTAGTAAGGCAAAATTAAACCAAAATATACCATCGAAGAACTGGCTAAAGAACATATACACACGTCATCAGACTGGTAGTCACTTCAACCGAATTTAATTAATCGGCGCAGACCTAAATGGGTTGCAAGACCCAATAAGACATTCACTATGGTTGAAGAACAACTCACAGAGGAAGTAGTAAAAGAAGTGGGCACTTGGAAGCTGCGTAAAGCACATGAACAATTGTGTGTACGACTGTAGATGAGGAGCGACCAGGAAGCAATTCATCATTATGTAATCAGGTGTGATTGTTCACAAATATATTCGTGCTATAGATAATATTTAATTGCAATGCATAAGCTTTAGAGAGAGAGAGAGAGAGAGAGAGAGAGAGAGAGAGAGAGAGAGAGACTTTTAGAGCAGTAATATACTATTTACAGGGTCATTTCGTAAAACTTAAAGTACTCAGAATCACACTTGCCAAGACGCAACAATGCAGTAAATTCCTATTGACAACAAACACGTGTTCTTAAAGTAGGTTGATGCAGGTTACATCTTATTGCTGATCCGGGAGATATGCGAATACTTGTTCATAGTATTGCGAACTCGAGGGATAAGGAGAGAGAGAGGGAGAGAGAGAGAGAGATAGAGAGAGAGGAATGCACATGCTATTCGTGGCTACAAAGCACATGTGCACGTGGACACTGACCGCTGTCAGATATCGATATTCCATAGCGCTGCAAACCACGTGGGACCTGGATGTGCCAACGCATCGTACGCCCGCCAGAGATGCCATCCCCTGCCAAAAGGTTGGCTTTCTGGTTGGGTCGCTGCCTATCGTAGCTCCTCAATTTTCTCTCGAGGCTGAATGGTCGCCGGTAACGTCTTTTAAAAGTTATACTGTAGTAAATGCATTTATTGTTCACGTTTGCAGATCATCTCTCTCAATTGTTAATTCACTCTCCCTCCTCCTCTGCGCGTTCACATTCAACTTCGGTCGCGAATCGTGATTTCGACACACTGTTCTCATTTAATATACTGCTTAAGTCCCTTACAGAATTCTCTTCAGGGAGAGAATTGTACCTAAAGGGCTTCAATACCAGCACGCCTCAATAGTTGACTTGGGTCGATAGTTGGCTTTTCACTTTCTCTATACGTACTATATACATAGTGTATATTGTAATAAGGGTAATAAACCCAAAAATTCGACACCGAGATTTCACCGCAAATACATGTTTTGGGTCCCCCTGAATCCAAAAAAAAGCATTCTCAGAAAAAGCGTCGTGTGTGCGTGTATGTATCTACGTGTATGTGTGTCTGTCCGTGTGTGTGTGTGTGTGTGTGTGTGTGTGTGTGTGTGTGTGTGTGTATCTGTGGACAGCATAGCTCAAAAATGAAAAGACCGTAGACTACCAAACTAGGTATTGCAGTTTGGTATCTTTCAAGAATGCGACACGAAGGTTTTCAGGAAAATCCTCCCACCCCAACTACCTTTTACGAGGAACGTTTTTGGAAATTTTTGATTTTCTCAAAAATGGCTCTAACGATTTTGATTAAATTATCGTATATTAAAGATATTTACCTGACAAATAAAATGTATATCTTGAATTTTTTGGGAATAGCCTCTGAAGACTACTTGATTCTGGATCAATTTTTACGGAATTTTGGATAACTGCTAAACAGTAAGAAATGGACAAAAAGCTACCACACAAAAATGTAAAGCACGTTAAAACGCACAATTTATATAATATACATTTTTTTGGTGGAGTTGATCGTTTTTTAAATATTCCTTGTTTTTGGTTTCAGTTTTGAAAAGCTTAGACTTTTCTCATACAGGAATTTGTCAAATTCTGTCGATACAAAGAAAGGAACTTCAGTCACATGGCAACCAGCTTTTGACTATCACTTTTACCTAGGTGATAATAATTCGTCACAGAGATGTAGAGAAAGCCATGTGAATAGAACATATCAGATTTTTATATAAGCTGCTGTAGTTATTAATCGTCGGTCCCTAGCTTTCCTTATGGCATCCTATCACGCCGGCGTCGAGTGCGTCTATTATCCCCTTGTTATGGATTTAATACTCCAGGTCGTTTCACTGTTTAAAAACTTTTATTTAAAACTTGATACGCGTTATTGTGACAACTATGTTTTGTAATTTTGAAATAAATGTAATTTTATAGAATCACAGTATTGGGACATAGCTTGTTGCCTGTCGGTGCCTATAAGTTCCGCTTGTTTTAAGCGTAACTATACAAATAGGGTTGTAGTCTAGGATTGATGTCACGTTATACTAACCTTCAACCATAAACAACAAGTAATCAAGATTGCTTTATATTGTAAAAATATATACAATGTTTTCCCTAAAATTGCAGTGATTTTTTAAATAAATAAAAGAGTAAAAAGCACATAACTTTAGCCAAATGTAACCCCATTAGCTTCCAAGCGTCACACCGATTATTTTACTTGGGCTCTCCCCGTCCTTTACCACTGTCACTGGCATGTGAACTTGAAACATTTGGCTTTGAATTAACTATCAGCTAACACTCATGGCCATTTGAACTACTTTTTTGGTGGTGCCTTAGACCGTATTATGAAAACTGGTTTAAAAGGAGTTAAAGTTTCAATTGGGAAGAAAAATATTATTAAAGGAGCTACCTTTATTTTCATTTCTATTTTATTTCTTATTTTATATAAGACTTTTATAGGTTATTCGCACATATTTTTACTAGAACTCCTGTTTTAAACCTCAATTAAAGGAAAAACGGCATATGTAATATACTGATGCAGGCAGCTAAGGGTTAAGGCAGCCATACAGTTGATCTAAGAATTCATGAAGTGATTACCTGGATGTTTTTTTAAGCATTTGTTTCCATTTTACCTAAAACCTGAAAAGCAAGTACTGCTTTTCTCAAGTAGAGTCAGCAGTCATACGTCACCTAAAGCACAGTTAGATATTTTAAAACAGGTTAATAGGCTGCAATCTGTGTGGCACGTCATACCATTTTATCTATTTGTGTTCTCAGAAGAGTACGCTGGTTCTTTCACAGAGATACATATATCACTAAGTTATAATTACCAAAGTTTTCACTTTATAAAGTAAATAAAGCCGTTGAATTTTTACATTTTTTAGAGATGAATTATGACTGCAAAAAACAGCTTACAACTTAACTTTAAGCGAAAAAAAGTCACTTCTTATTTTAAAAGATAAACTTCCAGCGTTCTGAGGGTTCTGGCTGCTTCGTTTTTTGATTCTTGTTGTGAAGATGGACAGCTGACAGCGGGCAAAGTAATTTCTTAAGACATTTCCTAATTTATGTGAAACAAATGAAAGTTAGATACGATTATCTTGCGTTGCAGACCAGTTTGACCTTGAAAAAGCTGCATTAACACACGTAATGATTCCCGACCACTTGTGCTCAGGAATACTGATCTGGAATTGGCCAGGGGTGCCCACACACAAAGGGACGCCAAAAAAGGAAAAGGAAATGACAGAAAACCAAAGAATTAAACATTTTTCTAGCGGTTATCGTTTATCATTGTAAATTTTATAACATATTTGTAAACATGTATTGTAATTTGTTGACATTTATGAAGAGTACATAATACAATAATCATATTTTAGTTTTATATAATTACTAGTAGTAACTATTATGTCGATAATTAGAAAACTATCATCTACATTATATCAGTGTTACATATAATGACATTGTATTTACTTATACATTTTAACACTCATGTTTGATACTCTTTGTTTTTATGTGCATGCAAAAAAAAAAAAATATATATATATATATATAAAGGAAGAACCTTTATAGAGCACATTAAGTAAGCAAATGTTGTAATTATATGTCTATTCTGCTGTTTTTGTAACCCGTGTTTTCAGCACTAGAGCTTTATAATTGTCCCCCCCCCCCGTAGTATATAAACATATGTATACATGTATTTTCAGTGGCTTCCTGGCCTAAACGAACCTACAGAATGCTTTCTAATCTAATCCACTATTTGTAGCGTGGCAGGCAAGTGGGGACTTCTTTTCTCAGCTCTTTAGTTGCGAACTGGCAAGAAAACTATTTACGCTCGCACCTTCTAGCGGCAAGCAATGGCTGGGAGAAAGGGATGGGGAGCAAAGGAGAGTGAGAGGAATGCCAAATAAAAAATGAAGAAATTAAGATATTTATTTTCTGATATTCTATCCACGGTTGCCTAATTTTATGGTGTACCTTGTAATGGATTTTCACCACGTGCTAAGAATACCTTATATATTCTTTATTATTATTATTTGATTACTTTCCTCACTTGATTTTTATTACTTTCATTCTTTTCTACTATATTAATTCTATTTATGTAATAAACTAATATTAGCTAAACAAAATAAACCTGAAGAACATAAACCATGAGCAATTATTAAAACAAAAGTTATATAAAATCCCCAAATATTTAATGTCATTAAACCCCCAATATGAGCTACAGAAGAATAAGTAATTAAAGCTTTTATATTCTTGACAAAGTATAACTACACAATTAACATTTTTAAAAATAAATACAATAATATTAATACATTAGATGTTAATTGTAATTTATTGAGTTGGTATCATGCAGGTATTCTTAGTAAATCAAGATTACATTCGGAAAGTACGGCGCAATTGTAATACAGTTGTATGATGGGCTACAACTTATCTGCAAATCATTTCTAATCGCATCATGGTTTCCCTTCACTGGACTGCAACAAAATTTCTGGCGAGTGGACTTCGTTTTGTGTGATTTAAAATTTGATTGCCACACTAGTGAGCTGATAATAAGCAGTAAGAACCTACTATTCTTAATATATATTCAAATGACATAATCCGAAGTTGGAAAAGCATAGTTAAATCAGGTATTAAATTAAATCGGAAAACTAGTTTAAATATCTTATTATATGCAGCTGACGTGGTTTTAATTCAAGAAACTAAAAATGAATTACAATATGCATCACACTGCCTAAATGAGTTATGTCAACAATATGACCTTAAAATTTCAACAGAGAAATCCAAAATTATGGCCTTTTGGGGAAAAGAACACATAAGATCAAAAATCATTTTAGATAATAAACCGTTGGAACAAGTGAAGCAGTTTAACTACCTTGGAAGTAACTTCAGTTATTGGACAAGAACTGAAAGAGATATGAATAAAAAGATTTCAAGATTCCAAATGATATGTGGAACTACACATAGAACAATGAGAAATAAAACAAGAAAGGAAACTAGGTTAAAGCTATACAAAACAATGGCGGTTCCTGCACTATTATATGGAAGTGAGACATGGGTCACCACAAAGAAAATGAAAAGCCGTTTACAAAGTGCAGCAATTAACTTTTTAAGGCAAACAAAAGGATGTACTAAATTAGATCAAAACCGAAATGAAGATATAAGAGCAGACCTTAATATAGAATCAATACAGTCCAAAATTGAAAAAACATCACAACCAGTGGGCGCAACATGTTCAGAGAATGGCAGATTCAAGATTGCCTAGGATAGCATTTGAATATGAACCAAAAGGAAGGAGAGATGTCGGTCGACCCAGAAAAAGGTGGAGGCAACAATTGTGAGACTGAACGGGCAATCTGCCCATACCGTGAAGTGAAGAACAAGAAGAAACACTGAGAAATAAAAGGGCGCGGACATTCATTAATGGACCACCTGAATTATAGGATCAACTCAAAAAGTTATTTCTTATAGCTGTCCTGTGGTTGCGAAATATGCGTTTCCATATCCGAGCATGCGCATAAACTTGGCGAAGAAAAGAAAGAAAAAATAAAGGTTACAATGTGTATCGAACCCGATAATTTTCAAATTAGAGCCTCTAATGCTACCACCTGACCCATCTCGAATTGGGAAGGATAGTAAATGGCTTGGTATGATCATATACAAACTAGTAAGGCATAGTAATAGTTAACATTGCCAACGAAAATGAGCTATTTTATCGTATTTTAACATCCGTATCCGAATACCAAATTTTGCAGGGCGCTATCACTTAATAGTTTAAGGCATAGTAATAGTTAACATTGCCAACGAAAATGAGCTATTTTATCGTATTTTAACATCCGTATCCGAATACCAAATTTTGCAGGGCGCTATCACTTAATAGTTTATATATGATCATACCAAGCCATTTATTATCCTTCCCAATTCGAGATGGGTCAGATGGTAGCATTAGAGGCTCTAATTTGAAAATTATCGGGTTCGATACCCACCCATAGAACCATTTTTTTTTCTTCTTTCTTTTCTTCGCCAGGTTTATGCGCATGCTCGGATATGGAAACGTATATTTCGCAACCACAGGACAACTATAAGAAATAACTTTTTGAGTTGATCCTATCATTCAGGTAGTCCATTACTGAAAGTTCGCGCCCTTTTATCTCTCACTGCTTACTGCTTATTATCAGACCACTAGTGCACAAGGATTCTGAACTTATCTGTTTCCGAACGAAAATTAATTGTTTTAAATATCTAAATTTTAGTTTATTATTAAAAATAACCAGTTTCTTCCCCGTAAGCGTAAATATCAAAACCACTGGTTTCAGAGAAATTTGCGTTTATAATCTAGTCTTCACCATTAACAGGCACTAAGGATACAGATCGTGATAATTTCACCTATAATTTGAGTTAACCAATAGTGTGTAATGGTAATTGCTTCTTTTCTTTCGCTTGGTTATAAAAAAAATCTGATGTGTTCCATTAACATGACCTCTATATCTCTGCAACAAATTATTGTTTAAAAGTTTATTCCTCTATTTGCTTCATACAATCGAGAAAAAAAAATTAGCAGAAATAGGCTTATTACTTGCTTCCTTGTAAGTAGAAGGCAAATAAGAGAGTACCATAGTTTAAAGTGAAAGCCAAAAGCTGGTTGTTATGTGACTGAAATTCCTTTGTTTGTACGGACAGGAGTTGATAAATTCCTCTTTGATAAAACTATAAGTTTTTCAAAGCTGAAACCAAAAACAACGAATATCTCAAAAACGACCAACTCCACGAAAAAAATGAATTTAACATAACCTCTGTGTTTTAATATGCTCTATATTTTTTGTGTGGTAGGTTTTAGACCATCTTCTACGGTTCAGCAGTTATGCAAAATTTCCTGAAATTCATCCAGAATAAAGTAGAGTTCAGATGCTATTAACAGAAAATTCAAGATATACATATTATTTGTCAGGTCTTTAATATACGATATTTTAATCAAAATCAGTACAACCATTTTTGAGAAAATAAAAAAAAAAAACATGTAAACGGTAGTTGGGAGTGAGGGAATTTTTCTCAAAATCTTCGTGTGGCGTCCCTGGGAGTTACCGAACTAAAATAGCAAGTTTGGTATTTAAGGGTCTTTTCGTTTTTTAGCTGTGCTGTCCACAGGCACACACACACACACACACACACACACACACGATATTTTTCTAAAAATGCTTTTTTATGGTTTCTGGGGGTCTTAAAAAATATATTTCCCGTGAAATCTCGGTATCGAATTTTTGGGTGCAATACAATACCTCCTCTATACACTATGTACATAGTACGTGTAGAGAAAGTAACAAAATAGCTATCTCAGTTTTTGGCAAATGTGGAATCCTTTCCTTTTACTTTTATTATTGTTAATGGGTTATATATATTTGGTTCAGGGACAACGTTATTGAATGCATAGCAGCACATATTACAAAATACTCCAGAGCCGTAGCTATGATTGTTGAAAATGTAGATGGTTCAGAGACATAGTTGAAGCAGTATTAGAGGGGGAACTAGACACAATTATCTTTGTCAGTGCTATCGACGCTGTTGGCTTTGATATTGGAAGCTGATAGAACTCCCCCCGAGGAATCTGATACGCGAAACTAATGAGAGATCAATAGAGTGAAGGATCCCACACTATAGCTTGACATCATGGTTACCCTTCTTGATAGACCATATCTAGCTCTGTTTTCACAATCATAAAAAATGTTATATTCTCTTAATTATTTCCCCTTCTATGTTTGCTTTCTCTACACGCACATGTTAATAGAGTACAGAGAAGGTATTGCATTCCACCAAAAACTTCGATACCGAAATTTCACCGCAAATATATGTTTTTGAGTCCTCTGTATCAAAAAAACATTTTCAGAAAAAAGGACTGTGTGTCTGTGAACACGATAACTCAAAAACGAAAAGCCAATAAAACACCGAACTTGGTATTTAAGTTCAGTATCTTCCAAGGATGCGACACGAAGATTTTGAGAAAAATCCCCCCACCCAAACTTCCCTTTACATGACTCTTTTTTTCGAAAATTTTGCTTTGTCAAAAATGGTTTTAACGATTTTGCTTAAAACATCGTATATTAAAGCTATTTACCTGACAAATAAAATGTATATCTTGAATATTCTGGGAATAGTCTCTGAAGACTATTTTATTCATGATCTATTTTACGGATTCTTGCATAACTGCTAAACCGTAATAAATGGACAAAAACTTACCATACAAAAAATGTAGTGCACATTAAAACACACAATTTATGATCTGTACATTTTTTGGTGGAGTTGATCGTTTTTGAGATATTCCTTGTTTTTGGTTTCAGCTTTGAATAACTTAACTTTTCTCATACAGGAATTTGTCAACTGCTGTGCATACAAATAAAGGAACTTCAGTCACATAGCTTTTGACTATCACTTTAACCTAATGTACTCCCTTATTTTGCTTCTACTTATAAGGAAGCAAATAATAAGACTATTTCTGCTAATTTTTTTCTCGACTAGCATGAAGTAAATGCAAGCATAAACCTTTTAAAAATAAGTAATCGGGCTAGATAAATTTATACTTAAGGCAAGACAACTGAGATCTGAGGCGGCTCCCAATAGAGAGGGGGGGGGAGAGGAACAAAACAACTGAACAAAACTGACTACAATGTTTTACACACACACACACACACACACATAAAATATAAATACTTAGGTCACTGTTGTGTATATATTATATGTATATATTTCTTTTAAGTGTATTTTTCTATTATAAGAGGGTTCATTTATGAAGGTGTACTCTGTGCTGTAAATTTAAATTGTTATATTTGAATATCTGTATCTTTATTTTAGGGTTTACTCTTTTAATTCTTTGTTGTTGTTTTAATATTGCTTTTTAGTGTGTGTTACAATAGCACGTACGGTCTGTGGACCCGTGCGATTGTTGAAATTTTATATATGATATTGTTATATCATTAAATACACTTATTCATTCATTTATACTTTCTCTAGTGCGTATGTACATACAATGTATATAGTAACTAGAAAATGTATTGTACTTCACACAAAAATTCGATGTCGAGATTTCAACGGAAATATGTTTTGCGCTCCCCTGAGTCCGAAAATAGTTATTTGTGATGCAAGAGCGCAATGTTATGGTTTTTGATTCGAGCGGTAGTGTTGTAAAACGAGACAAGCACGCGAGAATCAAAAAGAAACTTTACAGTCGCGTATCATACAATGTTTTTTTCTGCGAGAGTTTTCTGATATTAAAAGAAATGCAAGGAAAGATTAATAAATTGAGGTAAAGTTTGGGTCATTCACCAAGGGCTATAATTCGTTATTTATTTAGTATTACTAGGCGCGATGATAGTGCGGTTGTAGCAGGCCATGACAAACCAATAGTTTTACTTTCTCTATACGTACTATGTACATAGTGTATAGAGAAGCTATTGCACGCAAAAATTCGATACCGAGATTTCACCGGAAATATATGTTTTGAGACCCCCTGAAACCAACAAAAGCATTTTTAGAATAATGTCCGTATATGTGTTTGTCTGTGTGTGTGTCTGTGTCTGTGTGTGCATGTCTGTGGGCAGCATAGCTCAAAAATGAAAAGACCGTTAAAAACCGAACTTGGTATTTAGGTTTGGTATCTTCCAAGGATGCGACACCCCAAACTACCTTTTACATGGAAAACATTCGAAACTTTAGATTTTCTAAAAAATGGCTCTAACGATTTTGATTAAAATCTCGTAAATTTAAGGTATTTAATTGACAAATAAAATGTATATCTTGAATTTTCCGGCAATAGCCTCTGAAGAGACTATTCTCGATGAATTTTACGGATTTTTGCATTGACTGCTAAAGCGTAAGAGATGGACAAAAACTTACCACACAGAAAATGTAGAGCACATTACAACACACAATTTATGTCCTATACAGTTTTTTGTGGAGTTGGTCGTTTTTAAGATATCCCTTGTTTTTGTTTTCAGCTTTGAAAAAGTTATACTTTTCTCACACAAGAATTTGTCAACTCCTGTCCATACAAACAAATGAGCTTCAGCCACACAGCAACCAGCGTTTGAGTATCACTTTAACCAATGCTACTCCCTTATTTCGCTTCTGCTTACAAGGAAACAAGTAATACGGCATTTCTGTTAATTTTTTCTCGCTTAGCATGAAGTAAATAGAAGTAAGAGCTTTTTAATAATAATTTGTTGCAGATATGTAGAGAAAGTCACGTGAATGGAACACGTCAGATTGTTGTTGTTCTGTGATGTATTTTGAGAAAATAGCAGATTTTGAGAATTATGATATCCTTAAAGCTGCGAAAGAAACAGAATCAAAATTACTACCTGCTAAATCGCGAAAGTTTATGAGGCACAATAAGAAAAAGTTAAGAAATGGCGTCTGTTGATCAGTGATGCGTTCACAAATTAACTTGGCGAGCGTAAAGTTGCAACAAAATTACTTTAGGCCTGCATTTTACTCTAGGTGCACTTCTTAGCGTGTGGATTCCGTAAAAATAAATTTTGCGATCTCAAATGAGCTCGTAAACTACTCAAGTACGCTAAATCCCAGAAAAAAACATTTTTACTTTCTCTAGTCTGTATGTACAATATACATAGTGAATAGAGAAGGTATTCCTCTAAAAATTTCCATGTCGAGATTTCACCCGAAATATGTTTTGAGGTCTTCTGCATCCGCAAAAAGTATTATTAGAAAAAGGTACACGAGCGCGCGCGTATGTGCGTGTGTGTGAGACTATGGACAGCAAACCTCAAAAATGAAAAGACCGTTAAAAACAAAGTTTGGTATTAAAATTTAGTATCTTCCAAAGATGAAACGAAGAGTTTCCAGAAAATCCCTTCACCACAAACTATCCTTTAGGTGGAAAAAAATTCGAAATTTGTTGAGAAAAATGACTCTAACAATTTTGATTAAAATCCCATAAATTAAAGATATTTACATTACAAATAAACTGTATATATTGAATTTTCTAGGAATAGCCTCTGAAGACCTCTGTTCTGGATGAGCATTGCAGAATGTTGCAGAACGTCTGAATTGTGAGAGATAAACAAAAACATACCGGACAAAAAATCAAGATCTCGTTAAAACACATAATTTATACCACATACGTGTTTTGTGTAGAGCTGATCATTTCCGAGATATACCCTGTTATTGGTTTCAACTATAAACTTTAGCTTTCCTCAAACGAGAAGTGACATTTCGTTCCAGCTCCTTGTTTTACTACAGGCCAGGCAAAGCGAAATGAACTTCAATTGTATCACAGAGCATCAGCTTTTAAAATATTTGACTATCGATTTAGTCTAGTATGTCCCTTCCGCTTACAAGGAAGCAAGTAATAACATTATTTCTGCTATTTTTTGTTGTTGATTAGAATGAAGTAAATAGTAGTATAAGCTTTTTAATAATAATTTGTTACAGATATGTAAAGAAAGTCATGTGAATGGAACACATCAGATATTTGGACTGAATGCAGTATAGTATGTGTAATGTATAAAGTACGTGTAGAGGAAGTAAAAAGAACGGATTTCCACATAATAGTTGGGAGCTACCTATCCATTTGTAAATTTTCTGTGTACCTACTTGTACAAGCATAAATGCATACTATAGCGACCAGCTTGTATAACTGAAATTTGGCTGATGCTGCTGCCCATGATAATAGCAAATTTGGGCACAAAATGACCGAAGTGTAACAGCTGGAGCAACTCCTTTCCCTATCGTCTTGCGCAAAAAGTGTTGCATAATATAAGAAACGGATATATGCCCTGAAGAAAGTTTATTCTGTAAACCTTTAGAACCTTCATTTACATTTCTATATACTCCATATTTAATTTTTACTTTCTCTATACGCACTATGTACATAGTGTATAGAGAAGGTTGCATTCCACCCAAAAATGTTTATACCGAGATTTCACCGGAAATATATGTTTTAAGGCCCCCTTTATCTAAACAACGCATTTTCGGAAAAAGGTCCGTGTGTGTGTCCGTGTATCTGTGAACACGATAACTCAAAAATGAAAAGTCGGTAAAATACCAAACTTGGTATTTAAGTTAAGTATCTTCCAGGAATGTGACACGAAGATTTTGAGAAAAATCCCCCCACCCCCAACTACCCTTTACAAGGAAATTTTTTCGAAAATGATGATTTTCTCAAAAATGGCTATAACGATTTTGATTAAAATTTCGTATATTAAAGGTATTTACCTGACAAATAAAATGCATATCTTGAATTTTCTGGGAATAGCCTCTGAAGAGTACATTATTCAGGATGAATTTTACGGAATTTTGTATAACTGCTAAACCGTAAGAGATGGCCAAAAACTTACTCCACAAAAAATGTAGAGCACGTTAAAAGACACAATTTATGTTATATACATTTTTTTCGTGGAGTTCGTCCTTTTTGAGACATTCCTTAGTTTTGGTTTCTGCTATGAAAAACTTACGCTTTTCTCATACAGGAATTTGTCAACTGCTGTACATACAAACAAAGGAACTTCAGTGAAATAGCAACCAGCTTTTGATTATCAATTTAACCTATGGTACTCCCTTATTTCGCTTCTACTTACAAGGAAGCAAGTAATAATGGCTATTTCTGCTAATTTTTTACTGATTGGCATGAAGTAAATAGAAGTATAAGGCTTTTTACGAATAATTTGTTGCAGAGATGTAGAGAAAGTAATGTGAATGGTACACATCAGATTTTTATTTCATGTTTAGCTACTTATATTGTCGTTCATATTTAGTAGAATATGATGTTCATAGTTATTACATTTTGCGGATTAACTTAACATTTCCGCGTGGTGTTTTAGTCCATTCACTGCAGGTTAACATATAATTTCATAAATAGCATTGCTCAAAATAAAATATGTGCTTTATATTAGCAATGAAAGACTTCTATCTACTTAAAGTAGTGCTTGTAAGTGGACAACAGGCTAATATAACAGGCAAAACAATTACAAATCTCAGAGCAAAGTAAACTCTATTTAGAAATAAAAAATCTGATGTATTCCATTCACATGACTTTCTCTACATCTCTGCAGCAAATTATTCTATTTACTTCATCTAATCGAGAAAAAATTAGTATTATTACTTGCTTTCTAGTTAGTAGGAGAGAAATAAGGGAATACCATAGGTTAGAATGATAGTCAAAAGCTGGTTGATATGACTAAAGTTCCTTTGTTTGTATGGACAGGAGTTGACAAATTCCTGTATGAGAAAAGTATGATTTTTTAAAGCTGAAACCAAAAACAAGGAATATCTCAAAAACACCAACTCCAAGAAAAAAAATGATATAACAAAAATTGTGTGTTTTAACGTGCTCTGCATTTTTTATGTGGTAGGTTTTGGTCCATCTCTTACGGTTTAGAAGTTATGCAAAATTCCGTAAAATTGATCCAGAATAAAGTAGTCTTCAGAGGCTATTCCCAGAAAATTCAAGATAGGTATATTTTATATTTGTCAGGTAAAGATCTTTACTATACGGTATTTTAATCAAAATCGTTAGAGCGATTTTTAAGAAAATAAAAATTTTCGAAATTTTTCCATGTAAAGGGTAGTTTGGGGTGGGGGAATTTCATGAAAATCTTCGTTTCGTATCCTTGAAAGATACCAAATTTAAATACCAAGTTTGTTATTTTACCGACCTTTCGTCTTTAGGTTATCGTGTTTCCAGACACTAAAACAAATATTTCTGGTGAAATCTCAGTATCGAATGTTTGGGTGCATTGCAATACCTTCTCTATACACTATGTACATAGTACGTGTCGAAAAAGTAAAAATTAAGAGGAATATAGATGTTCAAATGTCAGTGCTAAAGTTTGGGTGTAGATGTTTAAATTGCAGTGAATGACAATAACAAGTTAGGTGAAGTATGAAGGCATAGGAACTACAGTGCCAGAATTGAGCACTTGGACTGCCCTGATGCTGAACTTCGTAAACAGTGCCTGCCGTCAGATGCCTGCTTCATAATCATATGGCTATGTCATTTTTTTCTGCCTCTATCTTTGGAGGCTATAACTTTATCTCTGCAATCAAATCCTTGAAATTTATTTTCTCCAGCAGTTATATTTTCACCTGGATGTCGTCATGCGGTTTCACTTCTTCTTTTATTTATTTCTCTCACTATGTGTCTACGATTGCTTCCCTCTTTGCAAAAAATAGTAAATGAAATGTGACAGGAGAGTATTTACGAGCCTTAGTCATAAGATTTGTCACCGCAGCTTCTATCCCGTCCTTCAAGTTTTTACGACTGTGCATTTGCACTGGTGTTGGCCGCTGATAAACATTACACATATAGAACGTGGCTTGTTTCTATATCTAGACCTGCTCGTAATTGGATAGGTCGATTGAATTACTGCGAGGCCCGCGACTGACTGCATATCGACGTTCAGAAATCCACCAAATGCGCATTGAACCATTTCGTAGACCTTTTATGTGGCATTCTCTGTGTTGTTTTAGCAACTTTGCTCCAAGGTCAATGCGGCTATTTCAAATTCGTTCATTAGTCTAAAGAATTTGTGAATAGATACAGAGTTTCTTCCATTTAAACCTTCATATGAATATCTTAAAGTTTTGTAATTTTAAACATAAATACTATCTGTATAGGTAGAGAGAGACAAAAAATCAATGCCATAGCCGGGATTTGAACCATGGATCTCCCGATCTGTAGCCGGCTGCTCTGCCACTGAGCTACCATGACAAAATGTCGGCATAGCATTGAATTTCTCAACTGACTCGCATGTTTCCCGGTAAACCACAAGGTGTTCTCAAATTATTTTGAGATGTCAACCCCAAGGGTGACTTACAACGTTGTAAGTTCATTCAGAGCATAGCCAACTATTATGCTTTTTTTTTAAAAAAGTACTTACTACATTGTAAGTCGCCAATGGGGTTGTCATCTCAAAATAATTTGAGATCACCTCGTGGTTTACTGGGAAACATGCGAGTCAGTTGAGAAATTCAATGCTATTCCGGTATGCTGCTATGGTAGGTCAGTGGCAGAGCAACGGGCTAGAGATCCGTGGTTCAAATCCCGGCTATGGAATTTAATTTTTCAGTCTGACTCTACCTATCCAACTCCTGTCCTACACTCGTTTCGTTTGAAAAAACAATAATCCAAAAATACTATCTATAGTAATTTTTGATGAAATGACAAATTACAAAGCCTTTCCAAGTAAGGATAATCTGTGTTGGGGCGTCTTTCATGAAATTCTTCGCTTGACATGATTAAAGGGATCTCATTAAGTTGTGACGACGTATGGTGTTTAATCGATATCTTTGTATTTGGTCTGTAACTATGTGTCTGTAAACAACACGTACATTTATGCGTGGACAGAGTCTTTTTATACAAATATACTTTTTGGTTCAGTAGATCTGAATTCTGGATATTGAGATTCAGGGTGCAGTATTCTGCTTCCTCTTCCTGCTATGCATTGCTAAAGAAATTATGAAGGTATGAGATACTAAAATTCTCATGCAATGTTCACACATTATTATACTATGGATATATCTAAAGCTATGGATGTAGTAATGCACAATTTTTCATTTGCATAAAATCCTCCTCACCTTGGAAAGTGTGGGTAAAGTACGGCAACGATTTTTGTTCCAGGTTGTACGTTGATCTGAAGCTACAGAATTCTGATCTTTAAATTGTATCTAATTTTTCAATAAAAATAAAACTAAGTTTATAGGCAGATCATGAATAATTGTTTTTACTTTCCCTACACGTAATATGTACATAGTTTATAGAGAAGGTATTGCATTCCACCCAAAAATTCGATACCGAGATTTCACCGGAAATACATGTTTTGTCTCCCCCGGAACCCAAAATAAGCATTTTTAAAAAAATGTGTATGTGAAGAGCCCGTTAAAAACTAAACCTGGATTTAGCTTTGGTATCTTCCAAGGATGCGATACGAAGATTTTGAATAAAGTCCCCCCACCCCATACTACCCTTTATATGGAACTTTTTTCGAAAATGTTGATGGCTCTAACGATTTTGATTAAAATATCATATATTAAAGATATTTACCTGACAAATAAAATGTAAATCTTGAATTTTCTGGGTATAGCCTCTGAAGACTACTTTATTCTGGATGAATTTCACGGAATTTGGCATAACTACTAAACCGTAAGAGATGGACAAAGACTTACCTCATAAAAACATAGAGCACGTTAAAAGACACAGTTTATGATATATACATTTTTTTCGTGGAGTTGAAGGTTTTCGGGATATTCCTTGTTATTGATTTCAGCTTTGAAAAACTTATACTTTTCTCATACAGGAATTTGTCAACTCCTGTCCATACAAACAAAGGAACATCAGTCACATAGAAAGCAGCTTTTAACTATCACTTTAACTTATGGTACTTCCTTATTTCCCTTCTACTTACAAGGAAGCAAGTAATAAGAATATTTCTGCTAATTTTTTCTCGATTAGCATAAAGTAAATAGAAGCATAAGTTTTTTAATAATATTTTTTGCAGAAATGTAGAGAAAGTTATGTGAATGTGATATTTCTGATTTTTCCTTTAAACAGTAATCAAACCCTAACCCTATTGACTTCTGAAGTGAAATCTGTTTGTGAGATATAAGATGAACCAAAATCTCTAATTTGCAATTGGAGGAAAAACTTGTTCAATAAGTACGACTTCCAGTTGTGGTTAAAGAAAATATATATCCAAAATCAAATGTTTTAGAAAAAGAAAAAGTTACATTGAATTACTTCAACGATACTTGTTAGGTTTTTACTGTAGAGTAATATTAATAAAGTTGTATTACTTAAGTGGCAGTTGTTCACAAACCGCTTTGGAAACTACAATCGTTGGTATAACCACCGTTGTGAAAAACAGGTTGGTCATAAAACGTAAGAAGAAAGAAGGCGATGGTCCGGAAACAGTTTTTCCCTAGTTGTTCACACAGCCGTGCGTCAGAAACTGGGCTGTAAACCTGCAACTCCACTTGCTGCGTTTATGGCTTTGTGGAAAAACAATGCAAAAACTAGTATGTCTAGAAAGATACCAAGAATAATTTTTGCAAGTGTTTGTATTTAAGAAAGCATCTTTATTGGTTTTTGAAACTACAATTTTATTGGCCACAAAAAAACAAAAAACAACAACAAACAAACCATCACTAGCGTGTTGTGAGACTGTTTCCGCTAACACCTTTAGGAACTAGGCTGAGAGGGACATTTTAAGTCATTCACAATGAGCGTTTGATAGTTTAAATCCAATGCAACACAGGTTTTGTAATTGAAATGTAAGTAAATACAACTAAATACCTATCCAACTCCTGTCCTACTCACGGCTTGTGTGAAAAAACAATTAAACCAATACCAATTGACCATAATAGTTGGCTATACTATGAATCCTGGGACTGAAGTACTTACAACATTGTAAGTCATCTCAAAATAATTTGAGATCACCTTGTGGTTTACCGGGAAACATGCGTGTCAGTTGAGAAATTCAATGCTATGCCGGCATGATGCCATGGTAACTTAATGGAAGAACAGCCGGCTAGAGATTGGAAGATCCGTGGTTCAAATCCTGGCTATGGTATTGAATTCTTCACTCTGACTCTACCTATCCAAGTAAATACAAACTGAACTGTCCATAAATATCTTCAAGAAAAGCGGCTAAAACTTTGGTAGCCAAATAACGTGATTTACTTTCCAAAGCTCTGGAAATATGTCAGAATTACTTTTCTTCTTAGTGGTGATGCCAAATGTTCAGTAATTTAGGAGTTTTCCCGGTCTCTCAGTGCTGGAAATCTTCACTTTATGAGTGGTTGTTGGGTAAACCATAAAACTGTCAGCAGAAAATCATTATTTGAGATCTATAAATTGTGAAGTTCTCGTTGGTGATTGACGACATGATTTGCAATTTAGCATTGTTTTGGCTTTTCCCAATGATGTTGCTCAATGTTTTCGCATTTATAGTTCGTATTCTATGTTATTACTTTCTCTAGCCCTATGTGCAATGTACATGGTGTATTCTTGGGACGTATCTAGCTTTGATGCTAGAAATTAAAGTAATAGTGTCAATAGTCCAGCTAGATTTTCTCGTACTGATAACACTAGTGGTGCCAGTAAAATTGCTGGTTCTACAGGATGATTTATATAGAGCTGACACATTTCTTTCATTAATTGTTTCAAAACGTGTTATGCTAGCGACAACTTATTATAGGTACCTAAATTATAGAGGAATTTTGGGAGATTATTTATCTCTATAGCAAATGTTGAAAATGCCCTCCATCCTGCATTAGGCACAAATCAACACGTCGTTCCATGTTACTGGCCACTCGTTGGAGGACTCTGTTATCAATAGCTTGAATCTCCTTTGAGATGTGCTTCAGATCGTCCAATGTCTGGGGACGTGAGTCGTAAATCCTGTCTTTTAAGTAACCCCGTAGAAAGAAATCAGGCGTTGTCAGAACTGGAGATAGCGGTGGCCACAGGTATCTGGAAACTGCCCGGCCGTAAAATAAACTTGCAAATAATGCCACGGATTCATTTCAGTATGACATTAGCACCATCCTGCCTAAAATAACTCTACATCTCTAGTTGCTCAGCAAACTCATGAAAATCCGTCGGTACGCGCAGTGTTCAAAGTGTTTAAAAAATGATCCCACTATTGTATGTGCGGATATTGAGCACCAAACTCCGATTTTAACCTGGAGCATAAGTGCTTCATGAATAACATGTGGATTTTGACTGGCCCAATAGCTTGAGTAATTTGAGTTCACATAGCCGGATAAATGGAACCATATGTGAACCATGTAGTGGACATAAAGGCAGGATTTTGCACAATGGATGCCTGAAACCAACGACAATAATCCAGTCTCTATCCTTATCTGGTCCTTGGTACCGTAACCCTATATTGGTTTACACGTACACTTTTCGCAGCTTTCTGACATATTGAGCAGCTGTGTTCTGTCTCCTGCTACAAACGTCTTAATGAGTTTTGGGGTGACTGCTCCAGTCGTACGCTTATGTCAGCAACAACCGTGGGAAGCCTAGAAGAACGATGTTTGTGTTTTTCACTTACCAGAGATCCAGTTGTTTCCAATTTGTTTACCAGTACCAGCATTGTCTTTCTGGGTGGATTCCGAACACCAAATTTGCTCTGAAACTGAACTCGTAGTGCAGCATTGCTTCACACGGAAGAGTCGTTGATTTAATGCGCACTCCATTTTAACGTTGAAGCAGTTTCCATAAAACTAACAGTTAGGAGTAAAGCATCAACATCTGCGCATTTAGTGATAGGCAATCGAAATTACAGAACATTCTGCTTAATTTGGTGCTAAACGTAGAGTATTAAGTGAATTTCGAACAGAATAATTAATGAAAGAAATGTGTCAGTTGTATATAAATCACCGTGTACCTCTAGTGTCGCTAGTGGGGCAGCACGTGAAGGAAGAGCAAAAGTAAGCAAGCTGCCTTTAGGAACACCCACTAAACAGTTCCAACAGATAACACGTAATGTGTTTCAGTATATGGAAGCCAATAAAATAGGGAAGAGACCTATCATTAAACAGCTAAAGCAGTAGGCTTAACTAGGCTTAGCGCCTAGATGCGCAGACCAGATAAAGTGTTGTAATATGAAGAGGTCTAGTGGAGGGCAAGAGATTCCATAAGTCGGGCGCAATACATTGGTTGTAATGGGAAAACAGTGAAACTTGAAACAGATATAATCACGTCATAAAGATACCTGAGTTGGAAATAATTGTGACAACACGTTCTTTATGATCGTCAGCATCTATGCACAGGGATTAGACGTTGAATGTTCTGTTGAAAGTTGAATAAAATCACTTCATTGAATAGACGGAATTTCATTCCACAACTCAACAAAACAGAAGTAAATATTATCATTGAAGTTGAATATCACATTCCTGCATTTAAAGCGTTTTACGAACAGGATGTAAGCATCACAGAGAGCACAATTCAGCTTTAATTCCGTTTACTCAGTTTGTGTTACAAAGGTACCTACGGTCTGTGGAGCCGTGCGATTGTTGAAATTCTATGAATAATATTATTATGTCAATAAATACACTTATTCATTCATTATTCAGTTTCTTCTCAGTGATTCCATGTATACTTTCCCCTTTTTACTTCCTCTACACGTACTATATACATAGTGTATAGAGAAGGTATTGCACTCCACACAAAAATTCAATACCGAGGTTTCACCGGACATATATATTTTAGGATATCCTGTATCTAAAAAAAGTATTTTCACAAAAAGGTTAGTGTGTGTGTCAGTGTGTCCGTGAACACAATAACTCAAAAACGAAAAGTCGGTAAAATACCAAACTTGGTATTTAGGTTTAGTATATTCCAGGGATGCGACACGAAGAATTTGAGAAAATCCCCCCACCCCAAACTACCCTTTACATGGAACTTTTTTCGAAAATTTTGATTTTCTAAAAGATGGCTTTAACGATTTTGATTCAAATATCGTATATTAAAGATATTTACCTGACAAATAAAGTGTATATCTTGAATTTTCTGGGAGTAGCCTCTGATGACCACTTTATTTTGGATGAGTTTTACGGAATTTTGCATAACTGCCAAACCATAAGAGATGGACAAAAACTTTCCGCACAAAAAAATGTAGAGCACGTTAAAATACACAATTTATGTTGTATACATTTTTTCGTGGAATTCATCGTTTTTGAGATATTTATTATTTTTGGTTTCAGCTGTGAAAAACTATACTTTTCTCATACAGGAATTTGTCAACTGCTGTCCATACAACAAAGGAACTTCAGTCATATAGCAACCAGTTTTTGAGTATCACTTTAACCTATGGCACTTCCTTATTTACAAGGAAGCAAGTAATTTGTTTATTTCTGCTATTTTTTTTTTCTCGATTACCATGAAGTAAATAGAAGCATAAGCTCTTTAACAATAACTTGTTACACAGGTGTAGAGAAAGTCATGTGAATGGAACATTCTGTCTTACACACGGATTCTGTGAGAAAACAATTAAAATTATCAAACTATGTAGTACTTGTATATTTATTTCTTGTCTCTCGGCATTGTAATTTACAAGTACTTATATTGACACAGCTCTATAATTTACACGTTTATTGTCTTTAATAGTTCTCTCAACATCATTTTTCCACCACCCCCTTCTTCCATAATGTCCTTGAGGTGCGCCGTTCGCCAGTTTTGTCACATATGTCCCAAAAGGCACCTGTTTCTTTTAAAGATTTACAGCTTTCTCGGTGTTGGATATTAATGATGACTTACGGGACAAAAATCATATCCTAAAACTTCAATTAACTTGCGTGAAGTCATCATCAATAGAGTCTGCATTTGTTTTGGCCTTCTTTCGCCCAATATCTGTTGGCCAAAGCTTCTTATCCGCAATTGAATCGACCTTTCGTTCTTTAATGCTTTAATTATACGTACTATGTATTGTATATTGTATAAAGAAGGTAATGTATTGCACCAAAAAATTCGATACCGGGATTTCACTGGAAATATATGTTTTAGGGTCCCCTTTATCTTAAAAAAAAACTGATGTGTTCCATTCACATGACCTTCTCTATAGCTCTGCAACAAAATATTGTTAAAAACCTTATGATTTTATTTCCTTCATGCTATTCGAGAAGAAATTAGCAGAAATAGTCTTATTACTTGCTTCCTTGTAAGTAGAAGCGAAATAAGGGAGTACCATAGATTAAAGTGATAGTCAAAAGCTGGTTGCTATGTGACTGAAGCTCCTTTGTTTGTATGGACAGGGGTTGACAAATTCATGTGTGAGAAAAGCATACGTTTTTAAAGATGAGATAAAAAAAAGGAATAACTCAAAAACGATCAACTCCACAAGATAAATGTATATAACAGAGATTGTGTGTGTTTTAACGTGCTCTACACTTTTTGTGTGATAAGTTTTTGTCTATCTCTTACGGTTTAGCAGCTGTGCAAAATTCCGTAAAATTCATCCAGAATAAAGTAGTCTTCAGAGGCTATTCCCAGAAAATTAAGATATACATTTTATTTGTCAGGTAAATATCTTTAATATATGTATTTTAATGAAACGATCAACTCCACGAAAAAAAAATGTACATAACATAAAGTGTGTGCTTTAACGTGCTCTACATTTTTTGTGTGTTAAATTTTTGTCCATCTCTTACGGTTTAGTAGTTATGCAAAATTCATCCAGAATAAAGTACTCTTCAGAGGCTATTCCCAGAAAATTCAAGATATACATTTTATTTTCTGATAAATAGCTTTAATATACGATATTTTAATCAAAATCGTTAGAGCTATATTTAAGAAAATAAAAATTTTCGAAAAAAGTTCCATGCAAAGGGTAGTTTTAGGTGCGGGAATTTTTCTCAAAATCTTCAAGTCGCATTCCTATAAGATAGTGAACTTAAATACCCAGTTTGGTATTTTACCGACTTTTCGTTTTTGATTTATTGTGTTCACGGACACACACGGACCTTTTTCTGAAGATGCTTTTTTTAAATACATGGGACCACAACACATATATTTCCGTTGAAATGTCAGTATCGAATTTTAGGGTGGCGTACAATACCTTCTCTATACATTATGTACATATTACGTATAGAGAAAGTAAAAATCTGTTCTGCACTGTATAGACGTCGTATTTTCCGTTATGAAAGAGGAAAATTGACGTGTGACTGTCGTTAATGCTGTAGAGTAGAATGTGGATATCTTCGTGTTCGCCTTGCGCTGCTGGTTGTTTAGTATTTCAGTAAAGTAGGCCAAGAAATCTTGCCAAAGTTCACGAATCGGGGATTTTGTCCGTGTATCCGTGTGTCTGTGAACACGATAACTCAAAAACGAAAAGTTGGTAAAATACCTAACTTGGTATTTAAGTTTAGTATCTTCCAGGGATGCGATACGAAGATTTTGAGAAAAATCCCCCCACCCCAAACTACCCTTTACATGGAACTCTTTTCGTAAATTTTGATTTTCTAAAAAATGGCTCTAACGATTTCGATTGAAACATGATATATTAAAGATATTTACCTGACAAATAAAATGTATACTTTGAATTTTCTAGGAATAGCCTCTGAAGACTACTTTATTCTGGGTGAATTTTACGGAATACGCTAAACCGTAAGAGATGGTCAAAAACTTACCACACAACAGATGTAGAGCACTTTAAAACACACAATTTATGTTATATACATTTTTCCCTAGAGTTGTTATTTTGTAGATATTCCTGGTTTTTGATTTCAGCTATGAAAAATTTACTTTTCTCATACAAACACCGGAACTTCAGCCACATAGAAACTACTTTTGACTATCACTTTAACCTATGATAATCCCTCATTTCGGTTCTACTTTCAAGGAAGGAAGTAATAAGACTATATCTGCTAATCTTTTTCTCGATCAGCATGAAGGAAATGGAAGCAATGGCTTTTTAATAACATTTTTTGCAGAGATATAGAGAAAGCCATGTGAAGGGAACACATCAGATTTTTTTTGGATACAAGGGACCCTAAAACATATATATCCGGTGAAATCTCGATATCGAATTTTTGAGTGGAGTGCAATACCTTCTCTATCCCTATGTACATTGTACATACGGGGCTAGAGAAGGTAAAATGTTAAAGAGCGAGATTGGCCGGAAACCGGAGAGCAGGAGCAGAATCTTAACTTGATTAAAGACCCTTGTCTGGTTAATGGCGCCATAAACTTACTCCTCACAGGCAATGGTGGAAGTTCCCTTTTAAAGATCTTCAAAAAGTAATAACGTTTCACTTTTATGAGGGCTCGCCTAGTGTGCAAAAAATACATAAAGTGAAGCAATATTGTTTGGTGAAACACTTGGACCATAAATCTGCAACAACACAAAGTTCTAGGTCACGGTCAAGTAGAACGATTCTTAAGTCATTTGAGAGGCAACTTGTAAAATTACGAGCGCTTCTTTCTTTGTTTCCTCTCACGTGAGAATATATATATATATATATATATATATATATATATATATATATATATATATATATATATTTTTTTGTGCACTCTTTTCTGCCGCGCCTCAAAGCTTCTTTATTTCCTTTTTTTTTTTTTTTCTTTTATTGAATTTATTCTTGCCACGTGTTAAGGCTTGCTAAGGCATAGATTTTGATTTAAATGAACTTGTACCTCTTAACATCTAGGCTTGGAGAGATGTGCTTTGGCCATACTTTTAGGTTAAAAATTCTGAAGCTGAGATTTCGTCTTCTATTTAAATGAAAATAATGATTTTTACTTTCTCTACACGTACTATGTATATACATAGTGTATAGAGAATGTATTACACTACACCGAAAAATTCGTTACCGAGATTTCACCGGAAATATATGTTTTAGGGTCCCCTGTATCAAAAAAAAACATTTTCAGAAAAGGTCCGCGTGTGTGTGTGTCCGTGTGTTCATGAACACAATCACTCAAAAACGAAAAATCAGTAAAATACCAAACTTGGTATTTAAGTTCAGTATCTTCCATCCCCAATTACCCTTCACAACATTTCTAAAATTTTGATTTTCTAAAAAATGGCGCTAACGATTTTGATTAAAATATCATATATCAAAGATATATACGTAACAAATAATATGTATATCTTGAATTTTCTGGGAATAGCCTTTCTCCGTAAGAGATGGACAAAAACTTACCACACAAAAAATGTAGAGCACGTTAAAACACACAAATTATGTTATATACATTTTTTTCGTGGAGTTGATCGCTTTTGAGATACTCCTTGTTTTTAGTTTCAGCTTGGAAAACCCCTGTTCATACAAACAAAGGAGCTTCAGTCACATAGCAACCAGCTTTTGACTATCACTTTAACCTATGGTACTCCCTTGTTTCGCTTCTACTTACAAGGAAGCAAGTAATAACACTATTTCTGCTAATTTTTTCTCTCTTAGCATGAAGTAAATAGAAGCATAAGCTTTTTAACAATTATTTGTTACAGAGATGTAGAGAAAGTCATGTGAATGGAACACATCAGGTTCTTTATTAAGCACTTTCGGTAGTTCACCGTTAGAAGAGCGAATCATTACCTTCCTCGCAACTCTTCAAGAAGCGCGTTCCATATATCCTGATAAGATAGTTCAGTGACACATTGAAAATGGGAAAATGGATTTTGACTAGCTTTTTCTAGTGTTTCTCCCAAAATCACTTCATGGTTAGATAGGATTCCACTGCAGGATCCCCATTGTGTTTCTGACATGTGGCGTCTCGTTTCTCTCTATATACGTACCAGGTGCAACATTTGTCTATTGTTTCTTAGTTCTGCAACCCTCGGCTTCAGTAAGGTTTGTTGTATTTGTCATGTCAGCAGAGCGACAACAGACAGTAGGCGAGTCCACCATACTTGATGCACGATCTGTTATAGTTAGGCTCGTACCTGGCCTTGTTCGCTCTGGTAATTATTTACTAATGAAGAACCCCAAGTACTCATAGCGAAGTCACTTCGACAAAATAGTTTGTGTACACAGTTAAATAACGGGTCATCAAGAACTTCCTCCATACCTTGGTGCTGGCCACCGCTCGATAAAAGATTGGCATCCCTAGGTTTATCGTATTCGATTCCGACGGGATGTTATGATTATCGGCGTTATCAGCGGCTGCGAGCGCATGAGTTGTTTATTGTACTGGTTAGCATGGTCTACTATGCTGTGAGTTCTGACGTGTGCCTGAAGCGAAATCAATGTATTCTGCAGAGGAGGGTGTGTTTCTAGAGGAAAACGTTTTTAAAGAACTTGGAAATTACACTGATAAAGTGAAACAAAATTTTGTTGTCAGGTTCCCTAACTCAAAACTACCGCATCGAGATACTGTCCGTGATTTAATTAATAAATTTCGGAAGTCAGATTCCGTGCATGATGATGTTAGAAGTAGAACACCCAGTGTGCTAACAGAAGAAAAACTATCGGATATATCGGATAGAACGCTTAAAAGTCCACAGAAATAATGAACAAATTGGCTCAACAATGTGATATTTCCGCATACAAAGCAGTCAAAAAAGAACTAGGTTTGTGTCCATATAAGGTATCAGTCGTCCACGAATTAAAATCCAAAAATCACAAGAAAAGAGTGAAGTATTGTGAATGGTTTCAAAGGTTTCTTTTGCACCATGGAATTGACGTGTTAGATAGGACATTATTACTGATGAAGCTTGGTTCCACTTATTAGGATGCGTAAATTCACAAAATACGCGAGTATGGTCTACTGAAAATCCTAATGCATTCAGGAAACCCCTTTACATTCAGATAAAATTGGCGTATGGTATGCGATCTCTCGCTCTCAAATTATTGAGCCAATTTTTTCCCATAACTCAATTAATTCAGATGTTTATTGCTCCGATATTCTTTTTCCATTTATTTCACAGCTAAATGGAGATGAAGTGAACGGTGCATTTTTTTCAACAAGATAACGCCACTGCTCATACATCACATAAATCCATGGGACTGTTAGTGGAATTTTTAGGGGAAAGACTAATTTCTAAAGGTCTGTGGCCTCCGCGGTCTCCTGATCTTACCCCTCCGATTATTTTCTTTGGTGAGCCACTAAAGCTTCGGTCTATAAGGACAGTCCAAAAGCAATCGATGAGCTGAAAACGGCAACAGAAGATTACATAACATCTGTAACAAAGGAGACATTAAATACAGTGTTCGAAAATAAATTAAAACGAATGAATTTGTGTCTTCAAGAAAATGAAAACATTTTCAACATCTTCTTTAGTGGTTAGTTGCATATTATTTTTCTAAATTACTGTTTTGTTAACCAGCGAAACTTTTCACCATACGCTCCCGAGATCCAGTGCTGCCACCAGCATTCCCGACTCTAGGGGAATCTTGGTTACACGGGAGGTGCGGAGCGACTTCTCGATGACCCGTTATTAAAACATTGAAATTCCGAGAAACCTGAATAAGACATATTAAAGAATACACTGCTTCACACGCTCTTGCAAGAAACACATATCACGCACTTAAAGTTCTTAACGCCATTTTATGACGACAAGCAGCGGGACTTCGCCTCTGAAGAGCAGTGTGTGGCAGCTTAAATACACATCTAAAGAAAATTTCTTCCTCGACGCTTTTTGTTGACATTTGGCGCTGAAAGTTGCACCCTACGTCATAAGATCACGTTAGTCTATTGTCCATGTGATAAGATAACACAAAAAAATACCCTCTTTACACATTTTTTGGCACTTTTCCAAACTTCACTCTTATATCTCTGTTGCACGCAGGCAATATAAAGAAATAATGAAGTACAAAAGGGGTTGCCTTTTGTGATATTCTTCTGCGTTATTCTCTGCTTTCCTTTAGCAAAAGTTAACACAGTTACCATTACAAGTTAACAGATAAATGAGAAATAATAACGCATATTTTGCTTATAAAACATATAAACAGGTTAGTTAAGGTATTGTAGATTGTCTAGAAGTACTTGATAACACGGCAAGAACATGTAAACAGGTTAGTTAAGGTATTGTAGATTGTCTAGAAGTACTTGATAACAAGACTATAACATGTAAACAGGTTAGTTAAGGTATTGTACATTGTCAAGAAGTACTTGATCACTAGAGAATACTATGTAAGCAGGTTAGTTAAAGTATTTTAGATTTCCTGGAAGTACTTGATAGCAAGACAATAACATGCAAACAAGTTAGTTAAGGTATTGTAGATTGTCTAGAAGTACTTGATCACTAGAGAATACTATGTAAACAGATTAGTTGAGGTATTTTAGATATCCTAGAAGTACTTGATAACAATACAATAACATGCAAACAAGTTAGTTAAGGTATTGTACATTGTCTAGAAGTACTTGATCACTAGAGAATACTATGTAAACAGGTTAGTTAAAGTATTTTAGATTTCCTGGAAGTACTTGATAGCAAGACAATAACATGCAAGCAAGTTAGTTAAGGTATTGTAGATTGTCTAGAAGTACTTGATCACTAGAGAATACTATGTAAACAGATTAGTTGAGGTATTTTAGATATCCTAGAAGTACTTGATAACAATACAATAACATGCAAACAAGTTAGTTAAGGTATTGTAGATCGTCTAGAAGTACTTGATAACAAGACAATAACATGTAAAGATGTTAGTTAAGGTATTGTAGATTTCCTAGAAGTACTTGATAACACGGCAAGAACATGTAAACAGGTTAGTTAAGGTATTGTAGATTGTCAAGAAGTACTTGATAACAAGACAATAACATGTAAACAGGTTAGTTAAGGTATTGTAGATTGTCAAGAAGTACTTGATAACAAGACAATAACATGTAAACAGGTTAGTTAAGGTATTGTAGATTTCCTAGAAGTACTTGATAACAAGACAATAACATGTAAACAGGTTAGTTAAGGTATTGTAGATTGTCAAGAAGTACTTGATAACAAGACAATAACATGTAAACAGGTTAGTTAAGGTATTGTAGATTTCCTAGAAGTACTTGATAACAAGACAATAACATGTATACAGGTTAGTTAAGGTATTGTAGATTGTCTAGAAGTACTTGATAACAAGACAATTCCTTCTGTTACACAGGAACGTCAAAGAATTACTGTGTCACATGCATGGATATTTTCCAATCTTCTCTACTTGCAATTTTTCATCTTCTCTTTCTCTGCTACTTCTATAATGGAAATATATTAGTAACCAATGCTAACGTCTCTGATTATTTGTTAACTTTAATGGCATATGTTAGTGTTTGAAAGTAACAATTCTAATAAGTTTTTAAAAATGCGTGCCTCCTAATTATAGTTCATACCTACTAAATTACATGCATTTTTGCTCAAAATTCGACGCACTCATTGCTGCTTTCTCGACTGTTTGTTTTCAAGGTTTTATCTTATGTTCAGAGTACGTTAGGAATTCTCCACAATTGAATAGATTCGATTCTATTTGGTCTTCTCAAAGTTAATCTCAGTCCTGTAAATCTAGTTTATGATATTATTACTAATTTTATTACATTATCATTTTATAGTAGAACCTACCGTAACTATGTCTCTGGAAGAAAATAATGATCAGCTTTAAGTATTTTGGAGTCAAAAAAACCACGAAGCAAAGAGGTGCGGAATTAGGTGCGCTTTCCATGGCCATGGCCTTCTATGACTTCATCGGATCATGCCGTTTACCAAGGCGCACATAATAGGTAGCATTAGCTACTCATTATAAACCTGTTGCTGAGATCAGGGATTTTGAGGGGATTTATTTTCTTTGATTACGTCACAGGGGTGACCGCGACCTCTTAACCTGACTTGTTGGATTGCAAGCTCAATCCGGATACAGCTGTTTAAGGATACCCATCTCTGAAAAACCTAAAATCTACAATTTTGCTTGATTTGAAACTTTAACACAGAAATTGCAGTATTAAGAATAGTTTTCATGCTAATTTTCAGACTTTTGTTCAAAATAGTTCCTGTGATATTAACATATTTATAGTATTTTATTGTCATTTAATTAAATCTTTCCTCGATGAATTTCAGTTACAGAAATATAGCATTTTGCAGTTTACTGATAAATACAGTAAGTTGGTGAGATGAATCTTTTTTCTGACTGAATTTTTTTATCTGAAAACGCTGAAAAATAAACGCACAGGAAAAAGGTTTTAAGGTTCAACATACAATTTAACATAATTGTTTAAACCTATTACTATAGTCACCTTTTTAGTTATTATTGTCTATTCAACTTGATATAGACATATTAATTATTGGTCAAAATCACATTTCGCATTTTTAGCAATTTTTCATCATATTGAAAAGGTTAAAGCACCACACCCACTTACAGTCATGCATTTAAATCGTCACGTGATACGGTTTAAAGCGCCGCATGCTAATAAAAACAAAAGGAAATTGAACTACAAGCATTACATTATTTAATTAGGAAAAATAATGTTTTTTTCATTTTTTGCACTTTTTGATCAATTTTCACAGATGGGTATCCTTAACTTTAATGTCGCTTGTTTACTTAATATATTAATTTCACACAAGCCTGTGAATAAATACTGCAGTGGTGCTTTTCAGGACTAATAACGAAGTGGAAGTTTTGTTTTATGTTTAAGAGTTTATACAGTAGGCAGTAATATATTTAAAGAAAACCAGTTCGAAATGCAGTATCTTAGTCGTATCCAAATATAAACCTTGGGATAGCAACCTGGCTCAAAAGTGTTGTCTTATCTAGATAACGCCAAACAATTTGTACCTAGTCATAGACAATCAGAGAACACCATTAACATTAAGCAGGGATTCATGGTGTATTTGTTAAAATTTCAATTCATGCGCTTCAGTCAATATCTCAACCAGTGTTGCCAGATCGGGCGAAAAATCGCGGTTTGGGCTAACAAAATAATTTAAATGTATTCCTTGAAAAGTATATTGCTCATTGTTTCACAAATTAAGTAATATAATAATGAGTAGAGTGTCGGTATGTTCGTTAAGTCACTACTGCTATGAAAATAGTGTAAAATATCCGCAATCAGTATTCATTAGCTACTATATTATTTTCCTTGTTACATTTTCATTGTTAATGCAGTCGCACCGAATTCAAGAGAACTGTATGAATCAAATGCACCAGTTGAATGCAAGTAAATTGTAAAGTCTATAACATATTTGTAAATATGTATTGTAATTTGTTGACATTTATGAAGAGTACATAATACAATAATCATATTTTAGTTTTATATAATTACTAGTAGTAACTATTATGTCGATAATCAGAAAACTATCATCTGACATTACATCAGTGTTACATATAATGAAATTGTATTTATTTATTTATACATTTTAACACTAATTTTTTATACTTAGTGTAGTGGCGTACAGGCTTCAAAAGCAAATGGTGTGATTATATGTCTATTCTGTTGTTTTTGTAACCTATGCTTTTAGCACTAGAGTTTTATACATTGTTTCTTCTTCCACAGTACATAAACATATATATATACACATGTATATGCCTTGACAAGTTCTATGTTCAGTGGCTTCCTGGCCTAAACGAACCTACAGAATGCTTACTTATCTAATCTAATACATCTTAATATTATATGCACGATATTAGTTTTTGAATAATACATAGACACTGTATCTGCAGTTTAAATGCTATATATATAGAGTAATTTGAGTAAATAACCCTTTAACAGAGTTGCCTTCCTGCTTTGCGAAGGGTTCGGGTACGATTCCCGACTGGGAGTGGGAAATTTTCTAGAGCCGATTATTCCCTATCCTTCCCAAAGAGTGGGAATAATGATGAGAGTGTGTGTGTAATCTGATGAATAAAATCCAAGGAGAAAAAAACCAACTCTAACACTACACGAGGTAACAGGATTGTCAATAAGCAAGTTGTTCCAAAGAGAAATCCCGCAGATATCACTTTGTAATTGTGAACTTGAAATTATCAAACAAATGGCTGTAGTGGGTTTCTTGTGATAGAACTTTTGTTTTTTATTGTAAAGTTTCAAGCTAATAGTCTAATGTTCTAACAGTAAGAAACATGCAGTAAAAGCGCAAAAAAATTCTAAACCAAATCTTAGAGATATTTTTCAACCTCCTCCCCTTAGTAAAATGTGAAATTGGGCGATTTCAATATGAATTTTGCAATTTTTAAAATAATGCTGGCGCTATTTTGTGAAATGAATCTGGTAACCCTGATCTCAACCATACAATAGGTAGTTTACTCAAACTTGTTTGAGCTTAGGTAGCTGAAAAATAAAAAATAGATATTAATTTATGATGTAAATGGTAGCTTGGCGTGGAGAAATTACGTAAAAAGGCTGGTGTTACGTTGCTGAATACCACGTTAGGTTTCGTGCCAACTTTTCCATTTTTAATTATTAGCTTATTTACAAACGTTCGCAGGTATTTTTCTAAGTTCCCGAAAAGTTATATTTTCGGTGGAACATCGATATCAAACTTATTGAGGTTATATTGTATTAGATCAATGTTTTTTTTTAATTTATTTATTTAAGGTCACTTTATAACAACAAAGGTCATCACCGACCACAATATTCTTACAAGCTCAATGTATAGACAACATTTAATACATAAACTTAACTATTTGATCTTTGGTAACAGTAGAACACAGTACATATAATTTGGTAAACAATTATAATAGTATCAAACTGTGGTTATAACAATTAAATCACATTATATAAAAGACAACATTTGTGAGATGTCCATTAACTTGATAACTTTTCTGCATCCTTCGGTGGTGTTAAAAATGGAATACAGATCAGTCTTGAGGTTGAAGTTGCTTGTGTCGTTGAGTAAAGCAGGGCACTCGAGGATAAGGTGAGATGTTGAGACGACTTCTCGGGCTGCACATTTTGGGCAAGGACCTTTGGTTGTTTTCTTCATCTGATAACATGGCTGAGGTTGAAGTGGCCGTGGCACAACCTGGTGAGTAGGACTTTTTGTTTTCTTCGGAATTTAAAGTGTGATATTGCCGGTTCTGTAATAGATTTCCTAAACAGTTGCAGTTTTGAGGGCGCAGATTTCCACTGTTTATCCCAGTAGTCGACAATATAGCTTTTAAACATCTTTTTGCTTTCTCTATACGTACTATGTATATAGTGTATAGATAAGATATTGCACTCCACCAAAAAATTCGATACCGAGATTTCACCGGAAATATATGTTTTAGGGTCCCCTGTATCCAAAAAAAAGTATTTTCACAAAACGGTCCGTGTGTGTGTGTGTGTCCGTGTACCTGTGAACACGATAACTCAAAAACGAAAAGTCTGTAAGATACCAAACTTGGTATTTAAGTTTAATGTCTTCCAGGGATGCGACACGAAGATTTTGAGAGAAGTTCCCCTACCCCAAACTACCCTTTACATGGAACTTTTTTCAAAAATTTTGATTTGCTCAAAAATTTTGATTAAAATTTCGGATATTAAACATATTTACCTGTCAAATGAAATGTATATCTTGAATTTTCTGGGAATAGCCTCTGAAGAGTAGTTTATTCTGGATGAATTTTACTGAATTTTGAATAACTGCTAAACCGTAAGAGATGGACAAAAACTTACTACAGAAAAAATGTAGAGTACTTTAAAACACACAATTTATGTTATAACCATTTTTTCCGTGGAGTTCGTCGTTTTTGTGACATTCCTTATTTTTGGTTTCTGCTATGAAAAACTTATACTTTTCTCATATAGGAACTTGTCAACTCCTATCCATATAAACAAAAGAACTTCATTGACATAGCAACCAGCTTTTGACTATCACTTTAACCTACGGTTGTCCCTTATTTCGCTTCTACTTACAAGGAAGCGAGTAATAAGACTATTTCTGCTCATTTTTTCTGATTAGCATAAAGTAAACAGAAGTATAAGCTTTTTAAGAATTATTTGTTGCAGGGATATGGAGAAAGTCATGTGAATGGTACACATCAGATTTTTTTATACAAGCCGTGTGTAGGACAGGAGTTGGACAAGTAGAGTCATACTGATTAATATGTTTATGCATTGCAATAAGTGCATACACTTTTGCGAACCGCCAAGATGTCAAATGTGAAGGACGCACTTGGCTTACATTATGAATATGTTGCAGCAACCAACCAAGGTAAAGCAAACTGTTGTGTAAACAAATCATCAACTGCGATTGTTTTAAGCAGCTGGGATATGAGCTCTTTTATTTCAGTGTTGCCTTATTGGATACAGCTGTTCTCAAGGTCATGGGTGGGGCGAGGGAGGAGTCAGTAGAACAGTTGTGAGAGATTTTATGCATTTGGATTATTGCCATAGCAAAATTATGATCCACATGCAATGATAAAGTAATCGAAACATCAGTTAATGGCATTAAATTTAAGAGAGGAGGCCAAAAGCTGCGAAATCGAGGAATTGTCTGTCTATATAATGCCTTATGTCGAAAGAAAATTCTGATGTGTTCCAATCACATGACTTTCTTTACATCTCTGCAACAAATTATTGTTAAAAAGTTTATGCTTCTATTTACTTCATGCTAATCGAGAAAATATTAGCAGAGATAGTCTTATTACTTGCTTCCTTGTAAGTAGAAGGGAAATAAGAGAGTACCAAATTTTAAAGTTATAATCAAATGCTGGTTCCTATGTGACTGTAGTTCTTTTGTTTGTATGGACACGAGTTGACAAATTCCTGTATAAGAAAAGTATAAGTTTTTCCAATCTGAAACCAAAAACAAGGAATATCTAAAAAAAAAAAAAAAAAAAAAAAAAAAAAAAAAAAAAAAAAAAAAAAAAAAAAAAAAAAAAAAGATCAACTCCACGAAAAAAATGTATCTAGCATAAATTGTGTGTTTTTAAAGTGCTCTACATTTTTTGTGTGGTAAATTTATGTCCATCTCTTACGGTTTAGCAATTATACAAAATTCCGTAAAATTGATTAGGAATAAAAAAATCTTATGTGTACCATTCACATGATTTTCTCCATATCCCTGCAACAAATAATTCTTAAAAAGCTTATAATTCTATTTACTTTATGCTAATCAAATAAAAAAATTAGCAGAAAAAGTCTTATTTCTCGCATCCTTGTAAGTAGAAGCGAAATAAGGGACAACCGTAGGTTAAACTGATAGTCAAAAGCTGGTTGCTTTGTCAATGAAGTTCCTTTTTTTATATGGATAGGAGTTGACAAGTTCCTGTATGAGAAAAGTATACGTTTTTCATAGCAGAAACCAAAAATAAGGAATATCACAAAAACGACGAACTCCACGAAAAAATGTTTATAACATAAATTGTGTGCTTTAAAGTGCTCTACATTTTTTGTGTAGTAAGTTTCTGTCCATCTCTTACGGTTTAGCAGTCATTCAAAATTTAGTAAAATTCATCCAGAATAAACTACTCTTCAGAGGCTATTCCCAGAAAATTCAAGATATACGTTTTATTTGTAAAATATCTTTAATATACAAAATTCTAATCAAAATCGTTAGAGCCATTTTTGAGAAAATCAAAAATTTCGAAAAAAGTTCCATGTAAAGGGTAGTTGGGGGTGGGGCGATTTTTCTCAAAATCTTCGTGTCGCATCCCTGGAAGATACTAAATTTAAATACCAAGTTTGGTATTTTACCGACTTTTCGTTTTTGAGTTATCGTGTTCACAGACACACGGACACACACACACACACACACACACACGGACCTTTTTGTGAAAATGATTTTTTTTGATATTGGGGACCCTAAAACATATATTTCCGGTGAAATCTCGGTATCGAATTTTTGGGTGGAGTGCAACACTTTCTCTATACACTATGTACATAGTGCGTATGGAGAAAGTAAAAACAATTAATCCAATACTTTAACTTATTATGTGCACAGCTGGTTCCATACGTGTAACGGAACTTGGCGTGTTGTATGTGCTTAGAGATGTGCGCTACAGTTTTATGGTGTTAGCTAAGGACCATATTAACATATTTAATTTCATTAATTAATCAAGTACTTTATTTTAAGCAATCTAGAACCAACGTTTGACCGCCACTGTTCATCTGCTACACTATTATTATTGTTTAATGATTCTAGACATCAAAAGGTTCAAAAATCTGATGTGTTCCATTCACATAAGTTTCTCTACATCTCTGCAATAAGTTATTGTTAAAAGGTTTATGCTTCTATTTACTTCATGCAAACGGAGAAAAAATTAGCAGGAATATCTTATTACTTGCTTCCTTGTAAGAAGAAGCGAAATAAGGGAGTATCATAGGTTAAAGTGAAAGCCAAAAGCTGGTTGCTATGTGACGGAATTCCTGTATGAGAAAAGCTAAGTTTTTCAAAGCTGAAGCCAAAAAAAAAAAAAAAAAAAAAATATCTCAAAAACAATTAACTCCATGAAAAAAAAAATGTATACAACATAAATTGTGTGATTTAATGTGCTCTACATTTTTTGTGTGGTAAGTTTTTGTCCATTTTTTACGGTTTAGCAGTTATGCAAAATTCCGTAAAATTCATCCAGAATAAAGTAGCCTTCAGAGGCTATTCCCAGAAAATTCAAAATATTTTAATCAAAATCGTTAGGGCCATTTTTGAGAAAATGAAAATGTTCGAAAATAGTTCCATGTAAAGGGTAGTTTAGGATGGGGGGATGCTTCTCAAAATGTTCGTGTGACACCCCTGGAAGATACTAAACTTAAATACCAAGTTTGGTATTTTTTTTTTTAATATTTTGAGTTATCGTGTTCTGAAAATATTTTATTTGGATACAGGGGACCTTAAAACATATTTCTGGAGAAATATCGGTATCGAATCTTTTGGTGGAGTGCAATACCTCCTCTATACACTATGTACAAAGTACGTGTAGAGAAAGAAAAAAACGAATCCGTTATTTGTTCCTGTTTTAGACCTAAATTACCTGCTAAACGTGCCTATTTATAACATTTCATCTCTTTATTATACTTCAATTGATATATGAATATCCGTTAAATACTTCTTGGAATTATGAACTGAACACACCTAACAAAAGACGTTGAGCTTGAAAAGAGCGTCTAAAGGAGGTTTTTTGGTTCCAAAGCATATACTTTGCATAGAGCCAAAGGATTTCATGGTTTTAGATTTATTTTGGGAATCTGTACTTGATCAGGTGTGCGGCGGTAGGGGTGCAGGTTTTATATCCCTCCCGAGTAAAGGTTTTGGCTATTAGAAATGGTGTTGCCCTACTCAGCATTTTGTTCCCATGGAATCTTTCTCAGGTGTAGTAAGACACAAGTGTTTTTCTTGAGTTCCAGATTTTGTTCCCATTCATTCATTCTTTTTATTCTGCCTTTTCTGCCGTCGAACACACCATATTCCTCCTAACTTTTAAATGTATACTTAAGGCAAGACAGCTGAGGTCTGAGGAGGCTGCTAATAGAGATGGGGGGAGGGGAGGGAGGAATAAGATCAATTAAACAAAAGTGACTACAATGTTCTACATACATATATATGTCAGGCTTAGGTCACTGTTGTGCCATGGTTTTATATATTAAATGTATATACTTCTTTTAAGTGTAATTTTCTATTATAAGAGGGTGCATTTATGAAGGTGTACTTTGTGCTGTAAATTTAAATTGCTATATTTGAATATCTTTGTATTTTTATTTTCGAGTTCACTCTTGATTCTTTATTGTTGTTTTAATATTGCTTCTGCTGTGTATTACGATTGCCTTTTTATTTTCGTGTCTACTCTTTTAATTCTTTGTTGTGGTTGTTGTTTTAATATTGTTTGTAATGTGTATTACAAAAGCACGTACGGTCTACGGACCCGTGCGATTGTTGAAATTCTATGTATGATATTGCTATGTCCATAAATACACTTATTCATTCATTCGCTCATAACTTTTCTCCCTTTTCAACTACCCTTTACGCGACCACGCCTATCATTCCTTATTACGTTTGACCATCTGTTTTGGTATTTAAGTTTGGTATCTTCTAAGGATGCGACACGAGGAGTTTCAAGAAAATCCTTCCACGCCAAACTACCCTTTACATGGAAAAAATTTGGAAAATGTTATTTTCTCAAAATGGCTCTAACGATTTTGATTAAACTTTCTTATATTCAAGATATTTACATCCCAAATAAAATGTATATCTTGAATGTTCAGGAAATAGCTTCTAAAGACTTCTTTATTCTTTGAATTTTGCATAACTGGTAAACCGTAAGAGATAAACAAAAACTATGTAGATCGCAATAAAACACACAAATACATACTTTTCTTATACAGAAGTTTGTGAACTCCTGTCCATACAAATAAAGAAATTTCAGTCTCTTAGCAACCAGCTTTTGACTATCACTTTAACCTGCGGTACTGCCTTATTTCGCTTCTGCTTACAAGGAAGCAAGTAATAAGACTATTTCTGCTAATTTTTTCTCGATTAGTATGAAGTAAATAGAAGCGTAAGTTTTTTAACAATGTTTTGGTGCAGAGATGTAGAGAAAGTCATTCTGTGCAATGATATTTAGAGGCAAGTTGTGTAGTACTATCCTATGCTGCTGACTCACGACTTAAAGCACGCGTGTGCCAAGTATAGAGCGAGCAGTTTATTATCCGAGTCTACACAGAGAATGTCATAAAAAGTGTATTTTAAAGGGAATATAAACAACTCCTTAGCTGACATAGTCTGCAGGCGTTGTTCATGGAAGTTGCTTCTTTCCTTAAAGTATTCATGATCGTCGCTAAATACGCCATTAGCGTACATATATTACAGCAAAATGTAGCCTATTAACGTTACTGTCTCATTTTATTTTTACAAGATAAGTAAATTAAAAATCTCATGTGTTCCATTCACATGACTTTCTCTGCAATAAATTGTTAAAAGGCTTATGCTTCTATTTACTTCATGCTAATTGAGAAAAAATTAGAAGAAATATCTTATTACTTGCTTTCTTGTAAGCAGAAGCGATATAAGGGAGTACCATAGGTTAAAGTGATAGTCAAAAGCTGGCTGCTATGTGGTTGAAGTTCCTTTGTATGGACAGAAGTTAATAAATTTCTGTATGAGAAAAGTAGAAGTTTTTCTAAGCTGAAACCAAAAACAAGCAATATCTAAAGAAACGACCAATTCCACGAAAAAAATGTAGGTATATAACATAAATTGTGTGTTTTAAAGTGCTCGACATTTTTTGTGTTGTAAGTTTTCGTCCACCTCTAGCCGTTATGCAATATTCCGTAAAATTCATCCAGAAAAATATAGTCTTCAGAGGCTATTCCCAGAAAATTCAAGATATCTATTTCATTTGTCAGGTAAATATGTTTAATATACGACATTTTAATCAAAATTGTTAGAGCCATTTTTGAGAAAATCAAAATTTTGGAAAAATCTCCATGTAAAGGGTATTTTTGTGTGGGGGATTTTCTTGAAAATCTTCGTGTCGCATCCTTGGAAAATACCAAACCTAAATACCAAGTTTGGTTTTAACGGACTATTTGGTTTTGAGCTATGCTGCCCACAGGCACACACACACATACACACAGACACACACACACACACACACACACACACACACACGGACATTTTCCTAAGAATGCTTTTTTTTGGATTCAGGCAGCCGCAAAGCATATATTTCCGGTGAAATCTCGGTTTCGAATTTTTGGGTGCACCTCCGTTGGCGCTGAAATGCAACACCGCCAATGACCGGCGTTCCCTTCAATACTTGGTCACTAGATGGAACACACTGCCTACTCTAAAACATTACAAGTGATTATTTATATTAATCATAATAGTTGGACTCTACTATGAATCATTTAACATAATTAAACTGGCATCCTAGAATATCAAAAATATTTGTAGACTCTCCATCCTTTATGTGTAAATAGAACTCTTGATGAAACTCCTTTTCATCCCCGTTGAGCTCCCCAACTCTTTTAATGCACACATGCGTCGTTGTTGGGCCGGCTGGTATATAATGCTTCAACGTACTTTATGTCCTATAGTATTTAAAAATATTAAATATTAGATGGATTTTAATATTGGATAGTATTGGTTCATTTATTAATTTGAAGGTTCTCTCGGAAGGTTCCCGCGTACAATTTATGGATATAGAAACCATAACTATGTTGCGTTAAGTCTGCGGCTGCATTCCGAATGGGGCTTATTAGTCCGGGCGTATGTTTACTACAGTCTAGAGCTTCTACTTGTGCTACAGATATGGACAATAACCGAGTCTTGTAAAGCTATACCTACACACGCTGAACAGCCATAGTCCATTTTCAAACATTTCTATAACATTATATGATATATAATACATAATAATAACAATAGTGGTGGTAGTACTAGTAATAGTAGCAATAATAGTAATAATAACAATAATAATAGTAATAATAGTAATAATAACAAATAATAATTATAATAATTAATAATAACAATAATAATAGGAACCTATGAATAAGGAAAAGAAAACAGACTTGTTTTCATCTCCCTTCCTGAAATCTTAGTCAAAACTATTGACGTTTAATTATATTTGCGGGTCAGATAAGAGTTCCTTTTGATTTTCCTGGAAGAAAAACATTATAAAGCGTTTGCTAAGAATTCATGCTTTTGTTTCCTTAATATTCTGTACCTTTTCAAGGTGTCTCTCTCCTTTTCTTTTATGTAGTAGGTACCCAATTCGTCTTTTGCCTTTTTCCGTTCTTTCGTTGTCCTGAGATGAACCGCTAATTCCAGCATTATTTTTATATCTGCAGAAACTTGAGTTTCCCTTGCAATAAGCGTACAGCTCTTATCAGCTATACCACCATTATTATAGCACGTGTATTTCCAACACTGCTAAAGAGGTCATAGAATAAATGTTGCAGACGAATTAAGTCACTAAAATATTTCAATACGAGGATCTTCACAAACAGTGCCGAGTTAATAACTGCCGAAAGCCAGTTACACTAAGAATTTCATAAAAGTTGCTATAGTTAATATTTATTCCGCACCAGAGACAATGCAGCCGGCCTTTATGAACGCTAACACTCGGAAAATAGAGTAGCAATAATGGAATGTTTATACTGAGCAACAATTAAATTGTATATTAGGACACTTACTGAAGAAAATTATGACCAAAATCAGTCTGTTTTAGACCAAATGGACATGTGAAAATCTTAATGAGAGCTAGGAAGCGAGTTGTACTTTCAGATAAGCAGTTCACCAGTCGAATCATGCATGCTGGAAGAGTGCCTGTCACAGTCAATGTCAAATATCTGTCACCTCTTATGCACTGCACTGATAAACACGTGTTTTCATATGTATATTCATATCTACAAAACATCTGTACACATGGCCTAATTTATAAACAATGTCAATCGTCTGCCTCCAATTCTTCCACACCTGACAGTCCTTCGTCTTCGCTCACGTCATTGTCATCATCAACGTTATCGCTACTCTCTGCACCACTATGCAAGTTTAAAATTCTTTTGGATTTTTTACAATTCTTTCTAATAATTTTCAATGTTCTCAACATGTCCACATACATTTTCCCATTCTGGCCTGCCAATTTCTGCAATTCGCTGGCGACACAACTGTTCGACATCTTTAAATTTAAAGTGATATATTAAGTTTTATTTTTATTTCTTTCTTATCTTTGAGAATCCTGGAAACGGAACTCATTTGCCTTGGTTATTCTTTCATTCACTTTCTACAGGCTTTTGAATAACTCGAGGAACGTACATCTGTCCACTTTGAATACAAACATATGCGGAACACTTTCGATACAGACTGTACAAAGTTTGCTCCCTGTGACTTTAAGTAAGCAAAGTATTATATGACAAACTGAGATAAGCTAGCTCGGTAGCTGGATTGACCAGAAGTTTTGCGCCTGCAATAGTATGGCCTGCTTCTGTTGTGAACTTTGTTAACATGCTGTATAACTGCTTTAGAATTCAATTTGCTATCCGCCATATAACTTAAGCTTTACCGAAAATAATTTTAAAGCAAAGAACGATTCCTATTGTTACACTACATTAAAAACAATGTCTGTATTCCATCAGTCTTGTTTAAGATGTTGGAAACAATTGCCTTTGTGAAACGCAACATTGGACCGAATGGCACCATTGTCTATATAAAGGTTGGTCGAGCTTATCTCAGCGATAGGTAGCAGGTGCGCTTCGGAAGCAACCAATTGCCCGAATATTGCGGCCAAGAAAACGCCTTTTCTGTTGTAGCAGAAGGGGAAGTATGGGTAAGTGTAGGTGAGCTGAAGTGCAAGTAGCACGAAGGAAGATTCTTCCGCAGAGGCAATTTGTAGTGTATTTTTCTGTAACCAAGATTATTTTATATCCTCCCTAGAACCTGGAAGTATGATCAAGCGCGGGAGTGGGGGGGGGCGGTTAATGCATGTATAAAACTCAAATATAATTCAACTGTGCGTAATCGCAATTATAACACCACCAATAGGTTCCAACGCTAAGTGATTGCTGATATGGCCATTGCAGTTAAACGTAATAAATAAGTGGAACAGGTACACATAAATAAAATTATAAAAATAAACAAAATAAATACAAACTAAAAGCGAAATATGGATGTGAGTAAGGAAGTTCAATTAAAAATAAAGTTATCGGGGGTGATAATTTTGTGAGGATGCTCTTTTATAGGTTAAGGACTTATTTCTACTTTAATAAAATAAGTATAAATTTGTGGTTATTCAAGAGTGTCACATCCGGAAACATTTCAGTACGTTATTTATAATAACCTCGATTGTAATAAAACATAATAATAGATAGCCAAACAAATTTTTTCAGCTCAGTGAAGTTGTACTATATCAACAGTTCTCGATATACTGTTTCCAATATAAGAAACCAACTTGACCAGATCATACTTTCTTTTGTATTATTGCTCTACGTAAGATGACTACATCAGCCATTATAACGTTCCAAAAATCCCAAATATTTAAAATATTTAACCCCACTAGAAACCGAAAAGATATATTTGATCTATTCGGCGTGAATATAATGAAATTTATCTAACTTTGAAGACAAATTACTTTTAAACCAGAAGCGTAATTAACGGCATTAAGAGCATATTTGGGCATTTTTATTCGCATTCTGCTCTGGAAATGTTATAATATATGCCTTATATTAAAAGCATACTGATAAAACTGTTGCATATTTTACAAGAAATAAACACATTATATTTTGACTCCAGAAAGCTTTATATTTTGAATACACTCCGCATTCATTATTGATACAGAGGAGTCAATGCTGAAATATGACGGTTATTGTTTGCAATCTTGGCCAAGCGGCATATCCTTCAGAGGATTACGTTTACCAGAAGTAAATAAAAGATGATATTATTTAGAAGTCCCAAATTGAGGATTAAATCATACCAGTAATAGAACAGTTCCTCAAAAATCAGTTTTATGTTAAAACAGTTTCTGACAGAAGGCATTTACTATACTATAAGCAGTAAGTGTTCTCAAAATATGACCTTATTTAAAGAGGGGAGTCGATAGTTAAATTAATTCTTGAAGATATAGGAAACAGGCAAAGGAATACTCAAATTTAGGAAGGTCCGAGGTGAAGATATTTTTCACTTGTCTATACCAAGCAATGTATCCGATTGGGAAGAAAATAAACGCAGTTTAAATTGTAAACTTGACATTAAAAAGTAAATCAGCAATTACTACAATAGACTATACTAAGCGAATATGTAGAGAAAGACAAAACATATTTTTCAAGTTTAATTGATGCAATATGGTGTCTCAAACCTAGCCAGACGAAAGGGCAACTTAAGGTACCTCTTCTCTGGATGGGTCAGCCCAATTTTCAGATAGCTCATGTTGCATATTTCAATATGCTTCATCAACACTGCCTAAAAGTAAGCACGTAAATGTTGTTGAGCGTTTCAATGACGCGTCATAAAATAGCTCTCAAAGCAGTATCCAAAATCTAACTACTGACCAATCATAGTCATGACACGGATCAACTCCACTATCACACATCCTGAATGTTTAAAGCATCCTATATATGGTGTTTCGCTACCCGTAATCTCGCTAAAACTATAATCAAAATGTATAAGATGAGGCGTGTGACTGGGGACGTACCTTAGGTGCTGGGCTGCGTAGCGACGACTGGTCTTCTTTCCCCCTTCCTCTCTCTGACGTCGCAGGTGGTGAAGTCGATTCTCGACGCTCCTTGGCTGTTAGCGGACTGAGACCTATTTGTTTAGCACACAGCATTGAGCGACGGTGATCTCAGGTCGGGGTTCATTTAATCAAAGGTTTGTTTCCCTTCACAAGCGTTCTCGAGACAGTTTCCGATTCTATTTCTCTCGCAATAGAGCGGAATGCGCACAAAGGAAACTTGAACTTACGCGGCGGTAATTGTAACTGTTACTAGCAGAATTATTGTGGACGCTAATTTCTACGCAAATTCCGCGCGGTGTTAACTCACGACAGTGGTTGAATCACAATTATGACATTTAGACTTGATAGACACTTAACTTTTTAGCGTGGATTTTTTATTACAAGCGTCGCAGGTTCCGCGTGACGTTACATTTCAACTGCGTCTTGAATCTCAATAATAAAACTTGCGGGCACTTTACTGTTCTGATCTCTTGTTCTGAGCTTCGCAGATTCCGCGCGACAGTACATTTCAACTGCGTGAAACACAATAAAAGACTTTGCGGACCTTTTACTATTTGGCGCGGATTCTTGTTCTGGGCGTCGCAGGTTCCGCGTGAAGTTACATTTCGCAGTGTCTGAATCATAATAATAAACCTTGCGGACACTTTACATTTATAGTAAATTCCACCCACGCGCAAAACTCTCAATTTGCAAGCTCATTGGTCCATTTTGGCGCCGAAAATAGCTTAGGGTGCGTTTCTAATGTGGTGTAATTATTTCCAATTGGTCAGCAAATCTTTCACGTGATTCTTCCTCAATTTCTCATGGTTCCTCGCTTTATATGTCACATCCACTTTCTCTTTCCAAGACGTGACTAAACAAAAACATCTTTACCCTATTGCAATACACAAAATACATTATCATAAACAACTGCAATCGCCGCTTGAGATCTCTCGGGTTAAAGTTAGAAAATGCTTTCTAGGAACATCCTCTCTGAACTTATAATATACATTATGACAATCAATACATGATATTATACTTAGCAATTAACTTAAACAATCTAATTAATTAAAATATGGTTAATGCGCTCATTCAGCTGGGCTACAAGCCGTCTCAAAGATACACTGAGAAAATTAATAAATGCCAAACTGGGAAATCAACACCGTGTTCAACGGGGTTTACAGGGGAAGATTTGTCCTCTATTATGTTGAAGAGCTGTAATTGTGTGTGAGAATAAGTTATAAGATTGTCGGGTAGTTATACTAAATCCCTACCTTCCACTTGACCTGTTGTAAGTGAAGTGTTAGAAATCAGCCAAAAGTGCGTTTATCTTTGAACTTATTTCTAGTCACGAAAAACAAACAGTACACAGTAAAACCCTAATTACCTAACCGCGTAATAGTCGCGATACCGTTTCACAAAGGATATAATTTATTAGGTATGAAAAATCAATTTTGACACAGTCTAATAGGTAATACTGTACAATAAATGTTTCTGAATATTCGGGTCGATTACAGTGCAAAATGAAGAACAATAATTTCTCATGGCAAAAAAAGAAAAGAAAAAATTGTACAGCTAATTATTATTTTTACAATTTACTCGTTTTGTACTATTGTTCGACAACTCGTTATAGTCTGCGCAGAATTCAAGGAAAAAACTGAAAGGATAAACACATTGACAAGAAGCCTTTTCAAAGTGCAAACTCTTTTCAAGAAATGGTACCGTTATACGCCCGATAGTGGTTTTCTAGGCAAAGCGCACGAGCTCTCAACCGCTGAGTACAATAAAACTACTATCTCACCATACTTTTAAAAAATTCTCAGTTTCGGAATTAATTTATTATATGTATATTATAGCGGCGGATTTGGAAGCGCTAACTGGGGTAAAATCGTGCAGTATTAATGAGGAATGTCCAGGGATTATGCAAGTATAGTGTAATGAACGGGATAGTAAATAAGCAGCTTTACTGTAATTCGCATCTCGGTTAGTGTGAGTTATTTGGAAAAGAATTTTTCTCCACAGTTTTCCCTTATCCTGAGAAGACGAATGTGGAGTAACTTTAAGTTCTATGGAACCCGGCTCAGTTGCGTCATTCCACCCATTCCATTCATTGGCCGATATGACCCACCAGGCAAAGTCTGAAGAGATCTAGTACATGAGGATATTTAAAAGATGGTACTCAAATTAACATTATGAGAGGGATGACCTGCGCCTTACTTTCTGCAGCATATTTTGGTATTCGCCTAATTTACGTAAGGAAATATTTTTGGTTCACAATAAGCTTTTTACTTTCTCTACACGTACTATGTACATAGTGTATAGAGAAGGTATTGCACAATAATTTTCAGAAAAAGGTCCGTGTGTCAGTGTGTCCGTGTGTCTGTGAACACGATAACTCGAAAACGAAAAGTCGTTAAAATACCAAACTTTGTATTTAACTTTAGTATCTCCCAGGGATGCGACACGAAGATTTTGAGAAAAATTCCTCCCATCCCCAACTATCCTTTACATGGAACTTTTTCCGAAAATTTTGATTTTCTCAAAAATAGCTCTAACGATTTTGATTAAAATATCGTATATTGAAGATACTTACCTGACAAATAATATGTATATCTTGAATTTTCTGGGAACAGCCTCGGAAGAGTATTTTATTCAGGATGAATTTTACGGAATTTTGATTAACTGCTTAAACGTAAGAGATGGACAAAAACTTACTACACGAAAAATGTCATGTTCATCGTTTTTGAAAAATTCCTTGTTTTTGGTTTCTACTTTTAAAAACTTGATGTAGAAAAAGTCATGTGTACTACATTAGATTTTTATAATATATTTTATGTAGACTTATGATATTCGATTTTATCGTGATTTTTTATTAATGTGAGAAATATTTGTATGAAGGAGATGAGAGGATCAGAAAGTTTTAATCAAGCTGTGTCATTCATCCTTCTGGCGACACACGCTTGTTTACTCGGATGGCTGGACGTCTAGAAAACACTTTGCAGCCAGGAATCTCATCAAGGTTTCCTCTTTGATATGTTTCATCCCCCTTTTCACCACTCACGCATGTCTTTGTGCATTACCTGCTCACTGGTTTGTGTGATTTGGGCTGTGTTTGGATAGAGCTCGCTAAAACGACGCGATACTTTTATTACGATTCGAACCGGATGGAAGGGGTGGGCGGGCATCTGTTGTTTCATTACTGATGTATACTCTCGCAGTTCGATCCTTCTTCCTTCGCTTTCATATGGTACAGGGTATGCTTAACAAGGGCAAATACTATTACAAAAATATTATGTGTTCCATTTACATGACTTTCTCTATACCTCTGCAAAAAACTATTGTTAAAATGCTTAGGCTTCTATTTAGTTCATGCTAAGCAGAAAAAAATTAGCAGAAATAGTCTTATTACTTGCTTCCTTGTAAGTAGAAGCAAAATAAGGGAGTACCATGGGTTTAAGTGATAGTCAAAAGTTTTTTAAAGGTGAAATCAAAAACAAGAAATAACTCAAAAACGATCAACTCTGCGAAAAAAATGTAGTAACATAAATTGTGTGTTTTAACGAGCTCTACATTTTTTGTGTGGCAAGTTTTGGTCCATTTCTTACGGTTTAGAAATTATACAAAATTTCGTAAAATTCACCCAGAATAAAGTAGTCTTCAGAGGTTATTCCCAGAAAATTCAAGATATGCATTTTATTTGTCAGGTAAATATCTTTAATATACGATATTTTAATCAAAATCATTAGAGTAATTTTTAAGAAAAATCTAAATTTTCGAAAAATTTCCATGTAAAGGATAGTTTGGGTTAGGAGGTTTCTCAAAATCTTCGTGTCGCATCCCTGGAAGATACCAAAAGTAAATACCAAGTTTTGTTTTTAACAAACTTTTCGTTTTTGAGCTATGCTGCCCACAGACACACACACGGACATTTTGCTACGCCGCATAAGATAGCTGTTCAAGGAGTTACAGAATTGGCTATTTCAAGATAAAATCAGCCAGTTGGGGACTGCAAAAGTCAACCTTGCTTTTACCCCATCCAATGAGCGTCATCCGTTCACCGTCTCCTCTGATACACAAGAGTGGTCATTCAGCTAATCCTCCATTTAGCGGTTTTAACTTGAAATGGACCCGCTGAGCTCTGAAATTCTATCATCGCACATAGGAATGTCTGCACTCGTCAAATTCGGGGCAGTTGAGGCACCTGGTGAAGTGTGGCACACAATGGAACAGAAGTGTTTATATTGGTACTGACCTCATCTAGCCACTCCCTCTAGAAACGTGACAGCTTTTGCCCAAAATTCAAACCTTTAAGAACTATTCAAAATATTGGTTCCATTAACAACACAGATTTCTGAGCATTGTCCATAAAATTCTCCAGGAGAATTAAATCAAAAGGCTGCTTGATTTAATCGTCCTGAAGAGATGATATTGAAAAAATCTGATGTGTACTTTGGTATTTTACCGCCTTTTCGTTTTTGAGTTATCGTATTCACAAACACACGGACACACACACACGGACCTTTTTGTGAAAATACTTATTTGGATACAGAGGACCCTAAAACATATATTTCCGGTGAATTCTCGGTATCGAATATTTTGGTGGAGTGCAATACCTTCTCTATACACTATGTGCTTAGTACGTGTAGAGAAAGTAATAAAAAGTTATTGTAGGACTCAATCTTTCATTAGTTAGAGATAGCAATGATGGGCACACCAGAAGACAAACATAGAAGCAGCAACAACGTATAAGTCGAGGATACAGAACGGAGGGCGACCTCGCGAAACATGCTTAGAACAAGACTGAGGGCTCAAAAATGTCCAACACTAATGTATTTTTAATTTGTAATTCGTCAATAAAAGCAAATTAAATAATATTTATTTATTGGATGAATTGTTTTTTTTCACACAAGCCGCGTGAAGGACAGGAGTTGGGTAGGGAGAGTCAGACTGAAAAATACGTCATGGCCGGGATTTGAACCTCGGATCACCGAATCTCTAGCCGGTTGCTCTGCCACTGAGCTACCATGGCAACGTACCGGCATAGCATTGAATTTCTCAACTGACACGCATGTTTCCCGGTAAACCACAAGGTGTTCTCAAATTATTTTGAGATGACAACCTCAGTGGCAACTTACAATGTTGTAAGTACTTAAGTCCTAGGATTCATAGTATAGCCAACTATTATGGTCAAATATCCAATATTTATTTAGGTTTATCGCTAAAGCATCTGAGCACATAATTTTTTACTTTCTCTCTACGTATTATGTTCATAGCGTATAGAGAAGGTATTGCACTCCACCCAAAAATTCGATACCGAGATTTCACCGGAAATATATGTCTTAGGGTCCCCTTTATCTATAAAAAACATTTTCAGAAAAAGGTCCGAGTGTATGTGTCCGCGTGTCTGTGAACACGATAACTCAAAAACGAAAAGTCGGTAAAGTACCAAACTTAGTATTTAAGTTTAGTATCTTCCAGGGATGCGACACGAAGATTTTGAGAAAAATCCCCCCATCCGCAACTACCCTTTACGTGGAACTTTTTTCGAAGTTTGATTTTCCCAAAAATGGCTGTAACGATTTTGATTAAAATACCGTATATTAAAGACAAATAAAATGTACATCTTGAATTTTCTGGGAATAGCCTCTGAAGACTACTTTATTCTAGATGAACTTTACGGAATTTTGCATAACTGGTAAACCGTAAGAAATGGACAAAAACTTACCACACAAAAAATGCAGAGCACATTAAAACACACAATTTATGTTGTATACATTTTTTTCGTGTAGTTGATCGTCTTTGAGATATTAACTGTTTTTGGTTTCAGCTTGGAAAAACTTATACAGGAATTTGTCAACTCATGTCCATACAAACAAAGGAACTGCAGTCACATAGCAACCAGCTTTTGACTGTCACTTTAACCTTATTTCGCTTGTATTTACAAGGAAATGATGTGAACGGTACACATCAGATTTTGATCATTTATACTGACATACGCCAAAATCGTCTCTTTTGTTCTGGTTTACCTTTTGACGTCTTTCTCAACAGCAATTCGAAAACCCTCACTGAAGGCTGCCAGTGATAGGTGTTATTTCTATTCTACATATCCCTCCCATAAAGTAGAAAAAAAAACTTTTCTTCATTGTGTCAAAATACAAAATAAACCATTGAAAAATCCCCGCTCAGAGGATATGGAGAATGGAGTAGAAAAGCAATCAGATAAAACGTTTGAAAATACTTCTGCTTGTAAAATAACTTCAGATGAATACAGAGAGATGTCTCTGTCGTTCTTATATTTAGGGGCTGTAATCGCCACCAAAGGTAAACACTTTTCATTTAGGAATTTCCTCATCATGTCTAGGATTCACTTACCGTAAGTGAAATATTTGAGTGATTTCCTTAAATGGTTCCATGATGGTTCATGGTTTTCCACTGGAAGCACGTGCAGCACTTGCTTCTGATATCGCAATACCTCAAACGATTTCTTGCCTTTGCACTTTTGTTCCTTTGATTTTACAGATTGAAGAAGTTGCATTTGTTAAATTGATTTTTCTTAATGGCGAACTGCTTTAGAATTCACTTTGCGTTCATTTAACACAACTGAAAAATTAATTCTAGAATTAATAATGAAAAATCTGATGTGTTCCACTCACATGACTTTCTCTACATATTTGCAACAAATTATTCTTAAAAAGCTTCATTTTACTTCATGCTAATTGAGAAAAAATTACCAGAAAAGTCCTGTGTGAGAAAACTACAATTTTTTAATGCTGAAACCAAAAACAACGAATATCTAAAAAACGACCAACTCCATGAAAAAAATTCATGTAACATAAATTATGTATTTTAAAGTGCTCTACATTTTTTGTGAGGTAAGTTTATTTCCATCTCTTACGGTTTAGCAGTTATACAAAATTCCGTAAAATGTGTCCAGAATAAAATAGTCTTCAGAGGCTAATCCCATTAAATTCAAGATATACATTTTATTTGTCGTGTAAATATATTTAACATATGATAGTTTAATCAAAATCGCTAGAGGCAGTTCTGAGAAAATAAAAATGTTCGAAAAAAGTTCCATGTAAAGGGAAGTTTAGAGTTGGGGGGATTTTTCTCAAAATCTTCGTCTCGTATCCAAACTTAAATACCAACTTTGGTATTTTACCGACTCTTCGTTTTTGAGCTATCGTGTTCAGACGCACACACACACACACACACACACACACACACACACACACACACGCGGTATTTTTTTTTAAAAATACTTTTTTTTTTTGGATACAGAGCCCCTAAAACGTATATTTCCGGTGAAATCTCGGTATCGAGTTTTTGGGTGGAGTGCCATACCTTCTCTATACACTATGTACATAGTACGTATAGAGAAAGTAAATACCACTCATTTTTTGACATGTGTTAGTATAAGCTATACATTGCGCAAAAGCTTATATTCAAGGCTCCCATTTAATTTCCTTAACTCTTGCAGCCCCAAAATATTTGCCTCTGTTTGTTAAGTTAATAGCCCTTCTCTGGATCTTTTCTAACAAATGAGTTTGACAATTCTATATGGTTCCCAACATACTACTCCATATTCCATAATGGGTTGTTACAAATTTCCGTGGACTTTGCACTTACATTGTCATTGAGTGTATTGATGACGTAATCAGAATCCATCGCTGCAAACATATAGGACAAGCGTGTCTCTTTGTTATGGTTGGCCACGACCCCGCCTTAAAGGTGGGTCTGGAGTGATGTACTAGATGAATCATCGCTGCTCTCTTTGGGTGTTTGCCCCTTCGAACATTTGCTTTGCCGAGTTCACTGTTATCTCTCTAAACAACTTTTACATGAGGGCAAAATCTAACTTCTGAATCTTTGGGTCTGTCTTCTGCTTACGGCTCAGCTATGAGAGAGTGAATGTGTATGTTTGTTTCTTTTCTAAACTACAATATTCAAAGGAACAAAATTCAATGACAACTGTAGGGCAGTTAACACCATCGCCGTCAGTTGTTTCAAAGATAAAGACAGCAGATATAACCATTACATTATAGACGAAACACATGGAACTTATAAATAGAACAATAAAAAAAATCTGATGTGTTACACTCACATGACTTTCTCTAGCACTTCTACAAACTTCTTACATCAGATTATTCTTCTTTCTGCACCTAGCTAATCCAGAATGTTCTTACTACTAGTTCTTTATAAGTAGAAAGAAAATAAGAGAATACACTAGGCAAAACCGATAGTCAAATGTTTCAAAAGCTGTTGTTATTCGATTGTCATTGCACGCTTCTTTGCTTGGCCAGGAGTAGAACAAAAGAAAAACGGACACTTCCTGTCTGAGAAAAGTATAAGTCCTCACAACTGAAACCCAAAACAAGGAATATCTCGGAAACGGTTACTTCCACAAAAAAAAAAAAAAAAAAAAAAAAAAAAAACTGTAAAAGACAGATATTGTGTTTTGATCAGATCAACATTTTGATCAGATCAACATTTTCTGTGTAGTAAGTTTTTGTCTATCTCTTACCGCTTAGCAGTTAAGCAACATTTAGCAAAATTCATCCAGAAAAAAGAGCTGTTCAGAGGCTATTCCCAAAAAATTCAAGATATACATTTTATTTCGTACGTAAATATCTTTAATATACGGCATTTTAATCAAAATCGTTAGAGCCATTTTTTAAAAAATCAAAGTTTTCGAAAATTTTTCCATGTAAAGGGTAGTTGGGGGTGGGGGATTTTCTTGGAAATCTTCGTGTCACATTCTTGGAAGATATCAAACCTAAATACCAAGTTTAGTATTTAATGGGCTTTTTGTTTTTGAGCTATGCTGTTCACAGACACACACACAGACAGACAGACAGACACACATACACACGGACCTTTTTCTGAAAATGCTTTTTTTTGGATTCAGGGAGTCCTAAAATATGTATTTCCGGTGAAATCTCTTATATTCGAATTTTTGTGTGGAATGCAATACTTCCTCTATACACTATATACATAGTACGTATAGAGAAAGTAATATATGTTATCTTTATTTTACTCAAATCTGGCCACTTAGTCCAGTCAGTAGAACGCCTGTTCGCTGTGCGATTTCCGGGTTCGATTTTCGACTGGGGATGGGAGTACCATAGTTTAAAATGATAGTCAAAAGCAGGTTGCTATGTGACCGAAGTTCCATTGTTTGATTGGTCAAGTTTTTTAAAGGTGAAACCAAAAACAAGGAATGTCTCAAAAACGATCGGCTCCACGAAAAATAAATATACATAAAATAAATTGTGTGTTTTAAGGTGCCTACATTTTTTTGTGTTGTAAGTTTTTGTCCATCTCTTATGGTTTAGTTGTTATGTACATTCCGTAAAATTCATCCAGAATAAAGTAGTCTTCAGAGGGTATTCCCAGAAAATTCAAGATATACATTTTATTTGTCACTTAAATACCTTTAATATACGGCATTTCAATCAAAATCCTTAGAGCCATTTTTGGGAAAATCAAAATTTTTTAAAAAAGTTGCATCTAAAGGGTAGTTTGATGTGGGAGGATTTTTCTAAAAATCTTTGTGTCGCGTCCCTGGAAGATACTGAACTTAAATACCAACTTTGGTATTTTACCGACTTTTCGTTTTTGAGTTATCGTGTTCAGAGACACACACATACACGCACACATACACACACGTGGATCTTTTTTCTGAAAAAGATTTTTTTTTGATTCAGGGAGTCCTAAAACGTATATTTCCGGTGAAATCTCGGTATCGAACTTTTTGGTGGAATGCAATACCTTCTCTATACACTATGTACATAGTTCGTGTAGAGAAAGTAAAAAGTAGCGTAGAATACCTTTGCTATGATAAGCACGGAGTTAGCTACATTACCTCACTGTATCGGTCTTCCGAGTTAAGCTCTTGACTTCAGCTTCCAGTTACTGGAAAGTTTCGCTCTATCTGTTATTCTCTCCTTCTCTCGTGTGCTATTAGTTATTTTTTGTTACATTATTTGTGATCTTGTGAAAATGATTTCCTAATCACACATGCGCAAACTTTGTGTCGTAGTTTAGTAGTTCGCTACCAACCTGCAAGATCCCAAATATCGAAAATAATGCTTCTCAGCCTTTTGCAATGTGGTAAATATCAGAAAGAGCTACCGCTTGAGTTCAGTTGCGGATCTATAGTCCTTTAACTTGATATATCGTCGAATCTTATTGGCCATGCCCATGCGGCCTTTGGTAAATGTTTAAAAGTGTCGAGAACAAAATGGGGAAAGTTCACATTTAATTTGTTTTCATGGAAGATTTCTCCAACAATATTCCATATTGCTATAATTTTTAATAAACATAAAATGTGTCATGAGGTTATAGAAAATCATGTATTAGAGGATATGCATATGCAATACCTTCACATAAAACTGCTGCCCATGATTTGCATTCTATCTCTCCTTCTTACAGCAAAATCTAAAAACGGAAAAAATATGTTAAAAACGACCTAGAAAAAATATGCAGCAAAAAGCAATATTATAAGAAAATGTATCTATTCGAGCTTCTAATTTTAAAGTATATATAAATTTGTCGCCCTCCGTGGTGAAATGGTTACCATGCTAACTTCATATACACAAGGTCACGGGTTCAAATCTGGCGGAGGACGATGGATTTTTTCGGGTGTAAAAATCCTTAGCACGGCTTCCTTCGGAAGGGAAGTAAAGCCGTTGGTCTTGTGTCGTATATTTCCAGCACGTAAAAGAACCTCAAGCCTGATAGACAGGCCTCTGAGCAAAATGAAGTAGTCTTTAACGCCCAATTTAGAATGGGAACCACAGTAGTTAAAGTGCGTCCATAAATAATACGTCATTAAAATTTACATTTAAAGTATATTGCCCAATATTTTCACATATGACAAGTTATCATAACATGAGAAAATGTTCATTTCAGTCCAGCTAGCAAGGAAAACGCCTCTTTTTTTTATTATTTTTTACATTATTATTATTATTATTATTATTGTTGTTGTTATAATCATCATCTTTATTATTATCTTTGTTGTTATTGTTACTATTATTATTGTTGTTATTGTTATTATTTTATTATTGTTGTTACCATTGTTATTGTTGTTATTTTAATGCCAGTGATTATTGTAAATGTTAACTCGATTTAAATTGCATTTAAGGTCATCTTGTAGGTGATCATTTGTGTGAGATGGCTACTTCATTTTCAGACAAGCAGAACATCGTAATTGTACAGAACGAAAGATTTGGGTGTTGTATTAATACAACACCAACGCTATTAGACAAACACGGGATAATATTAATTAATGTTATATAAGAACAATTTGAGTGTGAAGGTTGAAACGGAGCATAAGTGATGATTATATTTTATAAATTTAAAATACAAAGATCAATAAATTAATAAAGTTTTTCTGTTGTTTCAGGTGAGTCGTCAGAATATGTGTGTAACAACAAAGGCTAGAGCTTCAATCATTCTTATTGTTTATATAGGTAGGTATTTGTGTATATATAATTATTGGTGTTTCTGCTTTGTTCAGCACACAAATGTGGTGAACCTGTCAGAGGAAAACGTCGATTTTAACATTATACTAAGTACATATTTCTATACTTGCACATGTAAGAAATATGAATTAGATTCATAAAAGAAATAACTGTATTTTGAAACAACTATTTAGTTAACCAAAACTATCATCTGTCCATCCTTATTTCTCCGGCGATGTAAACAAATCAGAAGTATTCTTCCGCGAACGCACCTGCATACAGCACGTGGTGCTAAACTGGTTTGTCTGCCGTACTATTGTCAAGCCGCATAACTGGTTTGGCAGGAAAAGAAATAGCTACCTAATGATTAGCTTTATTAGATGCATAATAAATAAAACACAACAAAACAGGTGGGCGAGTAATTATACATTCAGTACGAATTGTAAAATTCTCCCGTAAAATTGTAAAATGCAGACATGTTGTTTTGAAAGTTTACTGAAGTATTGCATACGTACATCACTCCAACGTTGTTTAAGAATTTTAACATTCACATAATATGCACAATCATACACCACAGTGCCATAATACAGAAGAATTAATCTGAAGTTGGAACTGCTCCCAATGCGAGTCATTTTTACTTTCTCTACATGCACTATGTGCACAGTGTATAGAGAAGGTATTGCACTCCACCCAAAAATTCGATACCGGGATTTCATCGGAAATATATGTTTTAGGGTCCCTTATATCCAAAAAAAGCATTTTTACAAAAAGATCGACGCGCGCGCGCGTGCGTGTTTATGTGTGTGTGTGTGTGTGTGTGTCCGTGTGTCCGTGTGTCTGTGAACACGATAACTCAAAAACGAAAAGTAGGTAAAATACCAAACTTGGTATTTAAGTTTAGTATCTTCCAGGGATGCGACACGAAGATTTTGAGAGAAATCCCCCCATCCCAAACTACCCTTTACATGGAACTTTTTTCGAAAATGTTGATTTTCGCAAAAATGGCTCTAACGATTTTGATTAAAATATAATATACTAAAGACATTTACCTGAGAAACAAAATGCACATCTTGAATTTTCTGGGAATAGCCTCTGAAGACTACTTTATTCTGGACAAATTTTATGGAATTTTGCATACCTGCTAAACTGTAAGCCTTAGATAAACACTTAATCCACAAGAAATGTAGAGCACATTAAAACACACAATTTATGTTATATAATTTTTTTTCGTGGAGTTGATGGTTTTTGAGGTATTCATTGTTTTTGGTTTCAGCTATGAAAAACTTACTTTTCTCATATAGGAATTTGTCAACTCCTGTCCATATAAAAAAAGGAATTTCAGACACATAGCAACCATCTTTTGAGTATCACTTTAACCAATGGTACTCCCTTATTTCGCTTCTACTTACAAGAAAACAAGTAATAAGAATATTTCTGCTACTTTTTTCTGGAGTAGCAGGAAGTAAATATAGGCATAAGCTTTTTAACAATAATTTGTTGCAGAGATGTAGAGAAAGTCATGTGAATGGAACACATCAGATTTTTTGCAGTTACAATCGAACTGTCTTAATCATCACAGATTGATTAGTCAGCCAACGACAATGCCCACCAAGTTTGGTATTCAACGGTCTTTTCGTTTTGAGCTATGCTGTCCACAGACACACACACACACACGGATCTTTTTGTAAAAATGCTTTTTTTTTGTATTCAGGGGATCCTAAAACATGTATTTCCGATGAAATCTCGGTATCGAAATTTTGGGTCGTGCAATACCTTCTCTATACACTATGTACATAGTACGTGTAGAGAAAGTAAAAAACAAAACGTCCATAACATAAAAAAATTTATATTAAGTTTAGTACCTTCCAAGTATGTGACACGAAGAATATGAAATAATGACCCCACACCAAGCTCCCTTTACATAGAAACGTTTTCCAAATTTTTAAATTCCTCAAAAAAGTATCTTAAGATTTTTTTTTAAATAAAGTATATTAAGATATGCAAATAAAATGAACTTCTTGAATTTTCTGGGGAAAAGCCTCTGAGGATCTCTTAATTCTGAATGAAATTTTGCGTAACTGGTAAGCCGTAAGAGAGAGACAAAAATGTCGGTCATAAAATTTGTAAATTTCATTAATACGCACAATTTAGGTCATATACAATTTTTTTCATGGTGTTGGCCGTTTTTCTGAGATTACTCTGTTATTTTCAGTTTTAAAATCCTTAACACCTTTTTTATGGGGGAATTTGTACACTCTTGACAATGCTAAGTAACGGATTTCAAATACGTGGCAACCGGTTTTTAAAAAATTTGACAATCGCTTTAGCCTAGTCTATTCCCTTATTTCCCACCTACTTTCAAATAAGGAAGTAAAAGACCATTTTTGCTAATGATATCTCGATTAGCATGAAGTAGGCAAAAGAATAAGATTTTTCACAATTGGTTAGAGATGTAGAGAAATTCATGTGAATGGAACGTATAAGACTTTTTTCCCTTAAGGATACCCATCTGTGAAAAACCTAAATCTACTATTTTGCTTGCATTGATTTGAAACGTTAACACAGCAATTGCAGTATTAAGAATAGTTTACATGCTAATTTTCAGACTTTTGTTCAAAATAGTTCCTGTGATATTAGCATATTTATAGTATTTTATTGTCATTTAATTAAATCATTCCACATGATACTATTTCTGTTACAGAAGCATAATACTTAGCAGCTATACTAATAAATACAGTATTAGTAAATTGATGAGATGAAATTTTTATCTGACAATTGGTTTAGGAGAAAAAAATTATTTAATTGCCATTTTATTATTTTTTTTATTTTTGCTATAGAAATATGAAGTTTATTATTTAATTACACAAGCACTGGTGATATTAAAAATTACACATACTTTTTTGTACTATTTTACCCAAGCATAAACATTGTCAAGCTTCTATTTCGAAAACTGCATTGCGTGGAACAATTTAAAGTTTTGAAAACGCTGAAAAATAAAGACATGAGAAAATAGGCTTTAAATTTTTTTCATTGAAAATTAAATTGAAATTGAACTACAAATATTACATTGCTTAATTAGACAAACAAATAATTTTTTGCACTTTTTGATTAATTTTCACAGATAGGTATCCTTAAGGACGTTTAACTTGGTTGTCACACCGGACGATCAACGAAATCAGTGAAATGATGAAATAATGCGCAAATGATCTCGGGATTCATGTTAAGTTACTCCACATTTGTCTTGGCAGGATAAAGGAAAACCCAGAAAAAAAACATGAACAGCAGCAAATGAGTTTACCTTTGTTTTCTCACACGTTACGTAAATATGTTGGCCTAAGGCAGTTAGTTATTCTTGTTTTTAACTCACCACGACAACTAAATAAAACAGAAATGAGATTTTCATACATTAGATAAGACTGATAAATGTAAGGATGTAATAAGCTGCCGCTGACCCCCCCACCCTTGTTACGTTATATAGTTAGTAGGTTGGCTATCCTGACCGAACTTGTTAACAGAGCATATGGAGATTTAGCGGCTACTCAAAAATATTACTGAATATTTAAAATCATTAGTTAAAAAAAGTAATTATGTGGGGTTATTTCTAAAGTTAGGTAATAAAAAGCAGTTTTCATTGATAACTATCTATAACTACATTAGGAGTTAGTGCAATATTTACTTAACCACACGCGAGCATGCTTGATAAATGCTGTGGGAATTACTAAACTCAAATTACATGAAAATTAGTTTATATACATACATACACACACACAAACACACACGCTAATGTAAAGCTAACCAAGAAATTAATAAAAACAGATTACCTGAAAATCAAATGTACTTCTACACACACAGACACTAACTTAGAACAAACCGAGCGCATGCTCTCTTCGCTTGCATACTTTGATGAAAACAGTGGAAGTTACTAAAATAAAATTACACGAAGATCAGTTTATTTACACATACACTAATCTAGACCTAACCTAACAAAACAGTGGAAATTACTAAAATGTACACGAAATGTTTCTATTTACACACTACTATAATGAGCTCATTTAAAAAATCTCCAAATTAAAACAAACACCAGAGAGAGAACTTCCACAAGCAATTCTTGAAGTAAAGCACACCTGTAACACACAGAATTGCTTTAGAATCGCATAATTAAACATTTACAATACCCTCAAAGCCCTTAGACGTCAATATATACGAGGCTTGTCATGTCGCGCTATTATTTTCTCTAATGTTGGCAGCCAATGAATAATGGAGACGGAAACAACGAAGACCATATAAACAACTACATGAGCACTCCTAAACACCGAATAATATACTACTAGATCTGGATCCCCAAAGGAATAAAGACCAAATTAATTTATTGTAGAACATGTATTAAGATTCTAAAACGTTCTAGACGCTCGATATTGGGTAATAATGTTTGTTTTACTTCCCAATAACACCTATATTAGCAACTATTCTTTTACTTGCACCACTGCTTTAAAATAAATGCATTCCTTCCACGTGCAAAACTGCCATACTGCGTGCGGGTAATGGATAATGATAATAACACCTATCACTTTATAAATGTAATCAATATAATCCGGTGAACTATACAGTATCTGTTAGTGTATCATTTACCCTAAAGAGCCAGTATTAGTTATACATAATGGGGTAATGAAGTTAAAATACTGTAGGTTACATGGCTGCTAAGGATATTTCCCAATGCTATTATGAAACAAAGCAGTTTTACATGAAAATGCTTAAAAATTAACTACAACAATAATAATAAATTAATTTACACACTAACCTAAACCTAGAGAGAATGCGACTTTCATTTGCACACTTTAGTAAATGCAATGGAAGTTGCTAAAAACAAATCCACGAAAAGCAATAACACTAACGTATAGCTACGCGAGCGCATGCGAGCATGCTTGATAAATGCAGTGAAAATTACTAAACTTAAATTGCATGAAAATTAGTTTATATGCACACACACTAATCTAGAGCTAACCGAGAAGTTAATAAAAACAAATTACCCGAAAATCAAATTTACTTGCACACACACAAACACTAACTTAGAGCCAACCGAGCGCATGCTCGCTTCACTCGCATGCTTTGATGAAAGCAGTGGAATTACTAAAATAAAATTACCCGAAAATCAAATTTACTTGCACACACACAAACACTAACTTAGAGCCAACCGAGCGCATGCTCGCTTCACTCGCATGCTTTGATGAAAGCAGTGGAATTACTAAAATAAAATTACACGAAAATCAGTTTATTTACACACACACTAACCTAGAGCTAACCAAGTGCTTTCTGTAAGTATCCATGAGTTGCTAGGGTAGTATTCACTTAATCTAAATAGCTATGTCGAGTTTACCTAATTACCTCACGGAGCTTGCCAAATGGCGCACAAAGCAGTTAATACAAAATACCTTTCGATAACTACATTTGCGCATTAAAAAGAGACACTATAGAAAGTTACACACAAATTTAGAAGATTGTAGATGTATGAAGGTTATATCTTGCGTTCGCTTGCGTATTTATCAAAGTAACAAACACAAACGGTTCACAGCAACCTAAATTATTAGCACAAAAATGAATTCTAATATTCTGGCTAATCAGAGAATTCCTGTTGGACTGAAGTTCGCTCTTCTAATGGCCCTGCTTCAAATTATCTTTTCGTTTTTGGAAATATGAACACACATTTCTACCGATTGTAATTTCCACACACTTAACAGCATACCATTTTCATACGATACCTAGGTCATATACACCTGTCTACCACAAATGTAAAACTTTCCTTCTTGAAAGATTAATCCAATAAAAACTAATCCATATTCTCCCGTACAAATGCAATGGAAATCTAACATCTGTCTTTTCGGTTACCATATTGCCTACATCGATACTAATGACGTAATTTCTCAGGCCATGACTTCCAGCTGATATCGATATTTACACATTTCATAAATATAGATAACGAAATGTTGCGATTTGTAATTAGCGAGGAAGAAGAAATGAGTAAATTACTCAGAGATATACTTCAGTAGTAGGCATAGAGTAGCACCGTCTTTCTCAGACCCTCGGTTTTACCCGTAAAATACAGCGAACAGTACAAATGCAAAAAGCATTCTTTCAAACTGTTCAAAACCCAATGTTCTCCATAACTATACTACAAAAACAGAGATACAATAACATGTAAATTTGCAAGAACTGAAAATTGTGAACTCTCGCGGTACCAATTGTTTTCTTCAGTTAGTATATAAGACTCGCTTGAGTCGCTAGATAGTGGACAGGTCCTAAGCTACACACAGGGTAACACAAGAAGGCGTAACCACTGAGGGGCACCAGCGAGCATTAGCACCGAATCACAAATCCTATCCTCTCTGACATCATCCTCCCTGTCCGCCACTCACATCTCGCGCATCACTAAAATCACGCATTGCTCGACAAGTGTCAACGTCAAACCTCGCCGTACCCTAATGGTAACTAAGACTTCTCTTTTATGCAAAATATCAATGTATAAAAAGTACTAAATACTTAAATGACATGTCGAGATTTCACCGGAAATTAGTGTTTTGAGATGACCTGAACCCTCGAAAAGTATTTTTAGAGCAAAAAAGTGTGTCAAAAACGAACATTTTTTTTAAAATTTTTCAACATTTGTGGCTTTGCTCTTGAAACAACTCGTCTGTAGGTTTCACTCGTTTTATTTTATTTTTCACGTGCATACTTTCAGACTCTGTGGAGGATAGGAAATAATTCTGCTTAAAGAAAAATTCCCCACCCCAGCCGGGAATCAGACCCGGGACCTCCGGGGTGAGAAAACAAACATTTGGTAAAATATCAAACTACGCTTTATTTATAGGTGTTAAATAGAGCTTCTGGAGTACATTGAGGTTAGAGTTTCAAGAAAATGTCCCACCCAAAGAAGCCTTTACTTGGATAATTTTCGTTTATTTGGTAGAAGCGTTTTCTAAAACATTTGACTGATCTTAAACGACATATACGTTGGAGATCTTACATAAATAAACTATATATTTTGAATATTTTATAAATGTGAAAATTACCTTCATTCTTATTGCATTATATTATATACGCTGGAAACGATGTGTAACAAAAGAAACAAAGGAATAAAGGTAGATCTTAAGATAAGAGATCATCTGTTTCAGATGATAGATCTTATGATAAGAGATCATCATCCGACATGATATATCATGATATATTGTTAAAAAGTTTATACTTCTATTTATTTCACGCTAGTCGAGAAAAAATTAGCAGGAATAGACTTATTACTTATTTCCTTGGGAGTAGAAGCGAAATAAGGGAGTAGCATAGGTTAAAGTATATAGTCAAATGCTGTTGCTGTGACTGAAGTTCACATGGATACGAGTTGAAAAATTCCTGTTTGAGAAAAGCTAAGTTTTTCAAAGCTGAAACCAAAAACAAGGAATATCTAAAAAACGGTTAACTCAACGAAGAAAAATTATATAACATAAATTGTGTGTTTTAATGAGCTCTACATTTTTTGTATGGTAAGTTTTTATATATCTCTTACGGTTTAACAGTTATGCAAACTTCCGTAAAATTCATTCAGAATAAAGTAGTTTTAAGAGGCTATTCCCTGAAAATTCAAGATATACATATTATTAGTTGGGTAAATATCTTTAATATACGACATATTAAATAAAACCGTTAGAGCCATTTTTAAGAAAATCGACATTTTCGAAATTTTCTCCATGAAAAGGGTAGTTTGGGATGGTAGGATTTTTTTTTTTAAAATCTTCGTGTCCCATCCTTGGGCGACACCAAACTTAAATACCAAGTTTGGTATTTAACGGTCTTTTCGTTTTTGAGCTATGCTGCCCACAGACACACACACATACATATACACAGAGAGAGACACACACGGACATTTTTCTAAAAATTCTTTTTTTGGATTCAGGGGGTCTCAAAACATATATTTCCAGTGAAATCTCAGTATGGAATTTATACACTATGTTCATAGTACGTATAAAGAAATTAAAATCTGATTCATATATGAGGCATTCTCCGTTTATAGAATTTATATCTTTGGAAAGGTTTATTCAACATTTTAGTATCAATGTTGTTGCATGCAGCTCTACTCGCCATATTTGGTGGTATGGTCTAGTCACGGTTTTGTTACACTCGATTATTCAGCTTTTTTTCAGGATCACATTTTTACTTTCTCTAGGCCCGTATGTACAATGTATTCCACCCAAAAATTCCATGTCGAGATTTCACCGGAAATACATGTTTTAGGACCCATGATTCAAAAATAGCATTTTCAGAAACAGCTCAAAAACAAAAAGACGGTAAAATACCAAACTTAGTATTTAAGTTTGGTAGCTTCCAAGGATGCGACACGAAGATTGCCAAGAAAATTCTCCACCCCTAACTACCCTTTACAAAGAAAATTTTGTTTTTCTTAAAAATGGCTCTAACGATTTTGATTAAAATACCACATATTAAAGCCATTTCTATCAAAATAAAATGTATATTTTGAATTTTCTGGGAATAGCTTCTAAAGATCTGTTTATTCTGGATGAATTTTGCTTAATTTGGCATAACTAGCAAACCGTAAAGGATAGACAATAACTTACTATACAAAAATGTCTGGTTAAAATACATCTCATAAACATTTTTTTTCGTGGAGTTTATCGTCTTCGAGGTATTCCTGGTTATTAGTTTCAATTGTGTGATACTTAAACTTTTCTCAGACGTGAGTGGCCGTGTTTCTTTTGTTCAACTCCTGGCCGAGCAAAGAAGCGATTTGTAATGACAATCGCATAACGACAGATTTTAAAACATTTGACTATCACTTTAGTCTCAAGCATTCCCTTAGTTCCATTCTACTTGTAAGGAACTAAGTAACACAATTCTGCTAATGTTTATCTCGATTAGCGTGGTGTTGAAAGAAGAATTATCTTTCGTAAGAAGTTTGTAGAGTAGCTACAGAAAGTCATTTAAGATATTTTTCCTGATTTCAAAAGTCCTAACTGAAACCAAATTTCTTGTAAACTGCTATAAAATGTATTGTGGATGAGTTGCTTCCATGCTTATGCGCAAAATTCAATAACTTTCGAAAACAAACCTTGGAGAGACTAGTTGTCATAAAATATATGCGTAGGACTGAGTAATTTCTTTCCATTACCGGGACGCGCTCCTCAATTATCTGCCTTCTCTTTAACAAGAGTTGAAGTGGGATTTTCATAATTTTTTTTTTCTATTTTCATGTTTTAAATGCATAGGAATATTTCGACTTTTGTTAAAACTCTCACAGAGGTACGTTAATTGTAAATAGTTTGAAACTATTGTTGAAAATAATTCTGTGTAGTAGCTTTTTAGAATATTTTAGTTCACTTACTTGGTAAAACAGAAATAACTTTGTAAATATTAGTCTTAGACAAGAGAGTTTTTTATTTTGATGGGCAAGTTTTATTTAGCTATTGGCAGCACTGGCATCCCACTGATATTTCTTTCATATGAGAGTTTTAAAGTACTGCAAAGGCGTGTTTGGCAAAATTAGGTTTCATTTTTTGTTAAATTTTATATTTGAAAGCAAATTTCTGAAGAAGTAAAATTGTCTATACAATGCCCCATTATCTCAGAAACTAATTGATACTAAGGGCTGAAATTTTACTACACATTTGCACCGAAATGGTCTTTATTTTAACGAGAGAATTTTTATGTATGTGGATCAGTAATTGTTTTTAAAATTTAAAAATCATAATTTAACAATAACAATTTAAGACCTTTATTTAAAAAAAATCATACCTTTGATTCTAATAAACTGATGTATTTTATTTTTCATCAATCAACAGTAAAGTTATTGGTGAATATAGCTTGGAAAATTTAGCTCACTATTTTAAAAAGTTGCTGAGATAATGGGTCAAAGTTTAACATTGACAAGTTAGGACATTCCGACTCCCCTTAAGCAGTAAACGTGCCATTTGTTCGTCTGTCACGAATGTTGTGTATGGTTCTCCTTCGCCCTCCGATGGGGAGAACGAGACAACAAAGGACACTTTGAATGACATTGTTAAAGGTGAGAACTCAGAACTGCAGCCAAAATGTCATTTTTATACAAAACAGATACCAAACTCATTAGAGAGGGGCTCACGTGGATTAGACTAGGAGCATGGAGGAGCACAAACATTGCTGACGAGAATCTGTCCCATTTGCGAGGAAGAGTCGTGGTCCCACATCTTGGCAAGATGTAGGGGTGCGGAGGAATGGCGGGAAAAATATTTACCACCGCGAATGTAGAGCTAGAAGCATGTTGGACGCTACTGGCAGGCACGGAAAACGTGGACGGGCTAGGTAAATTTATACTTAAGGTAAGACAGCTGAGGTCTGAGAAGGCTGCCAATAGAGAAGCGGATAAGAACAACTAAACAAAAGTGACTACAATGTTTTGGATACATATATTTTGTGTCATACTTAGATCATTGTTGTGTTAAGGTTATATCTATTGTGTATATATTATATGTAAGTGTATTTATCTGTTATAAGAGGGTATGTTTATGAAGGTGTACTCCGTGCTGTAAATTTAAATTCTTATATTTGAATATATTTGTATTTTTATTTTCGGGTTTACTCTTTTAATTCTTTGTTGTTGTTTTAACATTGCTTTTTAGTGTGTATTACATAAGCACGTACGGTCTGTGGACCCTTGCGATTGTTGAAATTCTATGTATGATATTGTTATGTCAATAAATACATTTATGCAATCATTCATTCATACTAGTTGCAGTTAATTACTTGCGGTGATATCGATGTGTTTGTAATTCGTCTGTGAAAGCTCCTATATTTGACTGTGTATGGAGTTATTATGAGAAACGCCTCCTCGGTTGACATTTATGTCACGCCCCCAGTTTATTAACTGCACCATTACTGAAAATATAGCAAGAGCAACTAACCTTCGGGACCACATCGTCACGCGGATTTACTTTCATATTTATTATAAGAAACGCTCACGATTTCAACGGTATACTCTTTCATAACAGCATTGCCTTCCGTACCACAAGCTTGTTAGCAACGTAGTCAGTCAATTAATCGATCTCTTTTGATCGTCGCTGCTATGGTAACAGGCCTGTACTAACAGCAGTTGGCCTTTTTATAACAAATCTCCTCGTTGAATTTCGCATTTACTAAAGCTATAAAAAGGGCTTTTAGGTTGCTGAAAAGCATATTCAGATTCAAGCTTCAATTCGTTTGTCTATAGATGCAAACAGATTTTCAAGAATAGCCTGTTACTGAAGGCAAACAACTTATGGCTTAAAACAATGTTGCTCTTGTCCAATGTTTGTGAATACTCTGTATTGTTTTAATTATTACTTTCTCTACACGTACTATGTAAATAGTGTATAGAGAAGGTAGATATTGTATTTTACCCAAAAATTCGATACCGAGATTTCAAGGAAAATTAATGTTTTGAGACCCCCTGAATAAAAAAAAACATTTTTAGAAAAATGTCCGTGCGTGTCAGTCTGTGTATATATGTGTGTGTGTGGGTGTGTGTGTGCAGCATAGCTGAAAAACGAAAAACTGTTAAAAAACAAACTTGGTATTTAGGTTTTATATCATCCAAGGATGCGACACGCAGATTTTCAAGAAAATCCTCCCACCCCCAACTACTCTTTACATGGAACTTTTTTCGAAATTTTTGATTTTCTCAAAAATGGCTCTAACGATTTTGATTAAAATGTGAAATATTAAACATATTTACTTGACAAATAAAATGTATATCTTGAATTTTCTGGGAATAGCCTCTGAAGACAACTTTATTCTGGATGAATTTTATGGAATTTTGCTGAACTGCTAAACCGTAAGATATGGACCAAACCTTAACACACAAAAAATGTAGACGACATTAAAACATACAATTTATGTCATAGGCATTTTTTTTCATGGAGTTGTTCGTTTTTTAGATATTCCTTGTTTTTGGTTTCAGCTTTGAAAAACGTATACTTTTCTCATACGGAATTTGTTAACTCCTGTCCATACAAACAAAGGAACTTCAGTCACATAGCAACCAGCTTTTGACTATCACCTTAACCCATGGTACTTCCTTATTTGCCTTTTATTTGCAGGGAAGCAAGTTATACGACCATTTCTGCTAATTTTTCTAAATTAGCAAGAAATAAATAGAAGAATAAGATTTTTAACTATAATTTGTTGCAGAGATGTAGAGAAAGTCATGTGAATGGGTTTTTAGTATAGAAATCGTACCGAATTTGTCGTGGATTTGAACTTGGAACCAATTCGCCAGCATTTTAAGTGCATACATTGTTTGCAAGTTTTTTGTAATCACGGAATATATGCTGGTAATGTCGTTATATGAAATATTATGAATAAAATAGTCCATGAAATATGAAGCCAATGCAATAGGAAGTGCATTGTTTCCAAATGGTGCAGCAAAGGATCGTTTGCTGCTTTCCCGGCACATCATCCAGTTTCTGGCAAAGTGTTGGCAGTAGAATGAATCATCTTCTCCTCCGAAGACTAAACTTGCTGGATAGGTCTGCAAATCAAAGCGTATGTATCTATTTATGACCTCTGCACGAGTAATTACAGGACGGCGCTTTTGTGCTCAGTACCTGTGTAGTACTTTCCTTCAATTTCTATCGGCTTCTTTTGTGTTTCAGTAACGAATTCTCTTTCAGATTGTATTATACGACTCTCAGCCTACACTATTTTTATTGTATATGGGAAAGGAGAAAATGAATCAGGGTAACTCACAAAAGCATACCTGCCTGTGAATATATCTTTCCTTGTCATAAGGCCCATTCTGGAGCAGGTGTGGAAATGATTCGTTCCAATGAAAAAGAACTTGTTGAATGTAAACGTTCAGTGACGAACGATAGCCACGAGCAGGTGTGGAAATGATTCGTTCCAATGAAAAAGAACTTGTTGAATGCAAACGTTCAGTGACGAACCATAGCCACGAGCAGGTATAGAAAATGATTCGTTCCAATGAAAAAGAACTTGTTGAATGCAAACGTTCAGTGACGAACCATAGCCACGAGCAGGTGTGGAAATGATTCGTTCCAATGAAAAAGCACTTGTTGAAGGCAAACGTTCAGTGACGAACGATAGCCACGAGCAGGTGTGGAAATGATTCGTTCCAATGAAAAAGAACTTGTTGAATGCAAACGTTCAGTGACGAACCATAGCCACGAGCAGGTGTGGAAATGATTCGTTCCAATGAAAAAGAACTTGTTGAATGCAAACGTTCAGTGACGAATCATAGCCAGAAGCTGGTGTTGAAATGATTCGTTCCAATGAAAAAGAACTTGTTGAATGCAAACGTTCAGTGACGAACCATAGCCTAGAGCAGGTGTGGAAATGATTCGTTCCAATGAAAAAGAAATTGTTGAATGCAAACGCTCAGTGACGAACCATAGTCAGAGCAGGTATAGAAAATGATTCGTTCCAATGAAAAAGAACTTGTTGAATGCAAACGTTCAGTGACGAATCATAGCCAGAAGCTGGTGTTGAAATGATTCGTTCCAATGAAAAAGAACTTGTTGAATGCAAACGTTCAGTGACGAATCATAGCCAGAAGCTGGTGTTGAAATGATTCGTTCCAATGAAAAAGAACTTGTTGAATGCAAACGTTCAGTGACGAACCATAGCCACGAGCAGGTGTGGAAATGATTCGTTCCAATGAAAAAGAACTTGTTGAATGCAAACGTTCAGTGACGAACCATAGCCACGAGCAGGTGTGGAAATGATTCGTTCCAATGAAAAAGAACTTGTTGAATGCAAACGCTCAGTGACGAACCATAGTCAGAGCAGGTATAGAAAATGATTCGTTCCAATGAAAAAGAACTTGTTGAATGCAAACGTTCAGTGACGAACCATAGCCACGAGCAGGTGTGGAAATGATTCGTTCCAATGAAAAAGAAATTGTTGAATGCAAACGTTCAATGACGAACCATAGCCACGAGCAGGTGTGGAAATGATTCGTTCCAATGAAAAAGAAATTGTTGAATGCAAACGTTCAGTGACGAACCATAGCCACGAGCAGGTGTGGAAATGATTCGTTCCAATGAAAAAGAACTTGTTGAATGCAAACGCTCAGTGACGAACCATAGTCAGAGCAGGTATAGAAAATGATTCGTTCCAATGAAAAAGAACTTGTTGAATGCAAACGTTCAGTGACGAACCATAGCCACGAGCAGGTGTGGAAATGATTCGTTCCAATGAAAAAGCACTTGTTGAAGGCAAACGTTCAGTGACGAACGATAGCCACGAGCAGGTGTGGAAATGATTCGTTCCAATGAAAAAGAACTTGTTGAATGCAAACGTTCAGTGACGAACCATAGCCACGAGCAGGTGTGGAAATGATTCGTTCCAATGAAAAAGAACTTGTTGAATGCAAACGTTCAGTGACGAATCATAGCCAGAAGCTGGTGTTGAAATGATTCGTTCCAATGAAAAGGAACTTGTTGAATGCAAACGTTCAGTGACGAACCATAGCCTAGAGCAGGTGTGGAAATGATTCGTTCCAATGAAAAAGAAATTGTTGAATGCAAACGCTCAGTGACGAACCATAGTCAGAGCAGGTATAGAAAATGATTCGTTCCAATGAAAAAGAACTTGTTGAATGCAAACGTTCAGTGACGAACCATAGCCTAGAGCAGGCGTGGAAATGAATCGTTCCAATGAAAAAGAACTGGTTGAATGCAAACGTTCAGTGACGAACCATAGCCAGGAGCTGGTGTGGAAATGATTCGTTCCAATGAAAAAGAACTGGTTGAATGCAAACGCTCAGTGACGAACCATAACCTGGAGTAGGTGTGGAAATGATTCGTTCCAATGAAAAAGAACTTTTTAATGCAATCGTTCAGTGACGAACCATAGCCACGAGCAGGTGTGGAAATGATTCGTTCCAATGAAAAAAAACTTGTTGAATGCAAACGTTCAGTGACGAACCATAGCCAGAAGCTGGTGTTGAAATGACTCGTTCCAATGAAAAAGAACTTTTTGAATGCAAACGTTCAGTGAAGAACCATAGCCAGGAGCAGGTGTGGAAATGATTCGTTCAAATGAAAAAGAACTGGTTGAATGCAAACACTCAGTGACGAAACATAGTCAAGAGCAGGTATAGGAAATGATTCGTTCCAATGAAAAAGAACTTATTGAATGCAAACGCTCAGTGACGAACCATAGCAGGAGCAGGTGTAGGAAATGATTCATTCCAATTAAAAAGAACTTGTTGAATGCAAACGCTCAGTGACGAACCATAGCCACTCAAAAAGCATGTTGTGCGTATTGAATGGCAAGATCTTGAAGCTTCTCAAAAAGGTAGACTTTACCAAAAACGCGTTCGATAAGGATATGTAGATAAATGTCTCAGAAAGTGGAAATTTCTCATGAACAATAGGCGGTGGGAGAGGGAGGTGTATGCGTGGTGTGATTGCCTGCTGGACCCCAACTCCTGTGACGGGCAAGACACATTCGGTTCTGATTCAGGATGACGCCATTATCATCTGCCCACACAATTATCTTTTGATTTATAGTTTGGACACGGTGATGCAATAGCTGCCGCTATATTTGACTTGTCCTTTCAAGAGAGTTAATTAATGTCAACCGTTATACACTCCTTTATTGTTTATCATATTCACCACGCAGTGCCGGGTGCGGATACTATCGGCTATATATTTTTGGCTAATGATCCACATGGAAGCAAAGCACGTACTCTCAGGAAAAAACAACCATATGTTCTGGATTATATGGAATTCAGTTGACATTGAAAGCATTTTTGCTGAAACTATGTGTTTGTACTGACGTTATACATTTAGCAAATTCTAAGTTTCGTCCATGCTGCGTAAACCACTTGGTATGCTGACATTGCCTTCAATGTTTGTTCTAGATTTTCTCCTATATGTTAAAAAGAATATCAACTTTTTCTAATATGTTCTTCTGTCCATAACTATCCCACTCGAAAATGCTGTGATATTTATATTAACAAATGTAAATATAGTAAAACACTTAACAGTTTCTCGTGCATGTTAGTTAAAATTTTCAACACCTTACCTCAGAGTATCAAGACTCTTCCGTTGTTACACTTTAAGAGGAGGATCAAAACAAACTTGAAGGCAAATCCTCTTTACAGATTTCAGAAATTTTCACCTGAAATGGGATTAATCTTATCCATTTTGAAATGTATTGTTGTAACTTATTGTATGTAGAATGTTTAATTAATTTTTATTCTCTCATGACGCAGCCTTTGTATGTTTTATACTTAATGATTGAAAATAAACTATGTATCTGTCTGTCTGTCTGTCTGTCTGTCCGTCCATCGATCCATCCATCTATAGATAAGTATCGAAAGAAAAAATGTGTTGGCATTCGTAATGTCTTATTTAATTTTCTGTGATCATCTGAGGTTAACTGTCAGATACAAAGACTTTAAGCGTCACTGAAAGGTTAATATGTGGTGTGATTATTTCAAATTACACTGAATACAGTTAAATAGATAGCAAAATGTCATGCATTTACTGAGATTCATTTAATGAAGTTAATGCTCTTTTTGTACAACTTTTTACCTTTCAATTCATTTTACCAGATGGCGTGAGTGAAGTACGTTACCCAGACTTCAACAACCATGAATTCCATATATACCGTGTGTAGGCTAAGTCGTCATCGGGGTTTCTCGACTCAATATGAATTTGAGAACGTCCTGTCGTCTGCTTGGGAATCTAATGTCATGGAGGCAGGGTAAGACGAAGATCCTTGGCTCAAATCCCAGCGATGATAGTCAATTGGATTTTTACCTGTCGGCTCTGGGTTATTTGTTCAGGACGTCAATCACCTGCGTCTCGCTTAACACTATAAGTTTCAAAGCACGGATCAATAACATCATTTTATTATTTCCTTTCATATGAGCTATTTAAGTCAATACCAAATAAATACCACTTCATTTGCTTTTTAGCCACTGCTTTAACTTTGACAGTAATTATATTCCAGTGCGCCTCTTTGCCCTTTAGAACTTTATTTTATTTGTTTGCCATGTTGGCATTGTCTCTTTTTATTTTCTCTACATGTACTATGTACATAGTGTATAGAGAAGATATTGCACTCCACCTAAAAATTCGATACCCAGATTTCACCGGGAATATAAGTTTTAGAGTCCCCTGTATGCAAAAAAAGCATTTTCAGAAAAAGGTCCGTGTGTGTGTCTCTGGACACGATAACTCAAAAATGAAAAGTCGGTAAAATACCAAACTTGGTATTTAAGATTGGTATTTTTCAAGGATGTGATACTAAGACTTTCAAGAAAATCCCACCACCTCCAACTACGCTTTACATGGAACTTTTTTCGAAAATGTTGAATTTCTCAGAAATGACTGTAAGGACTTTGATTAATATTTCGCATATTAAACATATTCACCTGATAAATAAAATGTATATCTTGAATTTTCTGGGAGTAGCTTCTGAAGACTACTTTAATCTGGACGAGTTTTAAGGAATTTTGCATAACTGCTAAACCGTAACTTATAGACAAAAAATTACTACACAAAAAGTGTAGATCACAATAAAACACACAATTTATGTAATATACGTTTTTTTCATGGAGTTGATCATTTTTAAGATATTCCTAGTTTTCCATTTTAGCTTTGAAAAACGTGTTTTCTCATACAGGAATTTATTAACTCCTGACCATACAAACAAAGGAACTTCAGTTACATAGCAACCAGCTTTTGGCTATCATTTTAACCTATGGAACGCCCTCATTTCGCTTCTACTTACAAGGAAGCAAGTAATAACATTATTTCTGCTAATTAGCATGAAGTAAATAGAAGCATAAGCTTTTTAACTACAATTTGTTACGGAGATGTAGAGAAAGTCATGTGAATGGAACACATCAGATTTTTTTTTTTTTTAAAGGGAGAAGTCATTTCTTTACAAATGATATTGAATATCGTTTCCCTTTATTAATTCCTTTTTTTAACAGCACTACCCCGTCAATAAGCCAATTGCTCCTGAGTGAAAAGATTTGTCATTGTTAATAAAGTGAAATTTTGTTTGGATAAAGCTTGCTTTCATAAATTATTCTTCCAATGATTAACAAAGATTATACTAAAGATAATCTATATTATTATCCTTCCTCTGTAGTAAATATCAAACTAAGGATAATTAGTATGAATTAAACGAAGCACCAAAACATCCCAAATAAAAATATAAAATTGAGCTGTGTAACCTTATAGTAAAATTCTGATGTGTACCATTCACATGACTTTCTCTACATCTTCTACAACAAACTTCATACATAAGATCGTTCTTTCTGCACCTTGCTAATTGTGGTACTCATTAGCACAATGTTCTTATTACTTACTTCCGTAGAAGTAGGAAGAAAATTAGGGAATACACTAGGCTAAACCGATAGTCAAATGTTTTAAAAGCTGTCGTTAAGCGATTGTCATTATAAATCACTTCATTTCTTGGCCAGGAGTAGAACAAAAGAAAAACGGACACTCCCGTCTGAGAAAAGTAAAAGTACTTCACAACTGAAACTAATAACAATGAGTACCTCGAAAACGGTAAGCTCCACGAGAAAAATGTATATGACATAAGTTGTGTATTTTAAAAAAACCTACATTTTTTGTATAGTAAGGTTTTGTCTATCTCTTACGGTTTACTAGTTATGGCAAATTAAGCAAAATTCATCCAGAATAAACAGGTCTTCAGGTGCTATTCCCAGAAAATTCAAGATATACAGTTTATTGGTCAGGTAAATATCTTTAATATACGATATTTTAATCAAAATCGTTAAAGCCATTTTTAAGAAAATCAAAATTTTTGAAAAAAGTTCCATGTAAAGGGTAGTTTCGGGTGGGAGGACTTTCCTCAAAATCTTCGTGTCGTATCCCTGGAAGATACTATACTTAATACCAGATTTGGTATTTTAGCTACTATTCGTTTTTGAGTTATCGTGTTCACAGACACACGGACACACACACACACACACACACACACACACACACACACACACACGGACCTTTTCCTGAAAATGCTTTTTATGGATACAGGGAGTCCTTAAACATGTATTTCCGGTGAAATCTCGACATCCAATTTTTGGGTGGAATGCAATACTTCTCTATCCCTATGTACATTGTACATACGGGGCTAGAGAAAGTAAAAATCTGATGTGTTCCATCCACATGACTTTCTCTACACCTCTGAAACAAATTATTGTTAAAAAGCTTATGCTTCTATTTAATTCATGCTAATCGAGAAAACAGCAGAAATAATCTTATAACTTGCTTCCTTGTAAGTAGAAGCGAAATAAGGGAGTACCATAGGTTAAAGTGATAGTCAAAAGCTGGTTGCTACGTGACTGAAGTTCCTGTGTTTGTATGGACAGGAGTTGACAAATTCCTGTATGAGAAAAGCATGTTTTTCAAAGTTGAAATCAAAATAAAGGCATGTCTCAAAAACGATCAACTCCACAAAAAAAAAAATGCATATAACATAAATTGTGTGTTTTAATGTGCTCTACATTTTCTGTGTGATAAGTTTTTATCTATCTCTTACGTTTTAGCAGTTATGCAAAAGTCCGTAAAGTTCATCCAGAATAAAGAAGTCTTCAAAGGCTATTCCCAGAAAATTCAAGATACACATTTTAATCGTCAGGTAAATACCTGTAATATACGAAATTTTAATAAAAATCGCTAAAGTCATTTTTGAGAAAATAAAAAATTTCGAAAAAAAGTTCCATGTGAAGGCTAGTTGGAGGAGAGGGGATTTTCTTGAAAATTTTCGTGTCGTATTCTTGAAAGATACCAAACTTAAATATAAAGTTTGGTAGTCAACGGTCTTTTCGTTTTTGAGCTATGCTGTCCACAGTCACACAGACACACATAGGGACCATTTTCCAAAAATGCTCTTTTTTTGATTCAGGGGGACACAAAACATGTATTTCCAGTTAAACCTTGGTATCGAATTTTTGGGTGGAATATAATACCTTCTCTATACACTATGTACATAGTAGGTGTAGAGAAAATAAAAAGAAATAAGTGTGGAGTAAATGACACTGTACGATTTCTTCAAGAACTTTACACAAGGTTATGTTCAACTCCTTGAGAGTCATGCATAGATTTCTACTGTTCATTTGTTTACACATTACAACATAGCTCCATTTTTATTAGATCTACATGATATGTGTTGCACTCTAGTGAGCGGTCACTAATTTAAATTGATTCAAGACATTGTGAGGCTTGAAACTCTGTGTTCAGAAATTAAATTATTTCTCAGGCATAATAAAAATAAATTATGACGACATGGGTGCAGACTATCTTAATCTTAGAGTTAACAGGCTCTCCAATTAGCTCTATTGTAGGTACATTTGCATTTTCTGTGCTTAAGTTTGCAGCTATTTTGATACTAATTGGTCCACTTCTACCAACTCATCAGCTTCCTACATCACCACATAAACACTCATTTTCACTTTGGAAATTTGCCAGTTCTACTTTATCAGAGCTAATAGGAGCATTGTGAAATTCTATCGAAGGGACGATTTTGAGCTTTGCCTGTGATGAGCTAGCAGAATCCGTATTTATGATAACGTTTAAAGTATCTTCTAAGGCATTGTGCATAACGTAAAAGAAAATCAGATGTATACCATTCACATGACTTTTTCTATATCCCTGCAACAAATTATTCTTAAAAACCTTATACTTCTACTTACCTTATGAGCAGAAATAGTCTTATTACTTGCTTCCTTGTAAGTAGAAGCGACATAAGGGACTACCATAGGTTAAAATGATAGTCAAAAGCTGGTTGCTATGTCTATGAAATTCCTTTGTTTATATGGATAGGAATTGACAAATTCCTGAATGAGAAAAGTATGTTTTTCATAGCAGAAACCAAAAATAAAGAATGTTTCAAAAACGACGAACTCACGAAAAAAAGGTATATAACATAAAGTGTGTGTTTTAACGTACTCTACATTTTTTGTGCAGTAAGTTTTTGTCCATCTCTTACGGTTTAGCAGATATTCAAAATTCAGTAAAATTCATCCAGAATGAACTACTCTTCAGAGGCTATTCCCAGAAAAATCAAGATAAACCTATTATTTTTCAGGTAAATGTCTTTAATATACGAAATTTTAATCAAAATCGTTAGAGCCATTTTTGAGAAAATCAAAATTTTCGAAAAAAGTTCCATGTAAAGGGTAGTTGGGGTGGGGGGATTTTTCTCAAAAACTTCGTGTCGCATGCCTGGAAGATACTAAACTTAAATACCAAGTTTGGTATTTTACCTACTTTTCGTTTTTGAGCTATCGTGTTCACAGACACACGGACACACTGACACACGGACACACTGACACACACACACACACACACGGACTTTTTTGTGAAAATGCTTTTTTTGGATATTGGGGACCCTAAAACATATATTTCCGGTGAAATCTCGGTATCGAATGTTTTGGTGGAGTGCAATACTTTCTCTATACACTATGTACATAGTGCGTATGGAGAAAGTAAAAAGGGCTTTTTTGGAAAAAGGTACGCATCTGTATGTCTGTGTCTGTGGAAAGCATAGCTCAAAAACGAAAAGACCGTTAAATACCAAACTTGCCATTTAAGTTTGGTATCTTCCAAGGTTGCGACACGAAGATCCTCAAGAAAATCCCTCCACCCCAACTACCCTTTACACGGAACTTTTTTTGAAAATTTTGATTTTCTAAAAAATGGCTCTAACGATTTTTATTAAAATATCGTATATTACCTGACAAACAAAATGTATATCTTGAATTTTCTGGGAATAGCCTCTGAAGACTACTTTATTCTGGATGAAGTTTACGGAATTTTGCATAACTGCTAAACCGTAAGAGATGCACAAGCACTTACCACACAAAAAATGTAGAGCACGTTAAAGCACACAATTTATGTTATATACATTTTCTTCGTGGATTTGATCGTTTTTTCGATATTCCTTGTTTTTGGTTTCAGCTTTAAAAAACTTACTTTTCTCTTGCAGGAATTTGTCAATCCTGTCCATACAAACAGGTTATATAGCAACCAACTTTTGACTATCACTTTAACCTATATTACTCCCTTTTTTCGCTCCTACTTACAAGGAAGCAAATAAGACTATTTTTGCTAATTTTTCCTGGATTAGAATGAAATAAATTGGTTGCATAAGCTTTTTATCAATATTTTGTTGCAGAGATGTAGTGAAAGTCATGTGAGTGGAACACATAATCACATTTTTTTAGTACCTCTGACACGCGCTTGCAGTTTTTGCTGCAACGTGACTAAGAGAAGGAATGTCGTATTGTCAGTATTTGTATTTAACTATGACATTTTTTTAACACAGGGAAAAATATAAATAACAGGTATATGTTTGTTTATTAAATTTTATTTTACGTCACTTAGTAATATCGCGACAGATCTGTTAGGCAGATGGTAGACAGTTGCCTTCTAGCTCTCATCTCCATTTTTCTAAGCGACAAGCAGATGTTTCAAGGTGCCGTCTAGTTAGCTATTTCACTACTCGGATGATGCCGGCGCCATCTATTTTCTGTTTTACTATTGTTTAAGACTGAAGGAGGGAACTGTGGGTCGCAATATCAAGTATCGAATGCGGTATTTTCCTTGGCGATTAAAGGAAACTACGAAATAATCACAGCTGGATTGGTCACCCACGGGATTTGAACATAGGATCTCCCGAATCCGGGTCACAGGCGTTACCACAGGCTCGGTAGATATTCTTACTTTCTCTACACGCACTATGTACATATCGGTATCCACCAAAAATTTCGATACCGATATTTCACCAGAAATATAATATAATATTATGTTTTAGGATCCCCTGTATCCAAGAAAAGCATTTTCAGAAAAAGGTCCGTGTGTCCGTGAACACGACAGCTAAAAAACGAAAAGTCGGTAAAATACCAAATTTTAGTATCTTGGAGGAATACGACACGAAGGTTTTGCGAAAAATCCCCCCACCCCAAAATACCCTTTACGTGGAACTTTTTTCGAAAATTTTGATTTTCTTAAAAAGGGCTCTAACGATTTTAATTAAAATATCGTATATCAAAGCTATTTACCTGACAAATAAAATGTATATCTTGAATTTTCTAGGAATAGTGTCTGAAGATTACTTCATTTTGGATGAATTTTACGAAATTTTGCATCACTGCTAAACTGTAAGAGATGGACAAAAACCTACCACACAAAAAATGTAGAGGACGTTAAAACGCCCAATTTATTTTGTATACATTTTTTTCGTAGAGTTGATGTTTTTGTGATATTCCATATTTTTTGGTTTCAACTGAGAAAAGCTGGCTTTCACTTTAACCCATTGTACTCCCTTATTTCGCTCCTACCTACAAGGAAGCAACTAATAAGACCGTTTCCGCTATTTTTTGGTTGAGTAACATGAAATAAATAGAAGCATAAAGTTTTTAAACAATAAATTGTTGCAGAGAATGTGAATGAAACACATCAGATTTTTACTTTCTCTGTACTTGCTATGTATATAGTGTATAGAGAAGGTATTGCACTCCACCAAAAAGTTCGATACCGAGATTTCACCGGAAATATATGTTTTAGGGTCCCTTGTATCCAAAAAAAGTATTTTCAGAAAAAGGTCCGTGTGTGTGTCCGTGTGTCTGTGAACACGATAGCTCAAAAACGAAAAGTCGATAAAATACCAAACTTGGCATTTAAGTTTAGTATCCTCCAGGGATGCGACATGAAGGTTTTGAGAAAATTCCCCCCACCCCAAACTACCCTTTACATGGAACATTTTTGAAAATTTTGATTTTCTAAAAAATGGCGCTAACGATTTTGATTAAAATATTGTATATTAAAGATACTTATATGAAAAATAAAATGTATATTTTGAATTTTCTGGGAATAGCCTCTGAAGACTAATTTATTCTCCCTCAATTTTACGGACTTTTGCATAACTGCTAAACCGTAAGAGATGGACAAAAATTTACCACACAACAAATGTAGAGCACCTTAAAACACACAATTTATATTAGATACATTTTTTTCGTGGAGTTGATTGTTTTTTAGATATTCCTGGTTTTTTTTCAGCTATAAAGAGTTATACTTTTCTCATACAGGACTTTTTGAACTCGTGTCCATACAAGTAAAGGAACTTCAGTCGCAGAGCAACCAGCTTTTGACTATCACTTTAACCTATTTCGCTTCTACTTACAAGGAAGCAAGTAATAATACTATTTCTGCTAATTTTTACTGCATTAGATGAAATAAATAGAATAATTTGTTGCAGTGATATAGAGAAAGTCCTGTGAATGGAACACATCAGATTTTTGTAAAGGCGATTCTAATTTCTTGTGCCGCTATTTATAGATATGCTTTTGTCAGACGAAATAATGTGAGACATTCAAAATAAACATTTTACAAAGAATGAATAAGTTTTGAGTTATCGTTAGTAGGAGCAATTTTTAATGTCAGTGCTCTTGCTAACAGAACTATTTTGCCCTCTCTCTCTCTCTCTCTTTCTCTCTCTGAAAGCCCTCACTTCAATGATTCGGCGCGGTAAGTGATCTACGATACCGATCCCTTATCGAATAGGATTTTTCAATTTTGTTCTCTTATTTTTAAACTTTTTAAACATGTCAAATGTGAAAGAGAATTCATAGTAACATAGCTGTTAGTCCAAAAGTAGAAGTCAAATTACGGAAAGAGAGAAGAGGCGGAGGGGGGGGGGGGAGGGTTTGAGGGCATAAACCTATCCTGGTGTAAACAACTATAAGCTTCTCCGGAATGGTCATAAGTGAACAAGAGAAAAGCGTAATCGCTCCTGAGGAGAAAAGTATTACATTGCAACATCCTCCACACGATTTGATAAAGCAGTTAATACACCAGCATTATAAGATTTAACATTCTGATAATAAATAACTAAACAATAATAAACTAATCCTAAGGCGGTGCTCGAACCCTTGCAAATTAGACTGACTAATTGTTTGCAGCTTTCACGAGAGGTATGTGATAGTTTGGAATCAGCATAAAATCAAAATATTTTTAAAACGTAAATATACCTTTCGCATTTTCGAGATATGCAAGCATCAAATTAATATTATTAGAGTTATTTAGCAATGCATGTTAGGTTTTAATTTTTAAAACATGATATAATTTTCACTAGAATTGGATAATTCTGACTGCATTGTTGACTACCATTAAATAACCGCGAAGAGTACCATTCCAAATTTGGTTGAGTGTTAAGCATAGCTTCACAACCAGATAATCGATTTAAAATCTTCAGAATGAGAAATCATTAATAGCCATTGCGGCAGGGGCGGCTCGTCCTTACGTGCTGAAGAGCTGCAGCACGCTACTTTTTTTTTCTTCTAAATTACATAACAGACATGCTGAAGGACCATGTAACAAACATAACACATTATGGTAGTAATAAGAAAGGCAGCACTGCCAATGACGAACTCTCGAAGCAAGGTAAACACGCAAGTTTAGCTAATGGAATGCATCCACGTGCTCAAAGCGATCAAGCACGGTAGGTGAATATTGCGCTTGCGTAGAACCTTCCCCTCTTACCCCCCCTGACGGTCGCTGACCCATCGTTTTCGCACTGCTACGTGCTGCGTTTGGCTAAAGCACGGAATCAATGAAATCGCTACGAGTGTTAGTTCTTTTCCTTATAATCGTTTTGGCAGCAGACGAAACAGCCCTGCCACACTCACCTAAGTGCCACACTAAACATCAGAATTTAGTGAAATTAATTAAAGCGTATTACAACGTTTTATTTTAGTTATAATAACTAATTATATCTTTGTGATACAAACTGAGCCATAAAAGGACTATTATCTCCATACCTTATTCACATTGGAACGTACAGAACATTGTTTGTTATATTGTTTGTTAACATTGGTAACCATAAGTTCATATTGGCGCAATGTGTTACTTCCGCAAATGTGAAATCTAACAGGCCCACGTGTATCACATTGAAACAAAGTGTTCTGTTGTGTAAATGTTATTCAGTGTCAGTTTTCAGTTTATTTCCAACTGTGATCGCACTTTATTATATTTCAGTATCATTCAGTGTAGGTTTGTGTTACTTTCATAGGTAAGAAAACTTTAGTCATACATAATGAATATAGTTGATGAGCTGTTAAAAACTCCCTTTTCAAGGCGATCGTTAGATGAAAAGATCAGGATAAAAAATTTAGTTCGACCTACTCCTGATCTAAAAATTGAACAGAAAGCAAAAGGAAGTAAAAATTCTATTTACACAAGAAAGTTTAACACAAATATATATGACAACAGTGACTGGATCTGTGGTTGTGAAATCAGAAACGCGCTCTTTTGCTTTCCTTGCCTCTTGTTTGGAAGTACAGATTCGTGGTCTACGACTGGTGTTAAAGATCTAGGTCATGTTAATGAATATATAAAAAAACATTCAAATAGCAAGAAGCATATGAAAAACTCGCTTGACTTCTCAATGCTTGGAGGTGTAAATATTGCAACGCAGCTAAGCAGGGCATATCAAGATGCTACACAAAAACATAATGAACAGGTTGAGAAAAATAGATACATATTATCCAGGATAATAGACTGCATCAAATTTTGTGGGGCCTTTGAGCTTGCTTTGCGTGGACATGATGAGACGGAAACGTCAGATAATCCCGGCGTGTTTTTAGGCCTTATAAATCTATTGGGCAGTATAGACAGTGCGATGAAAGAGCATACCGAAAGCAATAAGGTGTTCAAAGGATTATCTAAGACCATCCAGAATGAACTACTTGATTGCATGTTGGAAGTGTGCCACGAAGAAATTGAAAGAGAAATGAAGGAGGCAGCCTATGTTGCTATCATGGCAGACGAAACCACTGATATCACTGAAAAAATTCAGTTGGCATTAATTTTTAGATATGAAAGGAACGGCTTTATTTATGAACGGTTTTGGGGATTTTTTAATCCATCTGATCAGACCGCTAATTCTATTGCCGGTTGTATTTTGAAAGAAGTGGACACCCTTTTTAAGGATGATCGCCATAAAATCATCGCCCAGACTTATGACGGTGCGTCTGTAATGAGCGGCAACACAGGAGGCGTGCAGATCAAGGTGAAAGAACACTATCCTCTCGCACAGTATGTACATTGTTACGCCCATCAATTAAATCTGGTTATGGAGAAAGCAGCTTCTCAAAATCAGTCCGCCAGAATATTCTTCTGCAGTCTCTCAGTTTTCCAGCATTTTTTTCAAGATCTCCACAGCGTTTAGCAGCATTGGAAGCAACTGTTGCTCGAAGAGTTCCTCGAGGATCTGCAACAAGATGGAATTTCAAGTCTAGGACTGTTAACACCGTATATGAACACAGAGAATCTCTGATCGATTGTTTTGACGAATTAGAACAATCTTTATCAGATAGGACAGTGCAAGAAGCTCGTGGCCTGCGGCATAATTTGGAGGATGGAGAATGTAATTTCTGGCTTGCTTTTTTCAGAAAATAATGCCACATGTAGACATTTTGTATAATCAGCTACAAGCAAGACAGATGGATGCAGTGAAGGCAAAAAATGCAGTCCAATCTTTTGCCAAAGCAATTGATGCCGTGCGAAGTAGAACGGATGATATAGCACACCAGATTCAGACATCTAACGTCCACGTTACAAAAAGACGTCGTAGGGAAACTAACTTAGGAGTAGATGCCAAGGAAGTATGTGACCGAATAATATCGGAGGTACACAGCCGCTTTGAGTCCACAGAACATCTTGATGCTGCAAAACTATTGGATGCAAAAAACTTTGAATTATTTTCTCAAGTTTTTCCTGAAACAGAACTCGGCATTGTCTGTGATCGATACAAAGATCTCGACAAAAACAAGCTCCGAACCGAACTTAGCATTTTATATGAGCATCCGGAATTCAGGAAAGTAGAAGGTGCTCTTCCACTCTTGCAGTTGACACTAAAAATTAATCTGCAAAAAACTTTTAGTGAAGTGACAAAGGTTTTAAGAATTGTTGTGACTATTCCCATGTCAACTGCAGAACCAGAACGATGTTTCTCCTCTTTGAAGAGGATAAAAACCTTTCTGAGGAACACCATGTGTCAGGATCGCCTTACCTCTCTGGCCATGCTATCCATAGAGAAGAAATTCGTTACAAATATCAGGGATTTCAACGTCAGAGTGATGGACAAATTCTGCATGAAGAAACATCGGCGTATGGACTTCATTTTTCGAAACTAGGTGAGTTGCATGCATTTTTTTTCCCCCGTGCAGCACGCTACTTGTTTTAGGCACGAGCCGCCACTGCATTGCGGCATATTTTATAAAAATCTGATGTGTTCCATTCACATGAATTTCTCTACATCTCTGTAAAAATTATTGTTAAAAAGCTTATACTTCTATTTACTTCATGCTAATTGAGAAAAAATAGCAGAAATAGTCTTATTGCTTGCTTCCTTGTAAGTAGAAGCGAAAAATGGGAGTACCATAGGTTAAAGTGGTAGTCAAAAGCTGGTTGCTATGTGACTGAAGTTCCTTTATTTGTATGGATAGGAGTTGACAAATTCCTGTATGAGAAAAGCATAAGCTGAAGTCAATACAAGGAATATCTAAAAAAAAAAAAGGATCAACTCCTCAAAAAATGTATACGTCAAAAATTGTGTGTTTTATCGCACTCTACATTTTTTGTGTAGTAAGTTTTTTCTATCTCTTACGGTTTGCCAGTTATGCAAAATCCCGTAAAAATTCATTCAGAATAAAGTAGTCTTCAGAGGCTATTTCCAGAAAATTCAAGATATGCATTTTATTCGTCAGGCAAATATGTTTAATATACGGTATGTTAATCAAAATCCCTAGAGCCATTTTTAAGAAAATCAAAGTTTTCGAAAAAATGTCCATATAAAGGGTAGTTTTGGAAAGGGGGATTTTTCTCAAAATCTTCGTATCGCATGCCTGGAAGATACTAAACTTAAATACCCAGTTTAGTATTTTACCGACTTTTCGTTTTTGAGTTATCGTGTTCACAGACACACGGACACACACGGACCTTTTTCTGAAAATGTTTTTTTTTTTTTTTCGATACATGGAACCCTAAAACATATATTTCCGGTGAAAACTTATCGAATATTTCTGTGGAGTACAATACCTTTTCTATACACTATGTACACAGTACGTATAGAGAAAGTAAAAACGACCTTGGTTGCTGAATAAAAATATTATTTTCACTCTTGCCTATGAACTATTCTGAACCCTTATTCATATTTTCATATTGACTTCTTTCTCTTTTCCGGTGTGTGTCGTAATTTAGTTAGAAATCCGGTTTTTGAGACAGAGTCAGTACGAAGATCGGGTTTTAAAGCGACAGACAACCTACCGCACACTCTCGCGCTAACTCCTCTAATTTATAGATATGGAAAGAGAAAAGCGGTCCTTAGTCACAGTTTTAGAGTTGAGTGCTGGAAACAATGGTTGGTACTGGTCTTCTCCAGGGTGTGGCGTTTCATATTCTCCACGCTGACGTCTACATTCACTTGCCAAAACAAAAAAACAAAACAGGGCTTCCACTCGAAGGCCTACTTTATCTGAGGCTCCTATCCTCTCGCATGTCAGCTCCACCTGCCATTTTCCCCTGTTTCCTTTCATTTTTTGTTTGTTTTTACAGCATTACACTTTCAAAGATCTTACAAATCTGTTCAGTGGCTTAACCTACGCAAATATTCTGAGTTTCTTAGGCACCTTCTTAAATAAATATATGCAAATGTAAAAATCTGATGTGGTACACTCACATGACTTTCTCTAGCTGTTCTACAAACTTCATACATAAGATTCTTCTTCTTTCTGCACCTTGCTAACTGAGTACTCATTAGCACAATGTTCTTATTACTTAGTTCCGTAGAAGTAGGAAGAAAATAAGGGAATACACTAGGCTAAACCAATAGTCAAATGTTTTAAAAGCTGTCGTTATGCGACTGTCATTACACATCGCTTCTTTTCTTGGCCAGGAGTAGAGCAAAAGAAAAACGGACACTCCCGTCTGAGAAAAGTATAAGTATTTCACAACTGAAACTAATAACAATGAATACCTTGAAAACTGTAAGCTCCACGAGAAAAATGTACATGTCATAACTTGTGTATTTTAACAAGACTTAAATTTTTCGTATAGTAAGCTTTTGTCTATTTCTTACGGTTTACTAGTTATGCCAAATTAAGCAAAATTCATCCAGAATAAACAGGTCTTCAGAAGCTATTCCCAGAAAATTCAAGATATACATTTTATTTGTTAGGTAAATATCTTTAATATATGATATTTTAATCAAAATCATTACAGCCATTTTTAAGAAAATCAAAATGTTCGAAAAAAGTTCCATGTAAAGGGTAGTTTGGGGTGGGGGAATTTTTCTGAAAATCTTCGTATCGCATCCCTTAAATACCAAGTTTAGTATTTTAGTTACTTTTCGTTTTTGAGTTATCGTGTTCACAGACATACGGACACACACACACGGACCTTTTTCTGAAAATGCTTTTTTTGGATACAGGGGGTCCTAAAACATGTATTTCCGGTGAAATCTTGGTATCGAATTTTTGGGTGGAATACAATATTTCCCTATCCCTATGTACATTGTACATATGGGGGCTAGAGAAAGTAAAAATGAGGAAAGAATTGAACGACCCGCCCCGCCATCACCATAACCACCACCACCACCACCAATAATAATAATAATAATAATAATAATAATAATAATAATAATAATAATAAAGAATCTGATAAGGATATTATTATGGATTTTACTTCTTATTCTGATATACATCTATATGTCAGCTGATATAGATTACACAATGTTTAACGTAAAATATACAGTTTTTATGCAACTGACACATTCAGTTGTGATCGCTATATTTAAATTATAATATGCTATAAACGCTATAGAATAGGTAGATACAAAATGCCAGCATACTAGCAGAGATGTATAGAAAATGTTGTGGATGTATATATGGAAATAATTTTGCTATGATTTATTTATTTTTTACTTAAATAGCACATCTTAGTTACATTAATATAACACACAAAGTTTGACCCGCCAGCTCTTCATGACTAGGCTAGCAAGAGGTTTTGATTCTCACCGAGCTATAAAATCAGGAAGCACCCAGCTCATTGTTGCAGAAAAATATAAGGGCCGCATTATCGAATCTCGTTCAAACTGAGATATCGAATAATTTTTACTTTCTCTACACGTACTATGTACATGGTGTTTAGAGAAGGTATTGTATTCCACCCCGAAATTCGATACTGAGATCTCAATTGGAAATACATGTTTTGGGTCCCCCTGATTCCAAAACAAAATTGTTTTTTGAAAAGGGTCGTGTGTGTGTGAGTGTGTGTGTGTGTGTGTGTGTGTGTGTGTGTGTGTCTGGGTGTCTGTGGACAGCATAGCTTAAAAACGAAAGCACCATAAGTTTCGTATCTTGCAAGGATGCGACACAAAGATTTTCAAGAAAATCTTCCCACACCCAACTACCCTTTACATGGAACTTTTTTTCGAAATTTTTTATTTTCTCAAAAATAGCTCTAATGATTTTGATTAAAATATCGTAGATTAAAGAAGTTTACCTCATAATTAACATGTATATCTTGAATTTTCTGGGAATAACCTCTGAAGACTACTTTATTCTGGATGAATTTTGCGGAATTTTGTATAACTGCTAAACTGTAAGAGATGCACAAAAACTTAACACACAAAAATGTTGAGCACATTAAAATTATGTCGTACACATATTTTTTGTGGAGTTGGTCGTTTTTGAGATATCCCTTGTTTTTTGTTTCAGCTTTGAAAAACATACACTTTTCTCGTACGGGAATTATTCAACTGCTGTCCATACAAACAAAGGAACTTCAGTCACATACCAACCAGCTTTTGACTATCACTTTAACTTATACTACTCCCTTATTTCACTTCTACTTACAAGGAAGCAAGCAATAAGACGATTTTTGCTATTTTTTTCTCGATTAGCATGAAGTGAATAGAAGCATAGGTTTTTTAACAAGAATTTAATGCAGAGTTGTAGAGAAAGTCATGTGAATGGAGCACATAAAATTTTTTTACCACGGTTTCACCTCTTCCTATCATAAATGTTTCGGGTATTTCCCAGTTCTATGAAATTGATTTACTAAACGGCAGGTTAAATTTCTTCATGTGTAAATCTAAATGGACTGACAAAGCTAGCTGTTAAACCTATGTGGTTATGTGAAGGTCGCCAAAAAGGTCATTTATTTCAAATAAGGTTTTCCCGAAATATTCGTTAATTTTCATTTAAGTTTACCAGTGCTGTGGACTAGATTTGCTGTCACCTAAGTACATTTAAAGCTATCAATTTCTTCTAAAAGTTCATGGCAGACAAAACCTGTAACGAATGTGTTTGAAGTACTCAAATAGAACTTGCTTGAATTCTCTATGGATTAGCATGTAAAGTCTCACCATTATCAATGAATTTTATGTAACTGGGATAACATGATAGGTATGTAGTGTGAAGCAAAGCGCTCATGGAAATATTCAGCTTGTGTCAAATAAATGTATCGTGAAATTAACCATATTATTAATTAATGTAGATCTGGTTTGTGATAAACATGTATTATCACCAGCTATGATTGCTTTTAAATTAAGAATAACAATATATTTTAAACATGAATTCGAAAAATGACAGAGAAAACACACTGCTGTCTATAGTTCCTGCATCCTGCATATAACCAAGTAGGGAATAGTGGAATTTAAAAAAAATCCTATAATTTGAAATAACTTCTGAGAAAAATTCACATCATGCTTACGGTAAGATGGAGGGAAAGATCGCGGTTATGTTGTAGATATTGAAAACCATTTGCTTCTATTTTAAATCATTCTTTATTATTGAGAGATATGTTGCCCCTAATTATGAAAATTAAGTTTTTATCTCGCTTATGTCTCGTTATGACATTTTTCCCATTTATAGTGTTATTCTTATTTTTGTGTAATGTTGGCTGTACGAATTATGTTTTCTTTAGACTAGAAACACTATAGCAGGTAGTTCGACCTTTGACACACATCTGATCTAACTTCTCGATAAGATACCTGCCTTTCTCCCAGGACTAGATAGTTCGTGGTGAGGAACATTTTGGAGCATTTTGAATAACTGGCGCAACAGATCTGGACATGTGAAAATCTTAACGAGAGCTAGGAAGCGAGTTGTACTTTCAGATAAGCAGTTCACCAGTCGAATCATGTATGCTGGAGGGGTGCCTGTCACAGTCAATGTCAAATATCTGTCACCTCTTATGCACCTGCACTGATAAACATGTGTTTTCATATGTATATTTATATCTATAAAACATCTATACAAATGGCATTAAATATAAACAATGTCAATCGTCTGCCTCCAATTCTTCCACACCTGACACTCCTTCGTCTTCGCTCACGTCATTGTCATCAACAACGTCATTGCTACTTTCTGAACCATTATTCTGGATTAGTATTCTTTCTTTTTGATTTTCTACAATTCTTTTTAATGATTTTCAATGTTCACAACATGTCGACATACATTTTCCCATTCTGGCCTGCCAATTTCTGTAATTCGCTGGCGCCACAACTGTTCCACATCTGTTAATTTAAAAGTGCTTTATTAAGTTTTATTTTTCTTTCTTTCTTATCTTTGAGAACCTTGGAAACAGAGCTCGATGAAATATCAGTTGCCTTGGCTACTCTTTCATTCACTTTCTACACGCTTTTGGAGAACTCGGTTGAACATACATTTTCTTCCTTTATCTCTACCTCTTGTTTCATGAAGTCAAGGATATTTGCAATTATTTATCTGATCTAAGTAATACCTTGCCACTTAACTTTGAAAACGTAGGAGCCATGGTTAAAAAGATAAAATAAATAAAATGAACACTATTTGCTGCCCACTTTGAATACAAACATATGCGGAACACTTTAGATGCAGACTGTACAGAGTTTGTTCACTGTGACTTTAAGTAAGCAAAGTATCATAGCACAAACTGCGATAAGCCTGGCTCGGTAGCTGGGTTGAAGTTCAGGATCACGATTCCACACGAACTTCATTGAAAATCTATTTCATATCAGCAGTCATTCAATCAATCCAATAGGAAACTTTTTGGGGTGTTATTAGAGTGTGTAATGCTTTAAATAATAGGTTCATAATCTTATCATCATCAACAAGAACAATGTCATGGTTTAGGACTGTTGACTTTTATCTCCATTAAGTTGTTCCTAACCATCTTCTTTCTACCAACTACCCAGCTGTACTTTTTCTTTTGGGTTATTGTTTGATATTTCTTTTCCTGGTGTTCTATCTTCGCAGTCTTTCCAATTTATTCGACGACGTTTTGTTGCTTCGATTATGTTGTTGATTTTCAACTCCCTCCTTATTCTTTCAGCTCGTTTTTTACTCTGCAAAGTACAGCATTCGACATACTCAAGGAATTTCATTCCATATACTGCCTTTTCTTATGTGCCATCTTTCAGCACAACCCAGCTTTAAGTAATACCATGCGGTGTACGGGTTGCGTGTTTCCCTCAGATTTAACAAGTCCTGGGTTCGAAACTCACTCAGCGTGAGGGATAAGGCTTATTCCGGGGTTTTCCCTTATCTTGTAAAAGTGATCTAGAACTATAAGCTAAAGGGCTCCCAGACTCATGCGAGCATCGATTCACTCATTTCATTTATTGTCCGATATTTCGTACGGGTTACGTTAAATTTTAAATATGCAATAATAATAATAATAATAATAATAACAACAATATTGAAAAACAAAGCACAACCACCAAAAAACAGCCTCCAAAGGCTCTGAAAGCTCCTTTCCAAAAGTTTTTCTTTGTGTACAGCGAATAGTTCCGTAAATATATAATTTAGTTTTACTGTATACTATATCCGGAGTAGATTTCTTCATTATGCTATTATGAATATATAACTATTGTTACTTCCTCTACACGTATATGTACATAATGTATTGCACCCAAATATTCGATACCGATGTTTAACTAGAAATACATATTTTGAGACCCCTGAATCCAAAACAGCATTTCTAGAAAACTATCCGTGTGTGTGTGATTGTGTGTGTGTGTGTGTGTGTGTGTGTGTGTGTGTGTGGGAAGCATAGCTTAAAAACGAAAAGACCGTTAAATACCAAACTTGGTATTTAAGTTTTGTATCTTCCAAGGATGTGACACGAAGATTTTCAAAAAAATTCCCCACCCCAACTACGTGGAACATTTTTCGAAAATTTGTATTTGCTCAAAAATGCCTCTAAAGATTTTTATATAAGTACTGTATATGTAAATATTTTTATGACAAACGAAATGTACATCCTGGATTTTCTGGGAATAGCTTCTGAAGACATTTTTATTCTGGATGAATTTCGCTAATTTTGCATAACTGGTAAACCATAAGAGATAGACAAAAACTTGCTAAACAAAACTTGTAGAGTTCGTTAAAGCACACAATTCATGCTATAAACATTTTTTTTTTTGTGGACTTGACCGCTTTTGAAACATTCTTTATTAATGGTTTCAGTTTTAAAATACTTACACTTTTCTTATTCGGAACTTGTCAGCTCTTGAGCATACAAATAAAGGCACTGCGATCACTGGGCAACCAAGTTTTGACTGTCGCTTTCGCCTAGCGTATTCCCTTATTTCCATTCTATTATTACAAGAAAGCAAGAAAAAGGCATTAGCATGAAAGAAATGGACGAATAAGCTTAATTTGTTGTAGACATTTAGAGAAAGTCATGTGAATTGAACACAGATTTGTTTTCATTTGAGCTTACCAACACTTCTTTTAGATTTTTCATTGGAAACTTTAATTTCAAATCGTTTATCCACTGAACACGTGCTTTTGTTGTTTTGTTTTTAATTATTTTTTGCAAGGTATGGGCAAGTATAACACTTTCTCGGTTTCTCATTAGTAATAATAAGTGTATTATACAATCAGAATATTTCTAAAGAAAAATTAAATTTGGGAAGATACTAGAGGAAACGTGTATCAAATGACTAAACCGCAAAATACAGGGTGTTAATGAACTATACCGAAATATTTTCACAGATTATGTAGATTACAATAAGTCATTTGAGACAGGAGACTTACGGCCTGTTATTGAAATTTCGAAGTAACGGCTATAAGCTTCTGAAGTGCCAGTACGCCATATATCGCGGCACTTCGTCTGGAATGAAAAAAAAAAAATACAATAAAATTAATTTACTCTATGACAGTAATCGAACTCGTGGTCTTTAGGATAGCAGCTTCCCGGATTACGCATTAAGCCACCAGAGCAATTGAAAAAATGCCTCTAGAGTAAGCTACAAAACTCAAATTAATGAACGCTCAGGGTCGCACTGTCAAGTGATTAGTTTGAGAATTTACAGATTTTTGCAACATTAAATCTTGAGAACGCTAGCAACGAGCTGCTAAAAGTCGATATTTCTATACTCGGGCAGCAGTTTTAAAGACATTCTAAGCCGTTTTTTCAACCTGCTTTGCTTTAACTCCGACTTATCAGCTTCTGATACCCACACATTTAACGGGGACCATGCATCGCCGATCTCAAATTACTTATATAAATCTCGTGGACAATCTCGCAAATTATTTGGGTGTAGTTCATTAACACCCTGTATATTGATAAAATTTTTTGCCAGCTTGTCATTTGAAGTGTTACAATGGGCTAGAACACAATTACTGGTCTTTTAAGAAATGCTAAACTAAATGTTCTATCATAGATAAAATGTGACATTAAGACGATTTGGTATTTTTAAACAGTAAAGTAGGCTCAATTGAATGAACAGTACAGACACATTTTACTTGACAGATGGAACACCAGACTCACTGTCGGCAGGTTACATGGGTGTGTACTCCCACGGTGATGACGTCATCACCTCCACTCTTACTCAACTTTTGTTAAGATAGCGAATCGGTTTCACTTAGGTCATCTATTATGATTTCGCTTCAGTGCAAAGACGCTCTGGAACTGCCAATCAATCCGAAGCCAAATTTGTAGTAAAATCACGAAAATACATCGTGATCAGAGATGGGAAGTAAGATAAAGCTTAAACACGTTTGACTGTCAAGAATACACAAAGAACGTACATCCTCACACAAGGCTGTGTCGATGAACAATCCTTCAGGATGGCTAATGGGACATGACAGGCTACCCAAGCTTTCTGTTGCGTCAACCGCCATACAGCTCTCTAATAGCAAGCGTGTGTGTGTGTAAATGAACTACACCGAAATAATTTACGAGGTTGTGCACGTGACTGACATAAGTAATTTGAGATCGGCGATGCATGGTCCCCGTTAAATGGGTGGGTATCAGATGCTGATAAGTCGGTGTTAAAGCAAAACAGGTTGAAGAAATGGCTTAGAATGTCTTTAAAACTGCTGCCCGAGTATAGAAATATCGATTTTTAGCAGCTCGCTACTAGCGTTCTCAAGATTTAATGTCGCAAAAATCTATAAAATCTCGAACTAATCACTTGGCAGTGCGACACTGAGCTTCATTGACTACGTTCTTGAGGTAACCTACTCTGGAGTAATTTTTTCAACTGCTCTAGTGGCTTCTTTAATGCCGGCGCAAAACTTCTGGAATCGTGACCCTGACCATCAACCCAGCTACCGAACCTAGATTATGGAAGTTTGTGGTATGATACCTTGCTTATTTAAAGTCACAGCGAGCAAACTTTGTACAGTCTGCATCGAAACTGTTCTGCGTATGTTTGTATTCAACGTGGGCATTAAATGGTGTTCATTTTATTTTTTTAACCATGGCTCCTACGTTTTCAAAGTAAAGTGGAAAGGTATTACTTAGTCAGAGCAGAGAAATAATTGCAAATGTCTTTAACTTCATGAAACAAGAGGCAGAGATGAAGGAAGAAAATGTATGTTCCCCGAGTTCTTCAAAAGCCTGTAGAAAGTGAATGAAAGAATAGGCAAGGCAACTGATATTTCACTGAGTTCTGTTTCCAGGGTTCTCAAAGATAAGAAAGAAAGAAAGAAAAATAAAACAGTTGTGTCGCTAGCGGATTGCAGAAATTGGTGGGGCAGAATGGGAAAATATATGTCTACATGTTGAGAGCATTGAAAATCGTTAGAAAGAATTGTAGAAAATCAAATAGAAAGAATTCATATCCAGGTTAATTTGTGTAGAAAGTGGTGATAGCGTTGATGATGACAATGAGGTGAGTGAAGACGAAGGACTGTCAGGTGTGGAAGGCAGACGATTGACATTGTTTATATAGTAGGTCATTTGTATAGATGTTTTGTAGATATGAATATACATATGAAAACACATGTTTATCAGTGCAGGTGCATAAGAAGTGACAGATATTTGACATTGACTGTGACAGGCACTCTTCCAGCATGCATGAATCGACTGGTGAACCGCTTGTCTGAAAGTACAACTCGCTTCCTAGCTCTCATTAAGATTTTCACATGTCCAGATCTATTGCGCCGGTTATAACAGATTACCATCCTATTTGTAAGACTTACATCTCCAAGGATTTTCAAACCAATGTGAATAGTCTGTCGAGAAGCAAGTAAACTATAAATCCAGGATGAGTGATCAACCCAAGGGGGTGGAGAAGAAGGAAATAAAATATGCCAATATTAACATCAAAACATCCAATCCAAATAACTGGCACATTTTCGTTTCCTAATTTATTGGAAATTGTGTGATAATGTCATTCTCAATGAATGCAAACTCTGTTTCAGCTTGCCATTGCAGAAACGCTTACATCAGTTACTGAAACCCATGTTACCTGTATCATTTATTGAACAACAAGCGCCTGGCATTGCTGAAGACCCCCAGCATATAGGTAAATAGCGTATCACAAATGCTCTAGTGGCACAACGAACTCAATTTCGGTTCCACCAAAGTTCTTATATACTTTGCTTTTCAAATTTCCCCACGGATAAAACTCAATAGATTTTAATATTTGAGAATCTAATTGAGCGCGAATATTTAATAAGCTCTCGTCATTAAACATTTGTTATTCGAAACGATTTTATAGCTTGTGAGTTTAAACTCCGTTTTTTGATATAAAAACGCATATTATGTTCGCTCTTTAGAATTAAAAGTTGTGAATAGAATACCCATTTCACTTTCTCTACACGTACTATGTACATAATGTATAGAGAAGGTATTGTAATGCACCAAAAATTGGATACCGAGATTTCACCGGAAATATATGTTTTTGGGTCCCCTGTATCCAAAAAAAAAAAAAACGTTTTTCAGAAAAAGGTCCGTGTCTGTGTCCGTGTGTCTGTGAACACGATAACTCAGAAACGAAAAGTCGCTAATGTACCAAACTTGGTGTTTATGTTTGGTATCTTTCAAGGATGCGATACGAAGATTTTCAAGAAAATCCCACCATACCCAACGACCCTTACAAGTAAAAACTTCGAAAATTTTGATTTTCTTAAAAATGGCTCTAACGATTTTGATTATAATCTCTTATATTTAATATATATACTTCCAAATAAAATGTATATCTTGATTTTCTGGGAAGACTACTTTATTCTGAATGAATTTTACGGAATTTTGTATAACTGCTAAACCGTAAGAGATGGAGAAAAAGTTACCATTCAAAAAATATACACGTTAAAACACACCATTTATGATATATACATTTGTTTCGTGGAGTTGATCGTTTTTTTTTTTTAAGTATTCCTTTTTTTATGGTTTCAGCTTTAAAAAACTTTACTTTTCTCATACAGGAATTTGTCAACTCCTGTCCATACAAACAAAGGAACTTCAGTCACATAGCAACCAGCTTTTGACTGTTACTTTAACTTATGGTATTCTGTTATTTCGCTTCTAATTACAAGGAAGCAAGTAATAAGACTATTTTTTTCTCGATTAGCATGAAATAAATAAAAGCATAAACGTTTAAGCAATAATTTGTTGCAGAGATGTAGATAAAGTCATGTGAATGGAACATATCAGATTTTTTTATATATAAACGAATATGGTGTTCGCTCTTTAGAATTAAATGTTGTGAACAGAATCCCTAAATAACAATTTTATAGATTTAAAGTTTAACACGGAACCTTGATAGCTAATCCGTTGATGCAATTGGAAATACAAAAGATCGTGCATATCGTTAATTCTAAAGATTCGGAGAAGTAAATTAGCCAGCTCTACAAAAAATGTTATTATGTTGGAATAAAATCTGTAACAAAGTACCACGATCGGCGAATATAAGACAATAACGGATAAGATAAATGTATGTGTAAGCGTATATAGAAACAACAGTAATGCAATTTTCCGTTCAAGATTCGATTATATCAGATCTTATAAACAAAAGTACACAAATGATTCAACATTAAGAACAATTAATTAAACATTAATTTATCTTTCCTATTTATGTAGTTGTTTTATTCAAATGTGAAAATGGTTTGAGGTTGAAAAACAATAATTAAAATGTGGAGAAACTTCTAGGAGGCATTGGTTGGCAACGGCTGTTTCTGACAAATGATCAAAAACTTCACTGTGTGTTTTACTTTCTCTATACGAACTATATACATAGTGTATAGAGAAGGTATTGTACTCCACCCAAAAATTCGACACCGAGGTTTCACCGGAAATACATGTTTTGAGACTCCCTAAATCCATAAAAGGCATTTTTAGAAAAATGTCGGTGTGTGTGTCTGTCTGTGTGTATATGTGTGTGTCTGTGGGCAGCATAGCTCAAAAACACACCCCAAACTACCCTTTATGTGGAAAAAAATTTCGATGATTTTGATTTTCTAAAAAATGGCTCTAATGGTTTTGATTAAAATATCGTATATTTAAGATATTTACCTGACAAATAAAATGTATATCTTGAATTTTCTGGGAATAGCCTCTGATGATTACTTTATTCTGGATGAATTTTACGGAATTGTGCATAACTGCTAAACCGTAAGAAATGGATGAAACGTGTTACACAGAAAATGTAGAGCACATTAAAACACACGATTTATGTCATATACATTTTTTTCGTGAAGTTGATCGTTTTTGAGATATTCCTTGTTTTTGGTCTCAGCTTTGAAAAACTTTTAATTTTCTCATACAGGAATTTGTCAACTCCTGTCCATACAAACAGAGGAACTTCAGTCACATAGCAACCAGCTTTTGACTATCACTTTAACCTATGGTACTCCCTTATTTCGCTTCTTCTTACAAAGAAGCAAGTAATAAGACTATTTCTGCTATTTTTTCTCGAGTAGCATGAAGTAAATATAAGCATAAACTTTTTAACAATTTGTTGCAGAGATGTAGAGAAAGTTATTGAATGGAACACACCATATTTTTTTATTTATATTTGAGGAGCGCAATATTAAAATGTATTTATAATATATACCTATATGTTTCTAAGATATTTGAAATAAGGTGTCGCAGCAGCTATCAAGCGTCTGATCAATTTTAAATGAATTCCCTCCCTCGCATCTAAAAATAAACTGTCGGGTTTAGATACATGTAGAGAAAAGTTTTTGGAAATGACTTTTGAGATGTCTTTATGAATGTACAGAGAATGCCCAACAAAGTGTTACTATTTAAATAAGTTTATAACTGTGCTAAATGCATGACATTACTCATCGTAAAACACTACTGTATAAAATATAAATCTTAACATACTTTTCAGTATGTTTGAGTTTCAAGCTCTTAAATAAACATGTATTCCAATGCAAGCTTTTAGTGCTTTTTTTTTTTTTTTGTAAATGAATAACAAAATTGATTGTTTGTGTATCGAATGTTCGACAACCTCGAGTAAACAATATTTCCATGAGCAATACAGTTTCTGAGTTTCTATTTTAATAAGATCGGCAAGTTATTGAATAATTCGTTATAAGTTTTATAATTAGATGCTATTATTAATATTATATTGAATTTTTTGTACATTATATATAGCCCATATATCTTAAATATTCTGGAAGTTGTAATGAAACGTACTGATTCCTAAATTTTAATATTCATTATTCTAAATGTATTTAGCTTTTAATTAAAAGTAAAATATATTCATGTAACTAATGGATATTCTGAAGACCTTGCATCTTGGCTATATTAATTCATCAAAGTATACTCTAACAAAAAGCAATAATCTACCCGCCTGGGTAGTGTGGTGGTAGCGTGTCTGCCTCACATTCAATAGGTCGTGAGTTCAACAGGGTGAGATAACCGATAAGACAAATGTCGAGCAACTTTAAGCTCCATGGACCCCGAGATCATTTGAGCATCATTTCAGCAATTTCATTCAACGTCCGATATGACCAACCAGGTTAAAGTACGTTAAACTACAAAAAAGAAAAAAAGGAGATACACAACTAAATAGTAAGAAATGCGTATTAACGTCTATTTGTCATGTGGCTTGTGTCTCACATCTGATAGCGCAGTAACCTAAAGGCATGTATGGATTCGAAGCTAATCTCGTGCAAGGAGGCAATTGTACATTGATCTGCCTGCTGGTAAATCCGGTTTCCGCGATGTTGAACCTTGACTCCAGTCTCCCGGAGTAGGACCAGCGTCATAATGATTTATTAATAATGTGTAGCAGGATGAGCGTATATAGTTGTAATGGTGTTGGCGAACAATGGTTAATGGATGTGATTATCCAAATGTGTTGGCCAAAGGCGAAATGCTGCCTTTTTGCCGCCACATGGCGCACTATTACTCTTTCTGTTTGACCTATCATGTTACATGACACAAGTATGATATTACCTTCACGCTAGCAGCTTCCAAATTGCTTTACACAAAGTGTAAATGTTATAACTAGTCGCTTGTCGAAATCAATTCATGCTTTGCCCAGCATTTCATACACTTGGTACAGTGCATCACACTATTTGTACATTTTCATTGTTCAACATCTTAGCGTTCATTATACAGATGGATCCTTTTCATAATAATGGCTGTTTTGTTTCTACAGATTATCTACTACCTCCTCTTGCGCTTTTTATGGAGTTTAGTGTGTTATAGATATTAATATAACGGACCTTTTTGTGAAAATGCTTTATTTGGATACACGAGACCCTAAAATATATATCCCGCTGAAACTTCCTTTAAGAAATGTCTAGTTGTACCACATCTGTGACTTTTTAACTAACTTACTCCAAAGTTAACAACAATACTGTAATACAGAATTAGTAGACGAGACGGAGAAGGGGGAAAAAAGAAATATATAGCAATGCTACTATAGATCTTTCATATCTTTTTACTTTCTCTATATATACTGTGTACATAGTGTATACAGAAGGTATTGCAGTCCACTCAAAAATTCGATACCGAGATTTCACCAGAAATATATGTTTTAGGATCCCCTGTATTAAAAAAAAGCATTTTCACAAAAAAGTCCGTGTGTCTGTGAACACCATAACTCAAAAACGAAAGGTCGGTGAAATACTAAACTTGGTATTTAAGTTTAGTATCTTCCAGGGATGCGAAACGAAGACTTTGAAACCCCCCCCCATACCAAACTATCCTTTACATGGAAAAAATTTTGAAATTTTTGATTGGCTCGAATGATTTTGATTAAAATTTCGTATATTAAAGATATTTACCTCACAAATAAAATGTGTATTTTGAATTTTCTGCGAATGGCCTCTAAAGACTACTTTATTCTGCACAAATTTTACGGAATTTTGCATAACTGCTAAACCGTAAGAGATAGACAAAAACTTACCACACAAAAAATGTACAGCACATTAAAACACACAATTTTTGGCCTATACATTTTTTTCTTGGAATTGATCGTTTCTGGGATATTCCTTGTTTTGTGTTTTAGCTTTAAAAATGTATACTTTTCTCATACAGTACTTTGTCAACTCCTGTCCATACAAACAAAGGAACTTCAGTCACATAGCAACCAGCTTTTGGCTATCGCTTTGAAACTATTACTGCTAATTTTTTTCGATTAACATTAAGTAAATACAAGCATAAGCTGTTTAAGGATATTTTGTTGCAAAGCTATAGAGAAAGTCAGGTGAATGGAATACATCAGAGTTTTCATTTGATGATTTCCAGTATGACGAAATAGGCCTTGAAATGACAAATCAATTTTAGTTAAGGATTGTGGGCTGAGTTCTTCGGAAATAAAAATGTTGCGTTGGATAGATTTATCGTTTTTTCCACTTAGAGTTTTCTTCTGTATAAGCGCCACCTACACAACTATTTCTAGCGATAAAAGGCCCATAGAAGCTGATAGCCAGTTATCTGAACTGATACGCATTGACAAGCGGCTTCTTTTTTGCGAATGAAATGGCACGAGGAGGAACTTCATAAATCGAAACGATCAACATGTCCGCTGGTTGGGCCACGTTGTAAAAATTATATAACCCGAAGGGCACCTACAACAATAAGCATAGTCAATGTCCACTCCAAGGTCATGGTCTGCTCATGTACAACGTGGCGAGATGTTCGGAAATCACTCCCAAGAATTAGTGTAGTGAGATAAACACGACTCGTGTAACTGCAGTGGCAACACTGTTCCCTCAATCTTGATCTGTCCATGTACAACGTTGCGAGATGTTCGGAAATCACTCCCAAGAATTAGTGTAGTGAGATAAACACGACTCGTGTAACTGCAGTGGCAACACTGTTCCCTCAATGTCCATTATCACAGCAACAATATAGAGAAATATATTGTTACTTTCTCTACTAGAGGAAGTATTTAATCTCATTAAAAATTCTGTATGCATCCTCAGCGAGAATAGAGTTTTGAGGACCCAGAATAAAAATTGGTATGTTCTATTCGCACGACTTTCTCTGCATCTCTGTAACAAATTCTTGTTAAAAAGCTTAAATTAGCAGAAATAGTCTTATTACTTGCTTCCTTCTAAGCAGAAGAGAAATAAGGAAATACCATAGGTTAAAGTGATAGTCAAAAGCTGGTTGCTATGTGATTGAAGTTCCTTTATTTGTATGGAGAGGAGTTGACAAATTCCTGTATGAGAAAAGTCAAGTTTTTCAAAGCTGAAGTCAAAAACAAGGAATATCTCAAAAACGATCAACTCCACGAAAAAAATGTATACAACATAAATTGTGTGTTTTAATGTGCTCTACGTTTTTTGTGTGATAAGTTTTTGTCCATCTCTTATGGTTTAGCAGATATGCAAAATTCCGTAAAATTCACCCAGAATAAAATAGTCTTCAGAGGCTATTCCCAGAAAATTCAAGATATCCATTTTATTTGTCAGATAAATATCTTTAATATACGATATTCTAAGCAAAATAATTATAGCTATTTTTGAAAAAATCAAAACTTTCGAAAAAAGTTCCACTTAAAGGGTAGTTTGGGGTAGGGGGATTTTTCTCAAAATTTTCGTGTCGCATCCCTGGAAGATACGAAACTTAAATATAAAGTTTGGTATTTTACTATCTTTTCGTTTTTGAGTTATCGTGTTCACTGGCACACGGACACACACACGGGCCTATTTCTGAAAATACTTTTTTTTTGGATACAGGATGTATCTAAAAGATACATTTGCGGTGAAATCTGGGTTTCGAATTTTTTGGTGGATTGCAATACCATCTCTATACACTATGTACACAGTGCGTGTAGAGAAAGTAGTAGTAGTAGTAATAATAATATAATATTAATAGTAATATAATATTAATATTATACTAAAAATATCTTACACAAGGACAGAAATATGTTTGTAGTTCTTTCATTCTGAAGCAAAGCGACGCTTCCTTAGAGATTAGATAGCTTTAGAAAAATGAAAAATAGTTAAAAAAAAAAAAAAAGACAGAACATATGTACATCACCATGAGATGAAGTATAAACAGTTGTTGCCAAAGTATTTGAATCAGTTTGACAAAACATTTAAATAGGTAGAATTACACTGAAAAAAGCAACGCCCAGGCCGGGATTTGAACAACGGATCTCCCGATTTCTATTTCCGGAAGCTCTAATAACGCTGCTACCGTGGCAACATATCTACACGACATTAAATTTGCCAACTGACTTGCATTTTTCTTGGTAAACCACGAGGAGATTATTTTAAGATGATATTATACATTAATGGTGACAGCTAGTCAGTTGGGAAATTTGATATAACGGCATGTTGCCATGGTAGCTCAGTTGCTAGAGTAACCGGACGGAGACCGGGAGATCCCTGTTTCCAATATCGGGAATGGCAGTACATTTTTACTTTCTCTATACGCACTATGTACATAGTGTATTGCACTCCACCCAAAAATTCGATACCGAGATTTCACAGGAAATATATGTTTTAGGTCCCCCTTTAACTAAAAAAAGCATTTTAGAAAAAAAGTCCGTGTGTGTGTGTGTGTGTGTGTGTGTGTGTGTGTGTGTCCGTGTGTCTGTGAACACGATAACTCAAAAAGGAATAGTTGGTAAAACACCAAACTTGGGATCTAAGTTCAAGTATCTTCCAGGGATGCAACACGAAGATTTTGATAAAAATCCCCCCACCCCAAACTATCCTTTACATGAACTTTTTTCGAAAATTTTGATTTTCTAAAAAATGGCTCTAACGATTTTGATTGAAACATCATTTATTAAAGATATTTAGCTGACAAAATGTATATTTCGAATTTTCTGGGAATAGCCTCTGAAGAGTACTTTATTCTGGATGAATTTTACGGAATTTTTAATAACTGCTAAACCGTAAGAGATGGACAAAAACTTATTACACAAAAAATGTAGAGCACGTTAAAACACACAATTTATGTTGACATTCCTTATTTTTGTTTTCTGCTTTGAAGAATTTTTCTCCTACAGGAAGTTGTCAACTCCTGTCCATACAAACAAAGGAACTTCAGCCACATAGCAACCAGCTTTTGACCATCACCTTAACCTATGGTACTCCCATATTTCCCTTCTACTTACAAGGAAGCAAGTAATAAGACTATTTCTGCTAATTTTTTCTCGATTAGCATGAAGTAAATAGAAGCTTAAGCTTTTTAACAATAATTTGTTGAAGGGATATAGATAAAGTCATATGAATGGAACACATCAGATTTTTCAGTCGATACCTATCTATTTCTCATAGGAATGGAACACGTCAGATTTTTAAACTTTTCTTATAAGAGAAGTGTTGTGGAATAAATTAATAGTTATTTTCCTTTCGTTTCGTGTTACAATGTTAACTGGGGACAACGCTAAAATTTGGATTATAGACACTACGTAATTCCTAAATTATCCGGAGTGCCTATGCCAACAATATGGTTACAGAGATCTTATTCCCACGATATCAGACATTACCAAACTATCTTCGAGAGCAAATTTGTATGGATTTGTGAACCAAGTTTGTCATTGGATTTCCCGAATGCTACAAAAACACATACAAATAAAACATAAGGGTTTCTTTGTATGCGATGTTGGTACTGCTGGACACCGTCACGTGGGTGGACTACGAAAGCGATATGTGTCTCTGGCGAGGCTCCAGTCGACATGCACGCTCACTTTCTTTGAAACTCATAATTGTTCCAGCTGGGAAGTATAATACACTTCGTAGAATGAGATCTTAGATCTGATCAGGTAATTGAGATGTCCCAGGTGCAGTTCAACCTCGGAGAACTACTTCCAGCTTCTTCCTCTGAGAAGACTTAAGGATGGTGGCAGCAGCATTTCCCAGCAAATCGGATGTAATATTTGTGCAGTTGATTCATATTCTCAAAATGTTAACTATAGGGTCTTTCAACAAGTGTCCTATCTTTTAACTTCAATGATAGGTGTTCTATAAATAATAGAGGTTTATTTATGTTTTACTTTCTCTACACATACTATGTACATAGTGCATAGAGAAGGTATCGCACTCCATCCAAAAATTCGATGCCGAGATTTCACCGGAAATATACGTTTTAGAATCTCCTGCATCCAAAAGTAGTATTTTCAGAAAAAAAAAAAATTAGCATCTTCCAGGGATGCGACATGAAGAGTTTTAGAAAATCCCCAACTACCATTTACATGGAACGTTTTTCGAAACTTTTGATTTTCTCAAAATTAGCTCTAACGATTTTGATTAAAATGTGCTTAACTACTAAACCGTATGAGATAAAAAAAAAAGACAAAAAACTCACTTCACAAAAATGTACATCACGTCAAAACACACAATTTATGACCTTTACGTTTTTGTTGTGGAGGTAATCGTTTCCGAGATATTCCTTGCTATTGGTTTCAATTGTGAAGTACTTATACTTTTAGGAAGTGTCCGTTTTTCTTTTGTTCTACTCCTGCCAAGCAAAGAAGTGATATGCAGATACAATCGCATACTGATATCTTTTAAAACTTTTGACTATCACTTTAGCCTAGCGCATTACTTTAGATACCTTTTACTTATACGAACTAAGTAATAAGTGCATTCTCTGGTGTTTATTTCGATTAGCATTGTGCAGAAAGAACAATAATCTTTTGTTAGGAAGATTATAGAGCAGCTAGAGAAAGTTATGTCAGTGTAACAAATCAGCTTTTTACTTTCTCTATACGTACTATGTACGCAGTATATAGAGAAGGTGTTGTATTGCACCCAAAAATTCGATACCGAGATTTCATCGGAAATACAGGTTTGGGTTCCCCTGAATCCAAAAAAAGCATTTTTAAAAAAAGGTCCGTGTGTGTTTGTGTGTCTGTGTTTGTGGACAGCATAGCTCAAAAACGAAAAGACCGTTGAATCCAAACTTGGTATTTAAGTTTGGTATCTTCAAAGGATGCGACACGAAGATTTTAAAGAAAAACCCCCCACCCCAACTACCCTTTACATGGAACTTTTTTCGAAAATTTTGAATTTCTTAAAAATGGTTAGAACCTGGCAAAGCAAATGTATATTTTGAATTATCTGGGAATAGCCTCTGAAGACTACTTTATTCTAGATGAATTTCATGGAATTTTAAACCGTAAGAGATGGGCAAAAACTTAACACACAAGAAATATAGGGCACATTAAAGTACACAATTTATGTTATATACATTTTTTTCGTGGAGTTGATCGTTTTTGATATATTCCTTGTTTTTTGTTTTCAGCTATGAAAAACTTATACTTTACTCATACAGAAATTTGTCAACTCCTGTCCATACAAACAAAGAAACTTCAGTCACATAGCAACCAGCTTTTGCTCATTAGTTTAGCCTATGGTACTACCTTATTTCGCTTCTACTTACAAGGAAGCAAGTAATAAGACTATTTCTGCTAAATTTTTTTCTCGGTTAGCATGAAGTAAATAGAAGCATAAGCTTTTTAACAATAATTTGTTGCGGAGCAGTAGAGAAAGTCATGTGAATGGAACACATCAGATTTTTCATTTTACCCCTCCAAGCTGCGCTCTATTCAGTTTAAACGAAACCTCTGGTACTCTGCATCATTCTTAACGGCTTTAACTAACGCAAATATGTTAGGTTGTGGTATTTGTTGGAACGGCCATTCCATCCTTGGACAGTATAGTTGGTCATGTGGCATTTCCATAAATCTTTTGGTATTGAAGGATTATCGGCCATTATTCTATAAAGTAGTCGTAACATACTTAATTTCTATCCTCCTTGTGAATAACAGCCATCCTCAACTTTGCTATAGCCTGTAGCCATTCCTAACTTTTGCACCTCTCTCCAAATTCATTGTTTAAAATGATAGTTGCACCAGAAATTTGTACATTAAGGAATACGATTTTAAAGTTCGAATACCTCCAGGCTCAACATACTGTATAACTTCTTTAGGAGTCCAATCTGGAAAGTTCTATTCTACCTGAAAAGAATCTGATGTGTTCCATTCACATGACTTTCTCTACATCCCTGCAACAAACTATTGTTAAAAAGCTTATGCCTCTATGTACTTCGTGGTAATCCAGCAACAATTGGCAGAAATAGAAGCGAAATAAGGAGTACCATAGGTTAAAGTGATAGTCAAAAGCTGGTTGCTATGTGACTGAAGTTCCTTTGTTGCTTGGACAGGAGTAGACAAATTGCTGTATGAAAAAAGTATATGTTTTTCAAAGCTGAAACCAAAAACAAGGAATATCTTAAAAAGGATCAATTCTACGAAAAAAATGTATATAAGTTGTGTATTTTAATGTGCTCTACATTTTCTGTGTAGTAAGTGTTTGTCCATCTCTTACGGTTTAGCAACTACGCAAAAGTCCGTAAAATTCATCCAGAATATTCTTCAGAGGCAATTCCCAGAAAATTCAAGATATATATTTTATATGGCAAGTAAATATCTTAAATATAAGAGAATTTAATCAAAATCGCTACAGCCAGTTTTAAGAAAATCAAAAATATTTTAATTTTTTACAATATAAAGGGTAGATTGCGGAGGCGGGATTTTCTTGAAAATCTTCATGTCGCATCCTTGGGAAATATGAAACTAAAATACCAAGTTTGGTTTTTAACGCTCGTTTTTGAGCTATGCTGTCCTCAGGCACACACACACACACATACACACAAACAGGCACACTCACACACGGATATTTTTCTAAAAAGTTTTTTTTTTATTCAAGGGGGTCTCAAAACCTGTATTTCCGGTGAAATCTCGGTATCGAATTTTTGGGTGCAATACAATACCTTCTCTATACACTATGTAGATAGTACGTGTAGAGAAAGTAAAAATGCTGCATTCACATAACTTTCTCTATCTGTTTCTTATACAAATTATTCATACAAAACGTTATTCTTTTATCTTCATCATGGTAGTCGAGATAAATAGTAGTAGAATTGGTCTTATTACTTTTTTCCTTGTTAGTAGAAAGGAAATAAGGGAATTCATTAGGCTCAGTCAATAGTTAAGTCTTTTGAAAGCTGCGTATTGTGTGAAATAGGTGCGTTTTGTATGGTCCCGTTTGAGAAAGTTTATTGGTTTAAAATTGAAACCAATAACGATGAATATCTCGAAAACAGTCCGCTCTACAAGAAAAACGTATATTACTTATATTATGTGTTTTAACATCTACGTTTTTTGTGGACTAAGTTTTTGTGTATTTCTTACTGTTTAAACGTTTTGCAAAATTCAACCAGAATAAACTGTTCTTCAGAGGTTATTTCCAGGAAATTCCTTTTATTTGTGATGTAAATATCTTGAATATACGGTATTTTAATTGTCAGAGCCAGAATTCTCGAAAAATGTTCCATATAAAGGGTAGTTGGGAATGGAGGGATTTTCTTGAAAATCTTCTCATCGCATTCTTGGTAGGTACCGATCTTAAATACCAAGTTTGATATTTAACCGACTTTCCTTTTTGAGCTCTGTTGCGCGCGCGCGCACACACACACACACACACACACATCACATGCGCGCACCTTTTCTAAAAATGCTTTTTTCGGGACCGGGGGGTTTCAAAAGATATATTTCCATGAAATTTGGGGATCGAATTTCTGGGTGGAATAGAATACTTTGTAAATTGTACATACGGGCTGGAGAAAGTAAAATTTAAAGTGGTCTTTCCAATGAGAAAGGAAAAACAACCTGAATTCTAGAAAATTATGTGTACCTAATTGCTGATGTGCCCAACTCTTATACACCCTTATACCTTAATTCCGATTTGGAAGTATTTTCTATTGTCACTTAATATTAGTAGCATTTTGGAAAGCAAAGATTTAAACAATGTGATTCGATGGAAAAGCTACAGAGACGAGCGGTTAAATTCATAAAGAGAAGTAAAGATTTTGGGCTTACGAAATGGGAAGAGAATAAATGGGAGCCGCTAAAAGTTAGGCGCAAAACACATAGGTTGGTCACTCTATTTAAAGCTTATACTGCTTTAAATGCATGGTTGGACGTTAGAAAGAGGTTAGAAAACCCAGCCTACTACAGACGAAACGACATTTTGTATAAAATTAAGGGTAGAAGATACAGAACAGACTTTTGTTAATGGGACCATTGAAGAATGGAATGAATTGACTTTAAGGAAGTTTAGGAATAATTTAAAGAGAGTAAATGTTAGTTAATTTGAGTAAATATTGTGAAGCAATTAAGGATTTCAGAAACTGTATTAGTGTATATTAGTAATAATGTATAGTATTAATGTTGAGGCTTCATAATGACTGTTTATAAACATGCTGGTAATTGACATATGTATTGCTATACTGAATAATAAGCAGCCAGGCACAATATTATGTTATTATTTTGCTTACAGTTTCGGGAATAAGTATACTCCAAACTGGTGATGTTAAGTGTCTTCAGCAGGTAACATTTTCATATACCAAAGTTGTCCCATTGTTGTGTTCGGAACTGCGCACAGCATTTCAATATCAACATTCTACAACAGAAACGGACTGAAGACATTACTTACTATACACAGAATTCGACTGCACAAATTGGCAGAAAGTAGAGGGGGCCAATAAACATTTTTAAATAGGGAACCTATGGGTTATGGGTTCTAAATTCTTTGCTACATCATAAAACGGATTGGCACGTCACTGATCAAACTGGACTGTGATTTCCGATAGCGTGTGGGCAACAGGTCAAGACGCTAAGAGAGTTGGTTGGTTCATCCTTCATAGATACCTTTTTTACTTTCTCTATACGTACTATGTACATAATCGGTAAAATACCAAACTTGGTATTTAAGTTTAGCATCTTCTCGGGATGCAACACGAAGATTTTGAGAAACAAAACCCACCCCTTACATGGAATTACGGACATGGAACATGGGGAAACAATGGACTACTGATTTAGAAGCTACAGTCAAGCATGGGGGTGGCAGCGGAATACTACAGGGATGTAGAGTGTGTAGCGAAGTGACGGCCGATGAAAGTAGTAAAGCAAGGGTCTTCCATTCACATGACCCACTCTCCATCTCTGCAACAAATTATTCTATTTACTTCATCTAATCCAGAAAAAATTAGCAGAAATAGTCTTATTACTTGCTTCCTTGTAAGTAGAAGAGAAATAAGGGAGTAGCATAGGTTAAAGTGATAGTCAAAAGCTGGTTGCTATGTGACAGAAGTTCCTTTGTTTGTATGGACAGGAGTTGACAAATTTCTGTATGAGAAAAGTATGTTTTTCAAAGCTGAAACCAAAAACAAGGAATATCTCACAATCGATCAACTCCACGAAAAAAATGGATAAAACGTAAATTGTGTGTTTTAACGTGCTGTACATTTCTTTGTGTTGTAAGTTTTTGTCCATCTCTTTCGGTTTAACAGTTATGTAAAATTCCGTAAAATTCATCCAGAATAAAGTAGTCTTCAGAGGCCATTCCCAGAAAATTAAATATATACATTTTATTTGTCAGGTAACCTGCTTTTGATTTATTACTTTAAACTATGGTACTGCCTTATTTCGCTTCTACTTAGAAGAAGCAGGTAATAAGACTATTTCTGCTGACTTTTTCTCGATTAGCATGAAGTAAATAGAAGCATAAGCTTTTTAACAATAACTTTTGCAGAATTGTAGAGAAAGTCATGTGAATGGAGCACATCAGGTTTTTATTTTATTTGCAACAAGACAACAACCCTAAACACACCTCGGAAGTTACTTGCATATGGATAATCTACAATCACCCCATAGACTCAAAATATCACCTTAATCAAGCGACTTGAACCCGATCCGGAACATTTGGCAAGGACTATAAGATAGCATCAGGAAACATACATTAGAAGCAAAACAAGAGACCATTTTGTAACAGTGGTACAAAATGGATTCGGACTTTATTAGCAAGCATGTGTATTCAATGCCAAAGCGTTTGACAGCCGTTATTCTGACAGGAAAGGCGTAACAACCAAGTATTACAATTCTGTGTTTTGTTTATTTGAATACTTGTGTCCAACTGATGGGAGTGCAATGTTTCAATTTTCATTATATTAGTATACTTATGTTTAATTTAAATAAATTAATGTGTCATTAAAATGAAATAATGGTGCGTGACAAACCCGGAAGAGTCTATTTTTGCTTTATTGTGTATGCATTGGTAATTAAAATGTATCTTTTATGATATTTATGTACTTCTGTCCGCCTCTGTATTGAACAATCTCAGCATGTATATAAACCATATGTGTATATACTCGTTAAGGGGAATGGTTTTATGTGGCACGAGGTTAATTAAGTTCCTGCTGTTCCAAGAACTTGAGGTAACGAGTCATTGAATGTATGGAATATGATTACAGAAAGGGTATTTGTGTTTTACTGGCCACGGCGGTGATTAAGGAAGGAATGAGAAATTTCGGAGAGTATGGGGTAGTCAAGGCCAACAGGATTTTGTCCTCTAATTAATGAACATAGTTTGGAAATTCTTGCAGATGTTTGTTTAATAATTCTGAGCACATGAGCGTTCCAAATTAATTTTCTATCACACACTCAGGTGTTTCAAGGCTGCCAAATAATTCTGATTTCAGAAGGGTTTGTTCAAATCGTAACTTTGTGGAGATATCTCTACGAAACACGACCCTCTGATACGAAAAATTCGCGCGACATTTCTAATATCTGGAAATTCCAACTGTACATTTTCTCTTTATTAAAAGGTTGGTTTTACCATTGATAACGATTCTTTGAAAACTACTGCCTATTAATAATATAGTGTACTGTAATCAAAAACTGTTGTTTTTAATTTAAAATATTATTAGTTTCTGTACCAGTACTATTTACATAGTATATAGAGAATGTATTGCACTCCTACCAAAAATTCGATGCCGAGATTTCACCGGAAATATACGTTTTAGAGTCCTTTGTATCCAAAAAAAGGTATTTTCAGAAAAAGGTCCGTGTATGGGTCCATGTGCAGAGATATAGAGAAAGTCATGTGAATGGAACACATCAGATTTTTTTTTAATGTTTGACGTTGAAATTGCATCAAACCTTAAATGATAAAAGCATCATTAAAATGTATTTAAAGTTATATTACTTTTATTGGCACCATAATGTCAAAGTTGCCATTGCCCTTCTCTGATTCTTTAATGAGCAGAAGTTCTCTGTAACTGGAATGTTTCTAATGACTAAGAAACGAGAATTAATATGTACAATTTTTAGAACGTTTGTATTTATTTTATGTCAATTTTGGAACTACTTTAATGTTATTATTATAAAAGCAAACCATTATAGGATTTTGCCCATTGTTACTTTATTTGTAAATTCACAGCAAACTACTTGCTATTGTACTGGGTCTTTAGATTTATTCGGCCAGTGAGTTTAAATGCAGAACGCCGTTAACACATTGAAGCCCAAGCCCGAGTATAGCTCGGACAGGTATTTCTAGCGCTTTTAATGCAATTCCACGACCTTAACTCGGTCTTGGGCTATGCGGCAAAGAACATACATCAGTTATCGTTTGGCTGTCTGATTTGTGCTGCCATCTGTCCTTGCTTTGGTCAACTATTAGGAATTTTGGGAGATTTAGTAATATTGGCTGTTCTCGGGTAGTCGCGCCAATTTCTGTGAAGATGGTGATGTGTTTGTTAATTTTGTACTCCTAAATGTAAAAATGCTGCATTTTCCTCGATTTCTGTGAACTGAAGCTGAAATTCAGGATACAAATGAAGCTGTGGAAAATTCTGATTCCGAAAGAGAGTTTTTTGAATTTGAATAAACGGAGTATAAGCAGCTTTACGCAGTTATTTTCAAACTCATATTTGATTCTTGTTGTAAATTCAAAATAAAATATTAATACGGAAGTTATGACTATTTTCTTACTTGTTGAAAAATCCTTGAATACCACACTTTTAGATTGTTCCAATACTTTTTGGCAGATTTAATTGATGTACTGTAAATAATAACTTAAATTAGGCGTAAAAACCCTGGGTTTCTTGGCACTTCAACTACAGACACCCCCGGGCTTCAATGTGTTAGTAGCCCATTGTCTCAAAGGGGAGGTGAGAAATTGAACCTTGGACTGATGAATTACCGACTTTGTAAACAAATTGGTGTACCAGGTGGTCCCGAACTGTTTTTCATCGCGACATTTTGTGCGCTCTTTAATTGTTGTACTTTCTTAACTTATTCTGTGTAGATCAGTTTTTATTTACTGCTATAAGGAGAATGAACAAGCATTTATTGTAATGGGGAAGTTGTGCCATTACAATAAATGCTTGTTTATCCTCTTGAATATATGATCTTCCTCCAGCCGAACATAGTTAGAATGAATTAACTCTAATTAGTAAGTAATTCTAATAATTGCATCCAATCCACATTAAAAAAGGGAGTTTTTTTCACGATCTTCAATAATTTTTTTTTGATAAAAATAAATCTTGATATAAATATTGTCAAATCAGAAATTACCAATAAAAATTTAAATAAAAATAACTAAAATGTAATTAAATATATCTCATTCTTATTTGATAAACAATCTAAACAAAAACATAATTTCATCTTCCAAAATTTAATATTCATGCAATAGCGGGTTTTAACCAATTGAATAGTAAGTTAGCAGCTTTTATTCGATCAACACATCTACTTAATTCCAAAACCTCCAATTATAATAGGTATTATCATGAAAGCGTGCGGAATTATTTGAGTCATCTGTCAACCATAAATACTGCGATTGTGGGTTTACGAGATGCTCAAAATGTAAATGTTGGAAAGGTACTCTACAAGTCCCATTTCATTAAGATGTCTCGAAACTGTTGACATCCAGTTCTTCTACTCATCGTTCGCTAGTCCTCTGTAAGAGGCAATGCTTGATAAACTCTCTGTCTAGTATTGAAGTCAAACGACTGGCCGAAAAAATAAATAAATCTCTACATAAATGTAGAGCCTAACACACCGACACAAAATGTGTCTTCTACAAGATTCTCAACAATAAATAAGTAAAAACATCGTATATGTTCCATTCACCTGACTTTGTCTACATCTCTGTAACAATGTATTGTTAAAAACCATATTGTTCTATCTACTTCATGACAATCGAGATGAACATTAGCAGAAAATATACTTTTTACTTGGTTCCTTGTAAGTAGAAGGAAAAATGTAACGTGTTCCATTCACATGATATCGTCTATCTGTTCGGTAAACAAACCTTTTGTACTATGAACTTCGAATCAATATTTTTACTTTCTCTACACCTAATATGTACATAGTGTATAGAGAAGGTACTGCATTCCACCCAAAAATTTGATACCGAGATTTCACCGGAAATATATGTTTTGGGTCCCCCTGAATCCAAAAAAAGCATTTTCAGAAAAAGTTCTGTGTGTGGGCGTGCGTGTGTGAGTGTGTGTGTCTGTGTACACCATAGCTCAAAAACGAACAGACCGTTAAATACCAAATTTGGTATTTAAGATTGGTATCTTTCAAGGATGCGACACGAAGACTTTCAAGAAAATCCCCCCATCCCCAACTACCCTTTATATGGAACTTTTTTCGAAAATTTTGATTCTTATAAAAATGGTTCTAACGATTTTGATTAAAATATTGTATATTAAAGAGATTTAACTGACAAATAAAATGCATATCTTGAGTTTTCTGGGAATAGTCTCTGAAGACTACTTTATTCTAGATGAATTTTACGGAATTTTGCATAAGTGCTAAACCGTAAGAAATGGACAAAAACTTACCAAACAAAAAATTTAGAGCACTTTTAAACGCACAATTTATGTTATATGCATTTTTTTCGTGTAGTTGATCGTTTTTTAGATATTACTTGTTTTTGGTTTCAGCTTGGAAAACAATTTTCTCATACAGGAATTTGTCAATTCGTGTCCATATAAACAAAGGAACTTCAGTCACATATCAACCAGCTTTTGACTATCACTTGAACCTATGGTACTCCCTTATTTCGATTCTACTTACAAGGAAGCAAGTAATAAGACTATTTCTGCTAATTTGTTCTCAATTAGCATGAAGTAAATAGAAGCATAAGCTTTTTAACAATAATTTGTTGCGGAGATGTAGAGAAAGTCATATGAATGGAACACATCAGATTTTTCTATCAGGATCACCTTTTAAAATGTGTACTCATAGTTTCAGCTCACTCTGTAATATCATACCCGAATTAAAACTGCTTCCGAAGAGCGCATGGCATGATGTTTATGGTGTCGAAAATATGAACATTTGTCCAGTATTCTCTATTTCTGCCGTTTAAGGGAATTATCAGATTTGCATGCGTTTGGAAGTGACTGCATGAGTCACGTTTTTAAAACAAAATGGAAACGTATTCAGAATTTTAAAAAACATTATTGGGGATGTGGTTTATAAAGTTTACAAAAAAAACTCAGCACTTGTATCAGCAAGTAGCTAGAGGAATCACTTTATAAGCTAGCCAAAAAAGCATTGAAATTTGTGGTGGACAAAGAGGCGCAGGTTTTCTCCGGATTCTCCCGCCATCGCATTCCACCGGTACTCCATGCATCAGTGCCATCACCTGCGGTGTCATTTGTGGTAAATCTGATGTGTTCCATTCACATGGCTTTCTCTACTTTTATGCAACAAATGACTGTTAAAATGCTTAAGCTTCTATTTACTTCATGGTAATCGAGAACAAATAGCAGAACTAGTTTTATTAGCTGCTTCCTTGTAAGTAGGAGCGAAATAAGGGAGTACCATAGGTTAAAGTGATAATCAAAAACTGGTTACTATGTGACTGAAATTCCTTTATTTGTCTGGACAGGAGTTGACAAATTCCTGTATGAGAAATGTATAAGTTTTATAAAGCTGAAGCGAATATCAAGGAATATCTAAAATAATGATCAAATTCATGAAAAAAATGTGTATAACATAAATTGTGTGATTTAACGTGCTCCACATTTTTTGTGTGGCAAATTTTTGTCCATTTCTTGCGGTTTAGCAGTTATGCAAAATGCCGTAAAATTCATCCAGTATAAAGTAGACTTCAGAGGCTATTCCCAGAAAATTAGAGATATACATTTTGTATGTCAGGTAAATATGTTTAATATGCGAAATTTTAATCAAAATCGTTAAAGCCATTTTTGAGAAAGTGAAATTTTCTTAAAAATTCTAAAAATGTTGCATGTTAAGGGAAGATAGGGGTGTGGGTATTTTCTTAAAATCTCCGTGTCGCATCCCTGGAAGATCGTTTTTGAGTTATTCTTTGTTTTTGATTTCAGCTTTGAAAAACATACTCTTCTCATACAGAAATTTGTAAACTCGTGTCCATACAAACAAAAGAACATCAGTCACATAGCAACCAGCTTTTGGCTTTCACTTTAACCTATGGTACTCCCTTATTTCGCTTCTACTTACAAGGAAGCTAGTAATAGCACTAGTTCTGCTAATTTTGTCTCGATTTGCATGAAGTAAATAGAAGCCTAAGCATTTTAATATAAATTGGTTGCAGAGATGTAGAGAAAGTCATGTGAGTGGAACACATTAGGTTTTTTTTGTTTTTGAGTTGTGCTGTTCAAGACACGCACACACGTACCTTTTTATAAAAATGTTTTATTCAGGGACTTAAGTAATTAATGTTCAGGAAACAATACCTGGTAGAGAAAGGAATAATAGGAGTATCTATTGGACTTTAATTTATTACAGAAATAGACAAGTTCTACAAATGATAAACAAAAAAAATCCATATGAAGCATGTTAGAGTTGTTGCTATCCCATGCTTTTTCTTCTGAACTTATTTGACACATTTACGTGTCTAACATATGCTCTGAAGTAGTGTTTTCAGGAGCTGTTTTAAGGATACCAATCTACGAAAATTGATCTAAAAGTGCAAAAATGAAAAAAAAATAATGTAGTTCATTTTACTGTTATTTTTATTACCAAATGGCGTTTTAAACCGTGTCACGTGACGATTTAAATATCTGCTTCAAATTTTCAGCTCAGACTCAGAGAGTATTAATAAAAAGAAGTGGCATATGATTTTTGTTGCAGATGAAAATTACCTGATATATTGCACAATCAATATAACAATAAACATAAATTACAGTAAAAGAATAATATTTGAAGGTTTAAAATTTTTTCTAGAGTAACAACAATTCTATAAGCCAATTTTTTTTACTGGCATGAAACAAATGTACTAATATTTTTGGTTTTCCAAAAAAGTAATTTATGTATCGTGCACAACTTTTGATTAATTAGCATAATAAAAACATTTAATTATTACTTTCTCTTGCCCCACATGTACAATGTACATAGGGATAGAGAAGGTATTGTATTACAACCAAAAATTCAATACCGAGATTTCACCGGAAATACATGCTTTAGGACCCCTTGCATCCAAAATAAGCATTTTGAGAAAAAGGTCCGTGTATGTGTGTCCATGTGTCTGTGAACACGATAACTCAAAAACGAAAAGTCGCTAAAATACCAAACTTGATATTTAAGTTTAGTATCTTCCAGGGATGCGACACGAAGATTTTGAGAAAAATCCCCCGCCCCAAACTACCCTTTACATGGAACTTTTTTCGAAAATTTTGATTTTCTTAAAAATGGCTCTAACGATTTTGATTAAAACATCATATGTTAAAGATATTTACCTAACAAATAAAATGTATATCTTGAATTTTCTGGGAATAGCTTCTGGAGACCTGTTTATTATGGATGAATTTTGCATAATTTGGCATAACTAGTAAACCGTAAGAGATAGACAAAAACTTACTATACAAACAATCTAAGTCTTGTTAAAATACACAAGTTATGTCATATACATTTTTCTACTGGAGCTTGCTGTTTTCGAGTTATTCATTGTTATTAGTTTCAGTTGTGAAGTACTTATACTTTTCTCATTCGGGAGTGTCCGTTTTTCTTTTGTTCTACTCCTGGCCAAGAAAAGAAGCGATTTGTAATGCCAATCGCATAACTACAGCTTTTAAAACATTTGACTACTGGTTTAGACTAGTGTATTCCCTTATTTTCTTCCTACTTATACGGAACTAAATAACAACATTGTGGTAATGAGTACTCAGTTAGCGAGGTGCAGAGAGAAGAAGAATCTTATGTATGAAGTTTGTAGAACAGCTAGAGAAAGTCATGTGAGTGTAACACATCAGATTTTTTTAAATCCAAAATGATTAAACATACCTGCATGAAACTCAAATCCTATGGATAATAATTATCCATATTTATTGTATCACAGCAGTATGTAAATATATATATAAAAGATTTCTTGAAAAATGCAAGATTTGGAAATTTCAGTTTAAGAGATAGTTGGTGTCATTAAAATGTTGTTCTTTTATTAAATATTCACCTGCTTGTTCTTACTTCACGCGATTTACACAGAAAACTTTTACAGCTATTTCGTACCTTTTGGCGTGTTTCCCCTGGGATCTGTTTCTGAAACTAGTGCTGAAACCTGTCCTATAACTCCTGTGCCACCTATTCCATGGAATAACTTTGCAAATAAAATGACATAATAAAAACTACGTATTTTCTGTGGACTATAATACTAACCCTCTTTTTATCCATTTTAATGAAAGCAAAACCTTTTCATTAAAAGAATTACATATTTTCCTCCCATGCGGAATGAAACCCTATGTTAGAGATGATGAAAAAGAGAGAAAAGCAGGGGAACATTCTCGCAAGCTTAGTTTTTAGGATTAAAGGAGCTCGTCCAGCTAAGGACAGGGGACGTTCTCGTGTTGGCATCACTGTTAAATCTCGCCCAGCCTGCTGGTTTTCACATATTTCTATCGCGTAGTCTTTGAAAACGTTTTAATGTCGTAATCTCCTTATAATCTACAAGTTAAATACTGCCAGCGAAGCGGAGGATAATTTTGTACAGTTAGAAAAAGAGCAAATGGTACAAAAATTGTAAGCCAATATGCTACTACTATATTTCTCTCTCTGGGCTATATGGTCAAAATTGCTGAAGCAGAAACATTCCCCATTTATTGTGTGATATAGTGTAATGAGTAATAACGGGATTATTTCGAAAATGTAATGCATCTAGTTCTTGCTATTTACTCTGCTAATCTCTCTTTAAGTTTTAAGGTATTAAAACATGTTGAAAAATTACACAAGGTAGGTAGTGGACATATAACGCGATATTCGGAGTATATTAAACACATGTTAAGAGGTTTTCGGAGACTATTGCAGATTGAATGTCTGCTTTACTGAAATGTATCGACTTATTTAAATGGAGACACACACATAAATGTATTCACGTATATGAATTATTTCGATTGGTTTATTCTGGAAGTTGATTCCACATCAGAAGTGAAGTCCCAAATTTGTAAAATGCTGTCAGAATGCTTTTTGGGGGACCGCAATAATAATTTACTATATCATAACCACCATTATAAATGCCCCAATGAAATATTACTCAGATAGACATTTGAGATTCTACAATTAATTTCAACATTATTTTTGCTTTCTCTACACGTACTATGTACATAGCGTATAGAGGAGGTATTGCATTCCATCTAGATTTCACCGGAAATACATGTTTTGAATCCCCCTGAATCCAAGAAAAGTATTTTCAGAAAAAGGTCCGTGCGTGCGTGTGTATCTGTGTGTCTATGGACAGTATAGCTCAAAAACGAAAAGACAGTTGAATAGCAAATTTGGGATCTTCGAAGGATGCGATACGAAGATTTTCAAGAAAATCCCCCCACCCCAAGTTACCCTTTACAGGGAACATTGTTCGAAAATTTTGAAATTCTTAAAAATGACTATAACTATTTCGGTGAATAGCCTCTGAAGACTACTTTATTCTGGATGAATTTTACGGGATGTTTATAATTGCTAAACCGTAAGAGATAGACAAAAACTTACCACACAAAAAATGTATACCCTATTAAAACACACAATTTATGTTATACACATTTTTTTCGTGCAGTTGATTGTTTTTTAGATATTCATTATTTTTGGTTTCAACTTTGAAAAACTTATACTTTTCTCATACATTAATTTGTCAACACGTGTCCATACAAACAAAGGAACTTCAGTCACATAGCAACCAGTTTTTGAATATTACTTTAACCTATGCTACTCCCTTATTTCGCTTCTAGTTTGAAGGAAGCAAGTAATAAGACTATTTCTGCTAATTGCTTTCGAGTAGCATGAAGTAAATAGAAGCAAAAGCTTTTTAACAATAACTTGTTGCAGAGATGAAGAGAAAGTATGTGAATGGAACACATCAGAATTTTTTTTAAGCGTACTTATCGCCCTTTAATTTGGTTGGTCATATCGGACGATGAATGAAATTGGTGAAATGATGCTCAAATGATCTCGGGGTCTATGGAGCTTAAAGTTAGTGATATTCGTCTTCTCAGGATAAGGGAAAACCCCGCAAAAAGCCTTATCCGGGTAACTCACCCTAAGCGAGATTCGAACTCGCGACCCATCCGGGCTAATTTGATCATTGTTGTAGGGTTCAAGGATGAGAGGGTGTGTCTTGCGTGAGGAGTGCACCGATTTCTAACTCATGCAAAGCAACTTAACCGCAGATAATACCTGGTTGGCTACCGTCGGAATTCGAAAACAGAGAAAGGAGCGGGTGTTTAAGTAGACCACTGGAGTAGGATCGTGGCATCACGAACCTCAACATTCCTCATCTATGAATTTATAAGTTGATGGGAGCATGACTAAAGGCAGATGTAATCTTTTATGAATTCATGCCCTTAATTAAGTATACCGTGCAGTTGACATGGACTTACTTCATTCCTGCTGGCGCCTAAACCCTTATTTATTATGATGCCGTCGCTGGATGTAGCTGATTTTTCCACTGCACTAGTATTTCTCTTTTTTCCACAGTTTCATGTCACCTGCATGATGGTAGTGTCTTATTACTATTTTCAATTCACTCTTAGGTTGATCCGCGTCAAAACGGATCCACGTGACCAGTGCACCGCGGTACAACACAGTAGTAGTGCGCGTAAGAATGTAATCCCAAGATAAAATCTAAATTACGGAATGAATTTATTCTTAAATTGTAAAATATTGTATACAAATATCTGAATTAAATTGACGGCGTTTAACTTATCGGAATAAGGGTTCTGTTTGTTTTAATTACAATATGACGCGTGAACGCCCCGCGTGGTCGTAAAAATATGAAGGTTACATTATAACGGTGCACCGGTCACCTGGATTTGTTGTGGCGAGGATCAACCTAAGGCCGAACAGGCTTCAAGTGTGGTTCATTAAACAACAACGTTTTCATCTGTCTTTACCTATATCCATTTTTTGTTTTTTAATATAGTTCCGGAGTCTGATCGGGACTCCGGCGCTGTATACCCTACTTTTTATTTACCTAATTAGTTTACTTTGATTATTGTATGGTTACTGAATTTATGTTTTACTTTTTACACACACAAAGCTTTGGCGAGCGCGGCCATGGGGACCGGCCCCATTTGTCCTAAACGCTTTGATTCTGATACCTACCCTTTTTTACTTTCTCTATACGTATTATATACATAGTGAATTGAGAAGCTATTGTATTGCACCCAAAAAGTCGATACCATGATTTCACCCAAAATATCATGTTGCCGGTCCCCCTGAATACAAAAAAAAAGCATTTTCAGAAAAAAGTCCGTGTGTGTATCTGTGTGTCTGTGAATACGATAGCTCAAAAACGAAAAGTCGGTAAAAAACCAAACTTGGTATATAAGTTTGGTATCTTCCAAGCATACGACACAAATATTTTCAAGAAAATCCCCCCACCCCAAAATACCCTTTACATGGAAAAAATTTCGAAAATTTTGATTCTTTTAAAAATGGCTCTAACGATTTTTATTAAAATATCGTGTGTGTGTGTGTGTGTGTGTGTGTGTGTGTGTGTGTGTGTGTATACACTTGACAAATAAAATGCATAGCTCGAATTTTCTGGGAATAGCCTCTGAAGGCTACTTTATTCTGGATGAATATTACGGAATTTTGCAAACCCTAAGAGATGGATAAAAATTTACTGCACAGAAAATGTTGAGCACTTTAAAACACAGAATTTATGTCATGTACGTTTTTTTGTTTTTGTTGGAGTTGATCGTTTATATGATATTCCTGGCTTTTCGTTTCACCTTTGAAAAACTTATACTTTTCTCATACAGGAATTTGTCAACTCCTGCCCACACAAACAAAGGAACTTCAGTCACATGGCAACCAGCTTTTGACTATCACTTTAACCTATGGTACTCCCTTATTTCCGTTTTACTTACAAGGAAGCAGGTAAAAAGACTATTTCTGCTTTTTGTCTCGATTAGAGTGAACTAAATAGAAGCACAAGCTTTTTAACAATAAATTGTTGCAGAGATGTACAGAAAGTCATGTGAATGGAACACATCACATTTTTTTTTACTTTCTCCATACGTACTATGTACATAGTGTATACAGAAGGTATTGTATTGCACCCAAAATTTTGATTCCGAGATTTCACCGGAAACGGTCCTCTGTATCTAAAAATGCATTTTCATAAAAATGTCCTTGTGTGTGTGTGTGTCTGTGGGTAGCATAGCTCAAAAACGAAAAGAGCGTTAAAAACCAAACTTCTTATTTAAGTTTGAGATCTCCCAAGGATGCGACACGAAGAGTTTCAAGAAAAGTAAGGTCTTTGTAAAGCTGAAACCAAATCAAGGAATATCTAAATAAATGATCAGCTCCACTTAACAAATTGCGTGTTTTAACGTCCTCTGCATTGTTTGTGTGGTAAGTTGTTCTCCAACTGTTACGGTTTAGCAGTTATACAAATGCTCCGTAAAATTCATTCAGAATAAAGAGGTCTTTTCCCAGAAAATTCAAGGTATACATTTTATTTGACCGGCTAATATCTCTAATAAACAATATTTTAATAAAAATCGTTAGAGCCGTTTTTAAGAAAATCAAATTTTTCAAAAAGAATTCCATGTGAGGGTAGTTTGGGGTGGGGAAGTTTTCTCAAAATCTTTGTGTCGCATCCCTGGTAGATACTGGCCTTAAATACCTAGTTTGGTATTTTATCGACTTTTCGTTTTTGAGTTATCGTGTTCACAGACACACCGACACACACGGACCTTTTTGTGAAAATGCTTTTTTTTTTTTGGATACAGGGGACCCTAAAACATATATTTCCGGTGAAATCTCGGTATTGAATTTTGGGTGGAGTGCAATACCTTCTCTATACACTATGTACATAGTACCTGGAGAGAAAGTAAATATCTGACGTATTGCATTCTCATCAACTTTTCTACCTGGTCGATATACAAACTATTCTTATTAAAGATTATTATATGTGCATCACGCTAATCGATATGGCCATTAGCCGAGAAGGTCGCTTTACTTGCTTCCTTGTAAGTAGAAGGCAAATAAGCAAATGCATTATGATAAAGCGATAGTCAAATCTTTTAAAAGCCGGTCGCTATGTGAAACAATTGAGGTACGGTTTGTTTTGCATCATGCAGTTTGAAAAAATATAGCTTAAAACTGAAACCAATAACAAGGAATATCTCGAAAGTGGTATACTCTACAAAAACACATATGTGCCATGCCATACATTATATGTTTTAGTGAGACGGAGATTTTCTGTGAGGTAAGTTTTTACTGTCTCTTGCGGCGTAACCGTTTAGCAAAGTTCTACAAAGCTCATCCAGAATAAAGATCCCCAATTACTGCTTAAAATCAAGAAACGATTGGTTCTAGATTACACATCTATTCTGCAAGTGTGCACAGTATTAACAAAGACAGAAGAGACCATTAGACGTTAGCTTTGCTTAGTTTAAGTGTGTATTGTTGTACCTTAGCCCAAATTAGCCTGCGTGTAGAGTGTAGTTTTTTCTGCGCTCAATAACAGCAGCAGCAGCATTCCGAATATGCGTAATGAGAGAGTGAGTCGACCCAGTAAACATAGGTTACTGTGGTTGCCATGGTAACCTTTTCCAGTTGAACCGGCCGCCAATTATCGTCCGTCGACTTTACCGCATAAGTTAAGCACAGGTGACCTAAAAATTGGCTTTCCGGCTCATTTCGCAAATCTTATATTTCGAAATGTGAAAAAAATTAGAATTACGATTTTGTCTAGTGTTCACTCTCACTTCACCGATGTGATGCAGTTCAATTTTCAAAACCATTTTACTTAGTTCTCTCTCTCACTTCACCGATGTGATCTAGTTCAATTTTTAAAACAATTTTACTTAGTTCTTACTTTCACTTCACCGATGTGATCTAGTTCAATTTTCAAAACCTTTTTATTTAGTTCTCACTCTCACTTCACCGATTTGATCTAGTTCTATTTTCAAAACCTTTTTACTTAGTTCTCACTCTCACTTCACCGATGTGATCTAGTTCAATTTTCAAAACTATTTTACTTAGTACTCAATCTCACTTCACCGATGTGATCTAGTTCAATTTTCAAAACCATTTTACTTAGTTCTCACTCTCACTTCACCGATGTGATCTAGTTCAATTTTCAAAACTATTTTACTTAGTACTCAATCTCACTTCACCGATGTGATCTAGTTCAATTTTCAAAACCATTTTACTTAGTTCTCTTTATCACTTCACCAATGTGCTCTGGTTCAATTTTCAAAACCATTTTACTTAGTTCTCTCTATTACTTCACCAATGTGCTCTGGTTCAATTTTCAAAACTATTTTACTTATTTCTCACTCTCACTTCACCGATGTGATCTAGTTCAATTTTCGAAATAATTTTACTTAGTTCTATGTCTCACTTTACCGATGTGATCTAGTTCAATTTTCAAAATAATTCTACTTAGTTCTCACTCTCACTTCACCGATGTGATCTAGTTCAATTTTCAAAATAATTTTACTTAGTTCTTACTCTCACTTCACCGATGTGATCTAGTTCAATTTTCGAAATAATTTTACTTAGTTCTCACTCTCACTTCACCGATGTGATCTAGTTCAATTTTCAAAATAATTTTACTTAGTTCTCACACTCACTTCACTAATGTAATCTAGTTCAATTTTCGAAATAATTTTACTTAGTTCTCACTCTCATTTCACCGATGTGATCTAGTTAAATTTTCAAAATAGTTTTACTTAGTTTTCACACTCACTTCACGAATGTAATCTAGTTCAATTTTCGAAATAATTTTACTTAGTTCTCACTCTCACTTCACCGATGTAATCTAGTTCAATTTTCGAAATAATTTTACTTAGTTCTCAGTCTCACTTTACCGATGTGATCTAGTTCAATTTTCACAATCATTTTACTAATGTCTCCAACACTTCAATAATGTGATCTATATAAGTTTTCCTCTCTCCTTGCTCTTCCTCGCGACTTAGCGACGTAATGAAATTTCCGCGAAGCAGGCAGGCTCTTGTTTAGATGATTCACTCAGTGGTGTCGAACCAAGACGACTCCAATACATCGCTGTAACAATATCCCTATGTGTGACAACAGTAATCACAAACTAACTCATAAAAACACACTTGATCTCGCATCAACGGTCACCAACAACATTCACAATGAGACGCAAGGAAACACCATTCACAATGCAATCGTAAGCGCAAAGCAAGAAGTTGTCACGGGTTTCTAGATCCGCAAGTTACATGCGAATATCTTCCAAGCGCTCCGCAAGTTACATAACCAACAATACCACATGAGAAAATTCACTCAATCTTTTACAAACAAATACATTACATACTAACAACTAACACGTGATGTCACAATAATTGCTTATTCAAAATTATTGAAAATAGTACAAGCATAGAGAATGTAATGAGTGATAAAGCTACACATTTAATGAACTAAGGATTATCTCTCTGCGTCTTCCATTTATGAGAATCAGTAAATCTATACATTCATTAAATCAAAGAAGGATTCGCAAGGAGACTGTCATAACCTCTCGAGGGAGATTAGAGATGGCGCGGCACGGCCACATAGAAGAGCAAAATCTTGCAGTGCGATCGTTTGTTATTGAATTCATAGGCAATGCATAGAGAAAAGAAGCAGAATCTTCCTCTTTGCATGCAACGCAAGGATAAAATTTAGAGTTTGCAAACTCTTGCGTTGCATTGCGTCTTGCGTGTTTCTATGTGAATGCTTACATGAAATAATATGGGTCCAAACTCTTGCTTTTACATTGCATTTCATTCTGAATGCAGCATAAGCCTGCAAACACGATCGGTTACATAGCTGAAATATTCCACAAAGTTCTAGAAAGAACCATCCAGAACAACCCCATTGTCTCCCGACAAGATTTCTGTTGTTTACGCTGGGTGAGAGCGATATTCCAGTCCGAACCAGTCGATCCGTCGGGATAAGTTCAAACCATAGTTGACAATACGATATACCCATACACTTTCTTTGTCTATGGGCTTACTTATATATATATATATATATATATATATATATAAATATAAGTAAGCCCATATAATATATATATATATATTTTTTTTTTTTTTTTTTTTTTTGGTAACTTAACGTCCTTTGACCTGGTTGGTCATATCGGACGATGAATGCTCAAATGATCTCGGGGCCCATGGAGCTTAAAATTACTCGACATTCGTCTTCTCAGGATAAGAGAAAACCCCGGAAAAAAAAAAAAACAAACCTCATCCGGGCAACTGACCCTAAGCGAGATTGGAATTTACTATCTTTTGAATGTGAAGCAGACTCGCTACCCAGGTGGGCAATTACTTATATTGTAAAAGAACAATTAGACCGTTAGACCGATTAGAAGCTTCATACTTAGAATGCGGCCATAGCTCCGAGATATTTTGTTCATCCTATGCTCTTCTCCATGTGAAGGGAGCATTTCTCAAGATACCGTATAGCAGTAATTATGGTCGAAAAGATTTGGAAGTATTTGCAACGATCTATGGTTATGGATCTCTCATCGCTCCTTTCAGGTATACATTTGTTAAATAATTACCGAAAATCTTGTGGGGGTATTTATCATCGACATCACAATTCAAGGAACTGTGATTCGAGGGCTAACCTAATATCTAATTCTTCTAAGTCTTTATACAAGGTGAACAAAGAAAGAAAAAACAAACAATTATAATTAAATTATTATTGTATGACTTTCTGGTTTAAATTCATGTAGAAAGCTTCTAAAAAAACTGATGTGTTCCATTCACATGACTTTCTCTACATCTTTGCCACAAATTATTGTTAAAAAGTTAATGCTTGTATTACTTCATGTTAATCGAGAAAAAATTTTAGCAGAAAACCTTATTACGTGCTTCCTTGTAAGTAAAGGCGAAATAAGGGAGTACCATAGTTTAAAGTGATAATCAAAAGCTGGTTGCTATGCGACTGAAGTTCCTTTGTTTGTATGGATACGAGTTGAAAAATTCCTGTATGTGAAAAGTATAAGTTTTTCAAAGCTGAAACTAAAAACAAGGAATATCTCAAAAACGATAAACTCCACGAAAGAAATGTATTTAACCTAAATTGTGTGTTTTAAAGTGCTCTACATTTTTGTGTGGTAAGTTTTTGTCCATCTCTTACTGTTCAGCAGTTGTGCAAAGTTCTGTAAAATTCATTCAAAATAAAGTAGTCTTCAGAGGCTATTGCCAGAAAATTCAAGATATACATTTTATTTGTGATAGAACGCCGGAGTGAAAAGTTACTAAAAGCAATAAACACATCTAATAAAAGATATATCCACGTGGTGTTATATTCAAGATTCTACAATTTTATTCTTTGACAACAATTGTTGCTATTATAGCATTATTAGTTACCTCAGTCAATGATGAACTGTCTCACATTCCAAATACATTAACTCCTAAGTAATGCATTGTGTTCATACTGTTACCGGAGAGTATTTCATATATTGGTACACATTACTATTTTAAATAAGGAAGTAATTTTTCCCACACAACAGTTTCTTCCACCGCCAACGATATTTCGTAATTCGCCTGACCGTTAAAAGACACGGAGCAAAGTTGTGTGGAACAACTCTTAGATGAAATATTTATTTGCCCCCATAGCAGCAAATATCCGGGTTGTGCACAGTGAGTAAAGGATACTTTACTGTAATTATTAACAGCAGCATCAAACCAGGGCTAAAGTCCCTTGAAGCGATAAATCTGACGTTTACAGGTCAACTTGTTTATGGTGTTCTTATAGGCAGCAATATACAAGGTGGTTCACCTCTCCCGTATTCTCTGGTTTTATGCAACCCGCAGATTACAGTCTAACCTGAAAACATCGTTCCCGAGACCCATCTTTTGCATACCAACATTATAGACTTTGGCGCTGCAAGTTATAGCTAAACAATATCGTATTTGGTTAACGCGCGGTGTTAGCTAGATTTCTAAAACGCTCGATTCCGGTTCGAATCTTACCAAAACGTTGACAATTTTTTTCCATCTTTTTTTCTTCCTGATTTGGCACAAAGCTAGACATTTGTTAATTTGCTTATTTATTTCTTTTATTGTTCTCTTTATTTATGTTTACTCTGACTTTATCAATCCAGTATTAATTAAAGTCTTAGTGAAGTTTATTTTTCAGAACAACTAGAATGAAAATTAAGGATACAAAGCTGAAGAACACGTAAAATGAACTGCCGCTTGTTCTTAATTCGTATTCCTTTTAGTTTACACCTAAATGTATTAGTGTGACACACACTGAAGTAACTTTGCACCTTGATGAATAATACATAAAGATGAAAAAAAGTGCACCCAGACTGTGGAACCGCTGACACTCTGGACGTGATGAGAGAACATGAACTTAACCAGATGAGCTGTAATCATTGCGCCCGCTTACTGTGTTAGAACTTGTAGATGTTGTGTCCCACATGTCTCCCTCTCCGCTACTTATCTCTTTATAACTGTTGTGTGGCTCCTTGTTGTAGCTTAAGCCGTTCGTTTAACCTCCATACATTATAATTTACGTTACAGAACATATGGCAGCGATCCTATTGATATAACATGTACTGTAACAGGAGTTATTAAGCGCATTTTTTTGGAATGGAAGTAACGATTGCTGCTAAGGTCTATTCTCCTATGAAAAGCAGGCTAGATTTGCGTATTTACTAAACGGTGGACAAGCACGGTAATTTCGACCTTATTGCTTTCAGAATATGAAGTGTTGCCTATGTACAAAAATAATAAGGGGCAGGTGAACCACCTGGTATATCGTCAATATGCAGACCTGCGGGTCGGAGCGACACTTGAAACACAAACCCTGTTCGAATCAAAGGCAAGGGATTCCAATCGTGTCCACGTCGCAGATGCAGCCAATGGAGCGTGTCATTAAACCGGAGACAACATGATTTGGAATGAATCAACCCCGTTGAGGAGTTTTTATTTACACAAAACAAAACTGCCGTAAAGTACACATTTTAGTGTGGCAAAACAAGTTTTTGTTGTTGTTTTCTTTCCCCCCCCCTTTATTTCACTGGTGAGACGTGTGTGTCCATTTAACGTTAAGCATCCTGCTTTCGAAAGGAGTGTTCAATAAAGAACAAGTCCGTTTGCTGATGAAAAATAAACACTGCTATTTGTTTCTTATTTTTACTTTCTCTACCGAATTATGTACATATTGTATAGAGAAGGTATTGCACTCCACCCAAAGATTCCATACCGATATTTCACTGGAAATATATGTTTAGGGTCCCCTATATCCAAAAAAAGCATTTTACAAAAAATATCCGTGTGTGTGTGTGTGTGTGTGTGTGTGTGTCCGTGTGTCTATGAAAACGATAACTCAAAACGAAAAGTCGGTAAAATACCAAACTTGGTATTTAAGTTTAGTATCTTCCAAGGATGCGACTTGAAGATTTTGAGAAAAAATCCCCCACCCCAAACTACCCTTTACACGGAACTGTTTTCGAAAATTTTGATTTTCTCAAAAATGGCTCTTGCGATTTTGATTAAAATATCGTATATGTATCTTCAATTTTCTGAATGCCTCTGCTTAGCTTACTTTATTCTGGATGAAATTTGCGGAATTTTGCATAACTGCTAAACCGTAAGAGATAGATAAAACCTTACTACACAAAAAATGTAGAGCACATTAAAACACAGAATTTATATTATATACATTTTTCATGGAGTTAATCGTATTTTACATCTTCAGCTTTAAAAATGTACAGGAATTTCTCAACTCCTGTCCATAGAAACAAAGGAACTTTAGTCACATAGCAACCAGCTTTTGACTATCACTTTAACGTATGTTACTCTCTTATTTTGCTGTTACTTACCAGGAAGCCAGTAATAAGATTATTTCTCGATTAGCATGAAGTACATAATTTGTTGGAGAGATATAGAGAAAGTCATGTGAATGGAACACATCAGATTTTTTTTATTATATTTTATTTCTCTGGTGATACGAAGCGTCTTCTAAAATGGGTGTGTCCATTTAACTTTAAGCATCCTGCTTTCGAAAGGAGTGTTCAATAAAGAACAAGTCTGTTTGCTGATGAAAAATAAACACTGCTATTTGTTTCATATTTTTACTTTCTCTAGAATATACAATGTGCATAGTAGGTAGAGACCTACCCAAAAGTTCGATATGGAGATTTCTCAGGAAATACATGTCTTTTGGTTCCCTATATCCAAAACAAACCTTTGTGTCTGACTTTCTGACTGTTTTCTGTGAACAACACATCACATTGGTGTTGATCGTTAATAGCTGAGCGTGCGTAAAAATAACACGCTGGAAAGTTACATCAAAGCAAGACATTGTCACACCTGTGCGTAGTTTACACGTGCAATAATAGCATCTACTTCTGAAATTTCTTGCCACGTTATCTTAATTATTTAAGCGGAGCAGCGGGAGTTGTCCTCAGCCTTCCATCGCTCGGTCGCAGAACTCAAAGAATTAGTGTAACATTGAGGTTGGAGCACACAGTTAAATGAAAGACAGAAGCGAGTGTCGAAGCGACGAGAGATAAAACTTCTGCTACAAACTTCAATTAAACACATTTATTGCAAACAGAACTAGGAGTAATAGGGTGATACTTTTAGAAAAAAGGCCCACGAGTTTGTGAACAATATAACTACAAAACTAAAATTCGGTTAAATGCCCATTTGAAGATGTTCAGCAGTATATTCCCGCCCCAAAGTACATTTTTCGAAATTTTCTCAACAACAATTTGAACAGTTTTCTCAAAAACGGCATAAGGAGTTTTATTAAAATACCATATATTAAGATATTTGCCTGAAATTTCTGGGAAGGGGTTTTTGTGTAATTATACATAGTAACAGGATGTCAAACGCTCACAAACTCTTTAAGTCGTAACTCTGAAACATATAAAGATGCAATTAAACATCTCGTAGTTAGGATAGTATCATTAAAAATAAAAATTTAGATTTTCTGTAAATGCTGGCGAAGTATCTTGTCTAAACAGAGCAAGTACATTTTTGCATTTCATTATTCAACACTTATTTACACACAGTTCATAAAAAAGCAATACAATGCAATATGCTATTCATTTCACTCATGTCTTCAATAAAACGAGGTATACAGATGCCCCTTTGAAAATAAAACAATGGCTTGTATTCTTCCAAAGCTGTATAGCTTTCTGCTCGATGTAATTATTACTTTCTCTAGCCCCATGTGTACAATATACATAGGGATAGAGAAGATATTGTAATGCACCCAAAAATTCGATACCGAGATTTCACCGGAAATATACGTTTTGGTGTCCCCTGAGCCGAAAAAAGCATTTTTAAAAAAAGGTCCGTGTGTGGGTGCCTGTGGACAGCATAGCCCCAAGACGAAAAGATCGTTAAATACCAAACTTGGTATTTAGGTTTAGTATCTTCCAAGGATGCGATAGGAAACTTTTCAAAAAAAATCCCCCACTACAAACTACCCTTTTACATGGGAAAAAATTAAAAAATGTTGATTTTCTTAAAAATAGCTGTAATAATTTTCATTAAAATCCCGTATATTAAAGCTATTTATGTCCGAAATAAAATGTATGTCTCGAATTTTTTGGGAATAGCCTCCGAAGACCTCTTTATTCTGGATGCATTTTGCCGAATTTTGCTTAACTACTAAACCGTAAGAGATAGAACAAAACTCACTACACAAAAAATGTATATCACGACAAAATATACGATTTATTTCGTTTGCGTTTTTGTTGTGGAGGTAACCGTTTCCGAGATATTCCTTGTTATTGGTTTGAATTGTGATGTACTTAAACTTTTCTCAGACAGGAAGTGTCCGTTTTTCTGTTTGTCTACTCCTGGCCAAGCAAAGAAGTATTTGCAATGACAATCGCATACCGATAGCTTTTAAAACATTTGACAATCACTTTAGCATAGCGCATTCCCTTATTTCCTTCTACTTATAAGGAACTAAGTAATAAGAACATTCTGCTAAAATATATCTCGATTAGGTTTGTGTACAAGGAAGAATAATCTTTTGTGGGAGGTTTGTAGAGCAGCTAGAGAAGGTCATGTGAGTGAACACATCAGATTTTTTGTCTCCTTCTCTGCCATTTGAAATTGTGCAACCTTCCACAAGAAGTACGAGAAAAAGCTGCTTGCAGATATTTCGTTTGTCAGTTGTTTGACCTTTAAACGCATGGTTTTCCACTAGTAGGAATGTTTCTAAAGCAGTTTTTGAAAGCCTTGCTTATGCTTCTGAGAGAGCGTGATGTTTCTAACTCAGCGATGAGAGTACCGAATTTTCCTGCACACATTTTCTCTTTTAGAGAGAGTGAAAGGAAACGTGGTGGAAGTTTGAAGACCTGTATCAATAAAGCTTTGTAACCTTTTAGAACAGGAAAACAAGTATGCATTCAGAGGCTTTCTGTCGTTCTTCTTTCTGCAAACCAGGCTTCACAATTTTCTAGGCGTTTTCTTAACAGATAGTTCTCATATTCAAATGTGTAAAATACGACTTTATTCCTCAAGAAATTGCTGAAAATTTTGAACCTTGCCTTTAAGTTTACAGCCAAGCTTAAATCATGCAAAAATATCTGAGTTCAAATTTTAATGTAAATACATTTTATAGATAAAACGCAAATAATTCGAAAGTTTCTTTAAAAAAAAAATGTGTTCCATTTACATGACTTTCTCTAGATCTCTGCAACAAATTATTGTTAAAAAGCTTATGCCTGTATTTACTTCATGCTAATCGAGAAAAAATTAGCAGAAATAGTCTTATTACTTGTTTCCTTGTAAGTAGAAGCGAAATAAGGGAGTACCACAGGTTAGAGTGATAGTCAAAAGCTGGTTGCTATGTGACTGAAGTTCCTTTGTTTTTATGGACATGAGTTGACAAATTCCTGTATGAGAAAAGTATAAGTTTTTCATAGCTGAAAGCGAAAACAAGGAATACCTCAAAAACGACCAACTCGACGAAAAAAATGTATATAACATAAATGGTATGTTTTAACGTGCTCTACATTTTTTGTGTGGTAAGTTTTTGTTTTTCTCTCATGGTTTAGCAGTTATGTTAAATTCATCCAGAATGGAGTAGTCTTCAAAGGCTATTCCCAGAAAATGCAAGATATACATTTTATTTGTCAGGTAAATATCTTTAATATATGGTATTTTAATCAAAATCGTTAGTGCCATTTTTGATAAAATAAAAATTTTCGAAAAAAGTTCCATGTAAAGAGTAGGTGGGGCTGGGATATTTTTTTTTTGAAAATCTTTGTCTCGCATACTTGGAAGATACTAAACTTAAATACCAAGTTTGGTATTTTACCGACTTTTTGTTTTTGAATTATCGTGTTCACAGATACACGGACACACTGACACACACACGCGGACCTTTTTTTAAAATGCTCTTTTTTGGATACAGGGACCCTAAAACAAGTAATTCCGGTGAAATTTCGGTATCGAATTTTTGAGTGCAATACAATACCTTCTTTATGCACTATGTACATAGTACGGGTAGAGAAAGTAAAAATGACGAATTACTTGATGAAGGTATATCAATGAAACAGCAGCTACTTATTCCGTATTTCCTTCTAAACTTAAATATTTATTAATAACTTTATTAATATTAGAATTTATTGTTTTGACCTTATTTGTTATTTTATATTATTATATAGTTATAATAAATAGAGAATTTTATATATAACAATATATTTTTTTTTTTATCTTTTGCAATGACGATGCTAAGCACCTCAACATTTCTTTGGACTTTATTTTCTTGAAATTTTAGATAATTTTGGAGAATAAGTCTTAGTTAAATATTATTCAATTTGTAGCGCACTAAGGAAACTGAACATTCGATAGTAATCGTCGTTAAGAGAAGCTGAAAATGCTTGGAAGAAAGAAGTACTAGGTAAGAAATTTAAGAGAAATAAAATACAATAATTTGCAAAACAGCGCGTGAATGGACACTACGCCAAACGTAAAAAAATCACACGCATTCAAATAAAAGTATAAAGTTTCATACAAAAATGTAGAATATTAATGTGCTGAGGCTTGAAAAGACAAGGAACATAAATCAATCAAGCTCACTCAGGATTCATTGCAGTGAATTACAAGACATCTTTACTGTATCGAAAGAAAAATGCTCTCCTCCATGTGTTTGAATCATTGGTATTTTCGATACTTTTCAATCTGCGCTGTCTTAACTGATTTATCTACTAGCAGGAACTGAACGAGGAGAGGCAGTGAGCAATGCTGTATAGTGCAATACGTTCCCAAACGGGCTGTAGAAACCGCGCCTAATCCATCGCGTCATATCTAGCTATCGTATGTGTGTACCAAACCTCAATTCGTCAATTTTGTTCCCCGGACAATTATAGTAATTGCTTACAATGAAAACTTGTATTTATTATGCAACTAGGCCCTTACATTGAGTCAATTTTAAGGCAACTTTAGGTTTTAACCGTTAAGGGTTTAGTTAATTTAAGGTTATTTAACCTTTTGCTTTGGATTAGATTTTATGCTGTCTATTGTATTTAAAAGTCAGTGGTTCTCGCAAGTCAGATAGTTATAGAAGGGTTCGCGAGTCGAAAAAGTTTGGGGACTGCTGACCTAAGGTATCCTTTCTGGTCATTCTGTTAAGGTTATTCTCGATTAGTTTGAAGTAGAACATAGAATATTCTTTTTGCAGGAGGTTTGTGTGCGGAACAGCAGGGAAAGAAACTAATATGAATGGAATACATCAGATCACTTTTTATAACGCTTCTACAAACTACCGTTGCAACAACAGCAACAAAAACAACAACAAAATGAAGAAATAACGGCGTGATTTAAAAACATCTTATGTGTACCATTCACATGACTTTCTCTATACCTCTGCAACAAATTGTAGTTAAAAAGCTTATGCTTCTATTTACTTCATGCTAATCGAGAAACATTAGCAGAAATAGTCTTATTACTTGCTTCCTTGTAAACAGAAGCGAAATGAGAGAGTACCATAGCTAAAGTGATAGCCAAAAGCTGGTTGTTATGTAACTGAAGTTCCTTTGTTTGTATGGGCAGGAGTTAACAAATTCCCGTGTGAGAAAAGTATGCTTTTTCAAAGTAGAAACAAAAAACCAAGAATATCTTAAAAATGATCAACTGCTCAAAAAAAAAAATGTATATGACAAATTGTGTGTTTTACCGTGCCCTACATTTTTCATGTAGATATATATACGATATTTTAATCAAAATCGTTGGAGCCATTTTTAAGAAAATCAAATTTTTCGAAATTTTTTCCATATAAAGGGTAGTTTTGGGTGAGAGGATTTTTCTCAAAATCTTCGTGTCGCATCCCTGGAAGATAGTAAACTTAAATACCAAGTTTGGTATTTTACCGACATTTCGTTTTTGAGTTATCGTGTTCACAGACTCACGGACACACTGACACACGGACACACGGATACAGGGGACCCTAAAACATATATTTCCGGTGAAATCTCGGTATCGAATTTTTGGGTGGAGTGCAATACCTTCTCTATCCCTATGTACATACGGAGCTAGAGAAAGTAAAAATCCACAGGATTTTGTGCAGTAAGATTTTGGAACAATAATTTTGGAAGAAGAAATGTTCACAATGTATTCGGAGAAAATTCAAGGTATATGTTTTATTGGTAATTGCACCGTGTTTCTGATAAAAATATAAGCTAAGTCTGTTAGTGTTGCTCAAATTGTGTACATCTTAGAGAAAAACAGGAAAATTAAAAAACTAAAAACTGGAACTTCAGAGAGCGGTAGGATCTTTCTATGATGGGATTCAATGCCCTTTACTATACCGGCTCACCCCCCCCCCAGTGTGTTACAGCGGGGCAGTCTAGCTAACTACATCTGGTCTAAAATCAACCGAACTGTTATCAGTGACCTGCACACCCTCAAAAGAACAGGACGTTAGGCCAAAGTTACAAGTCCAATAATCTTAAATATCGTATTGATTGTGCACGAATACTGCCTTTCTTCGAGTGCTGGCATATGAAGGAGGTTTTCTGAATGAAATTAGGACACATTCTATTATATACGGCCACTTAATGTGCGATCTAGAAAACATGCCATTTGGCAAAAGGGACAATAGCTGCCCTCTCTCAAACTGTTTATCTAGGACCTGGCATATTGTAAGCTCGAATCCGGGACACTTTGTATATCTGTGTAACATTATGAGAATAACGGAAAAGGAAAACATGGAAAAATCGTTTGCTTTCCGATTTATTTATTGGTTAACTTATTATGAATTGGATTGTATATTTCACTATTTTAACATTTATATTGTACAATAGTATTAAATATTTAACCTAATAGGTAACGAGCGAACGTAGGCTTTCACGGCCGGAGTCAGTGTAACTAAGAAATGTTTCCGGGCTGTTTTGCCGTGGTCTGCTGGTGTTAGAAGTCCCAGACGTTTCGTCCACAACTACGGTGGACATCTTCAGTGGCACGGTCGAAGTTTTCTTGGAGAAGGTTTCGCTGCATGTGGACGAAACGTCTGGGACTTCTAACACCAGCAGACCACGGCAAGACAGCCCGGAAACGTTTCTTAGTTACACTAATCGGTAACGTTTCCGTGCTATACTGTTCCGGCTTCTCTTTCAACAGCTCCTCTAATAATTAATAGGGTAATGGAGGCAGGTAAGAGTCAATAACTTATATTATTTAGTATTGGTTTTAATTGTTTTTCATACAAGCCGTGTGTAGGACAGGAGTTGGATAGGTAGAGTCAGATTGAAAAATTCAATGCCATAGCCGGAATTGAACCTCGGATCTCTAGCCGGTTGCTCTGCCACTGAGCTACCATGGCGATATACTGGCATAGCATTGAATTTCTCAACTGACTCGCATGTTTCCAGGTAAACCACAAGTGACAACCCCAATGGCGACTTACAGTGTTGTAAGTACTTTAAGTCCCAGTCTGACTCTACCTATCCAACTCCTGTCCTATACATGGCTTGTGTGAAAAACAAATAAAACCAATACTAAATGACCATAATAGTTGGCTATACTATGAATCCTGGAGTCAAAGTACTTACAACATTGTAAGTCGCCATTGGGGTTGTCATCTCCAAATAATTTGAGATCACTTTGCCATAGCAGCTCAGTGGCAGAGCAACCGACTAGAGATCGGGAGATCCGTGGTTCAAATCCTGACTATGACATTGAACTTTTCAGTCTGACTCTACCTGTCCAATTATATTATTTATTGGAGGGAATGCTTGATCTTGTACGGGACATGATCGCTAGGATGAAAATTCGCTAGGAGCGTCAGCTGAAAAACGGTGATTTTACCTCAAAACCGCTCTTTTCTCGATATTTCTATTGCCTTGATTAATAGCGCCACACGCACGCGGGTTGTTTTGCTACATTCTTCTCTGAGGCGTCACAAAAAGATAATTTAAAGAAGCCTTGCCAAAGCTCATCTGCATGATGGTCCCTAGGGCGTCTGCTACTGTGCTGCGCTCCGTTCCCACACTGTGAAAACACGGCAAGGGTGGCCCCAGGGCTAGGCGTCACGCAAACACGCGGGACAAGGCTTGGGATCCCGTGGTAAACAGCCAGACCCTCCGCCGCCCTTTGCTCTGTGGTCGCCTCGCTTGACCATTTCCACGTAACACTAAGCAACAAATGACTCCGAAAAGTATATCATTCCTGATATTTGAAATGTTCTTATTAATTGAATAAATGGATAAAAGTATTTATTGACATAACATTATCATACATTAAACTTCAACAATCGTACGGGTCCACAGACCGTACGTGCTTTTGTAATACACACTAAAAAGTAATATTAAAACAACAACACAGAATTAAAATAGTAAACACGAAAATTAAAACACAAAGGTAATACACAATAAAAAAACAATATTAAAACAACAATTGATTAAAAGAGTAAATACGAAAATAAAAATACAAAGATATTCAAATACAGGAATTTAAATTTTCTGCACAGAGTACACCTTCATAAATGTACCATCTTATAATAGATAAATACACCTCAAAGAAATATTATACACATAATATATACACAATATATAAAACCACAATACAACAGTGACCTAAGTATGGCATAAAATATATGTATCTAACACACTGTAGTCACTTTTGTTTAGTTGTTCTTATCCCTCCTCTTCCCTATTGGCAGCCTTCTCAGATCTCAGCTGTCTTGCCTTAAATATAAATTTACCTAGGCCGTCCACGTTTTCCGTGCCTGCCAGTAGCGACCAACATGCTTCTAGCTCTACATTCCCTGTGGTAAAGGATTGCGGTGAATATTTTTCCCACCATTCCTCCGTACCCCTACATCTTGCCAAGATGTGGGTCCACGACTCTTCCTCCTCGCAAATGGAACAGATTCTCGTCAGCAATTTTTGTGCTCCTCCATGCTCCTAGTCTAATCCACGCGAGCCCCACTCTAATGGGTTTGGAACCTGTTTAATGTATTGCTCCATATCCCACTCCGATTTTAGCCCAGACTGTACCTCTAATGAAACCTTCTCCGTGCATTGCGCAATTATTTGCTGTCTGTCAATATAACAGAGGCGGTTCTTAATTTTCCTCCAAATACTCCGCCTCTTTGCCTGCCCCGCTATCCAAATGTATCCCAATCCAATGGTTTCCAATCCTTTCTTTAATTTTGATGCCCACGTCGAATTACCTTCCATTCGCAACTGTTCACGGTAGCAGACCGTGAACGATTCTCATCCAGTATTTAACTGCTCTGATTTTGCATTCTATTGTTTCACTATTCTCCCCGAATTCCCTCATTATTCTGCAGTTTGCCGTACCCCTCCCTACACCCAGAATTCCTTTCAAAATTTAGTAAGGCTATTCAACAAATATTCACATAATAAGAAAATGGAGCAGATCTGTCAAGGTTTGAGGGGAATACTTGCTGAAATACTCAGAACATATATCAAATTACATAATTACTATTAATATTTGAGGATTTAAAATTCAAAACATTCAAAAAGCTTTAATTCAAATGACAAAACAATGCATTTAAATTCAATGTGAAATAAAGAAATGCAATAGTAGTAGTATTTTGTTATTAAGTTTACAATAATACAATATTTGCGTCACACAGTCACATGGGTCGGGTGACCGACATGCTATCTAAAAATACTTGAATTTAGAATATTAGCTACATACTCGTACTTTATATATCTTAACAACATTGATGTGTCTTCTTAGCTTCCGAAGAAGGCCGCGTTATCTTGCATGAGATTGCCGACGTTTCGCACATCTTGGAACACCAACCACGTCCTTTTGGGGGTAAAAGGATGACGATCAGGGCCCTGGAAAAAACAACCAAAAATGGATCAGTGTACAATACATCCGAGGCGTCAATGACAGGATTTCCAACGTCCTTAAAAACTACGGCATCAGAACGCGCTACAACTCACAAGAAAGCTCAGATCGTTCCTACGACCAGCCCAAGATACCAGCAACCCGTCATAAACCCAGGCATATATAGAATTAGATGCGACTGTGGGAGAGCCTGCATTGGCCAAACAGGACGGTCCATAATAACGCGCAGAAAAGAACACATACGCAGTCTAAAAGTCAACCAACCCAAAAAATCCGCACTAGCAGAACACGTGATCACAACCGGCCACCACATCGACTTTGACAACACAGAGCTTATAGCCACTGCAGCAATTTTCACCACAGAATGACCAGTGAAAGCATAGACATTTTCAAAGAAAAGAACATCAACAGGGACTGTGGAAAGCAACTGCATAGCATCTGGAAAACTGTGCTCACAAGGAGAGCCTTTGGCTGGCCTCCAGCCAATGAGATGCAAGGGGCGGAGACATGCGGCATTCCAAAAACTGACGGCAAACCACAACAGCATTTACTAAAAGAACCAAAATACAATCTAGAAAAAGAAATAAAACAAAAAGGAAACAAAATCCAGGAAAAAGAAAGCGTAAAGCAACTCCAGCATTACCAGGAAAGAGCAGCGGCAGCACCCACGCCAATTGGCGGCCAACTAGCCAACCAGAAGCGAGGGGGCGGGGAAACCTCCACCGCACTGCCACTACATAAGCGAGAGCAAATAAGCAACCACAAAACAACTTTTTAACAATAATGTGTTGCAGAGATGTAGAGAAAGTCATGTGAATAGAACACATCTGATTTTTCTGTCTGTGTTGATCCTGATTATCCTCCTGTGCTGCAAGAAACAGTTTTGACGGGCTGCCCATGGCCACTACACACTTGCGATCTACCTGCTGCCGCGCCCTGCTCTGCCGAGCTCTTCTGTCCGGGTTCCTCCTTAAGGCTAAATATTGTTACAGGATAAACCGTCAAAAAACAAGCAACGCGAGTCTTTCAGCTAATATCCATAAAATATCTGATGTGTACATTCACATGACTTGCTCTACATCTCTGCAACAAATTATTGTTAAAAAGCTAGTGCTTCTATTTACTTCATGCTAATCAGAAAAAAATTAGCAGAAATAGTCTTATTACTTGCTTCCTTGTAAGTAGAAGCGAAATAAGGGAGTACCATAGCACAAGGTGATAGTCAAAAGCTTGTTGCTATGTCACTGAAGTTTGTTTGTTTGTTTGTTTGTATGGACAGCAGTTGACAAGTTCCTGTATGAGAAAAGTATACGTTTTTCAAAGCAGAAACCAAAAACAAGGAATGTCTCAAAAGTAATGAACTCCACGAAAAAAAATGTATAAAACATAAAATGTGTATTTTAACGTGCTATACATTTATCGTGTGCTAACTTTTTGTCCATCTCTCACGGTTTAGCAGTTATTCAAAATTCCGTAAAAGTCAGCTAGAATAAAATACTCTTCAGAGGCTATTCCCAGAAAGTTCAAGATATACGTTTTATTTGTTAGGTGAGCTTTTTTATTATGCGATATTTTAATCAAAATCGTTGCGGCCATTTTTGAGAAAATAAAAAATTTCGAAAAAAGTTCCATGTAAAGGGCAGTTTGGGGTGGGGTTATATTTCTCAAAATCTTCGTGTCGCATCCCTGGGAGATACTAAACTTAAATACCAAGTTTGGTATTTTACCCACTTTTCGTTTTTGAGTTATCGTGTTCAAAGGCACACACACACACACACACACACACACACACACAGACCTTTTTCTGAAAATGCTTTTTTAGGATACAGAGGACCCTAAAACATATACTTCCGGTGCAATCTCGGTATCGAATTTTGGGGTACATAGTACATATAGAGAAAGTAAAAAGGAGCATGATTAATTTATATGTATTGAAATATATGAAGGAACAGCATAAAGTTTGACATCTATGAGAGGTGAACAACAACATAGAATCGATAGGTAGCAGCACTAACACCAGCTCGTTCCTCATTAAGCGAAAAGCATATTTTTTCGCCATATATGAAAAAGTTGCAGGACCACATCTCCATATACAAATGTGCACACTCCGATTGTCCCAACTGGAATGTTGATTAATGACTCTTGCCGTGCTCCTAATGAGGCCCTTATGTAAATTCCTCAGCCATGGAGTGATAAATGAAAAACGTATCAGAAACAAATGCACCAGACAACACACAAGAGGAAGAAAACAGGTAAACCCGTCGGAAACCACATTGACACCCATGTTTTTTGCTTTCAATTAAGAAGCAATTAAACTCGTGCTAAACCCCACGAGCAGTAAATCAGCTGCCGACATGTTGACGTCATATGGTGCACGGCACTGCAGCACGATTCATGGAAAATGCAGCATGCATACAGGAGTATTTTCTTGCGTTTCAGTTACTTTACTTATTGGAAACTACTCGCTGTTCATGTAACACATCTTCTTTCTATTATTATTATTATTATTATTATTATTATTATTATTATTATTATTATTATTATTATTATAGTCCTCCTTCGTGGTGTAATGGTTACCATGTTAACTGTGTATTTCCAAGGTCGCGGGTTCAAACGATGGATTTTATCGGGCGTAAAAATCCTTAGCATGGCTTCCCTCGGGCCGGAAGTAAAGCCGTTGGTCCCCTGTCGTATATTTACGACACGTTAAAGAACCTCAAGCTTGATTAAAAGGCCTCTGAGGAAAATTAAGCGATCTTTCACGCCCATATAGAATGGAACGCCATAAATAACACGCCATTTACATTATTATTGTTAATAATAATATTTATTAGCAGAAGAAGACCATCGTCTTTGTTGCCAGGAAAATTCGGTACGATGTAAGTTGGCTGCTGAAAGCTTTGTTTTCAGCAGATCCCTGATTGATTCCAAATAAATTGTAATTACTCTGTTTAAACTTTCTAGTGGAACTCATTTGAATATTGCCATGAACAACTCTCTGACTCCGGTTCTTCCTTTGGGAGGATAACTGGCACAAAATGATTTTCAAGGAAGAGGTTTTTTGCAATAATTAGACACAGAACTGATGATATCCAAGGAATTTGTATCAGTTTTTTTTGGTAGTGTTTAACGCCCACTTTTACTACCAAGGCACCGCAGGCGATCTCACTGGTCATATATGGAATGAAGATGGAGCACCGGTGGAATGCGATGGCGGGGGAAACCGGAGAAAACCTGCCTCTGCACCACTTTGTCCACCACAAATCTCACATGTGGTCGCATGGGATACCACTCGGCCACGGCGCTGCCATCAGCTTTTTGAACACCTATTATTGTTGTTACTGCTATTATTATCTTCATTGTTATTATTCAACTTCTTGTGCAGTTCCTTTAAAACGTGGATACAAACTTGTTTTCAAATACCTAAGGTATTTGGTGTCTTTTAGCACTTCTAAAAGGCTAAAGCTCTGACACTATTAACCCCATTGAGGAATTTAGTGCCGGACCGGTATGTTTCCATAGTAGCTCAGTGGTTAGAGCAGCCGGGAGATCCGTGGTTCACATCCCGGTCACGGCATTGCATTTTTCAGTGTGTATCTGTCTATGCAATGTTTCCTCTTATTTATAATTGGCAAAACAAATAATTAGTACATTTGAAATAAACTGGCGCAAATAATACATGTTTTATAAATTATTGTTGCTGAAAATGTTTAACGACTCGACATTAGAGGACTTCCGTTGCTATAATTACTTGTGAGCGGCGTGGCCAAAACCAATAATGAGAATATATGTATTACTTTCTCTACACGTACCACATACATAGTGTATAGAGGAGGTATTGTAATGCACCCAAAAATTCGATACCGAGATTTCACCAGAAATGTATGTTTTGGGGACCCCGGTAGCTAAAAAAAAAGCATTTTCACAAAAAGGTCCATGTGTGTGTGTGTGTGTGTGTGTGTGTGTGTGTGTCTGTGAACACAATAACTCAAAAAACGAAAAGTCGGTAATATACCAAGCTTGGTATTTAAGTTTGTTATCTTCCGGGGATGCGACACGAAGATTGTGAGAAAAGTCTCCCCACCCCCAACTATCTTTTACATAGAACTTTTTTCGAAAATTTTGCTTTTCTCAAAAATGGCTCTAACGACTTTGATTATAATATCGTATATTAAAGGTATTTACCTGAAATGTATATCTTGAATTTTCTGTGAATAATCTCTGAAGACTACTTTATTCTGAATTAATTTTGCGGAATTTTGTATAATTGCTAAACCGTAAGAGATGGACAAAAACTTAACACACACAAAATGTAGAGCTCATTAATACACGCAATTAATGTCATATACATTTTTTTCGTGGAGTTGATCGTTTTTGAGATATTCCTTTTTCTTTGTTTCAGCTTTGAAAAACATATTGTTCTCATACAGGAATTTGTCAACTCCTGTCCATACAAACAAAGAAACATCAGTCACATAACAACCAGCTTTTGGCTTTCACTTTAACCTATGCTGCTCCCTTATTTCTCTTCTACTTACAAGGAAGCAAGTAATAAGACTATTTCTGCTAATTGTTTGTCGATTAGCATGAAGTAAATAGTAGCATGAGCTTTTTAAAACTAATTTTTGGCAGAGATGTAGAGAAAGTCATGTGAATGGAGCACATCAGATTTTTTTATGTCAGAGGAACCAATGTCAACCTCAAATGTTAATGTATTTAATGTTTTGTTATCTTTTTGTTATCTATGGCTTGTATTGCATAAATGCTGATCTGCCAGCAATGAACAACAACATGGCCTTCAGAATGTTTGACTACATTTGCAGATTAATAGATTACTCATATCGTTTTCATTAAATATAAAATAATTGATTTATTTCCCCCATTTTCATCCTTTGAGAAACGTTTTTGAACTATTTGCTTTCAATGAAAACATTTTCATCAACGCTTTAGTCTGATAAATAGGTAATAGGAAGACTACGAAGGAAGAGGTCAAGTGTCAAGTTGACTGGAACGGAGCCAAACTCCATTTTTGAGGAGCACACATATCTTTGGAAGTGTTGGACACGTGACAAGCGTTTTGAATAGCACGCAACATTGCACAAGTCTTTGCCTGTCGACTATCACGCTCATTCGTGTCGTGCCACTTCTATTTTTGCTTGAACAAAGGATCTTCAATTGTATTCTAGAGATAATGGACCTGTTGCTGAGGATTAATCACTATAATTATAATCATTATAAATTTTTACTTTCTCTACACGTACTATGTACATAGTGTATAGAGAAGGTATTGTATTCCACCCAAAAATTCGATACCGAGATTTCACCGGAAATACATGTTTTGGGATAACCTGAATTAAAAAAAAAAACATTTTCAAAAAAAGGTCCGTATGTATGTGTATGTGTGTGTGAACACGAGAACTCAAAAACGAAATGTCGGTAAAATACCAAACTTGGTATTTAAGCTTAGTATCTTCCAGGGATGCGACACGAAAGATTTTGAGAAAAATCCCCCCACCCCCAACTACCCTTTACATGGAATTTTTTTCGAAAATTTTGATTTTCTCAAAAATGGCTCTAACGATTTTGATTAAAGTGTTGTAAATTAAAGATATTTACCTGACAAATAAAATGTATATCTTGAATTTTCTGGGAATAGCCTCTGAGGAGTAGTTTATTGTGGATGACTTTTACTGAATTTTGAATAACTGCTAAACCGTAAGAGATGGACAAAACCTTACTACACAAAAAATGCAGTGCACGTTAAAACACACAATTTATGTTATACACATTTTTTTCGTAGAGTTTGTCGTTTTTGAGATATTCCCTGTTTTTGGTATTACCTTTGAAAAACATATTTTCTTTTACAGGAATTTGTCAACTCCTGTCAATACAAACAAAGAATTTTCAGTCACATAGCAACCAGCTTTTGACTATCACTTTATGCTATAGTACTCCCTTATTTCACTTCTACATACAAGGAAGCAAGTAATAAGACTGTTTCTGCTAATTTGTTCTCGATTAGCATGAAGTAAGTAGAGGTATAAGCTTTTTAATAATAATTTGTTGCAGAGATGTAGGGAAAGTCATGTGAATGGAACACATCAGATTTTTCAATATATTTTTTTCATATTTGCTTCTACTTTTTGGATGTTATAGCACTCTAAAATTCAAAATTAAACTGTAGGTATGTTAAAGCTTAGTTCTTACAAGCGTGGAGAAGGAAGAAATGCAAGAACAAGAAATTCCATTCCTGGAATTAACTCAGAACGTTAAGATGACCAAAATTGATGAAGCACTCAACGAAAATAAATTAGATATAATTAATTAATACGCAGCAGAGAAATTTTAGCACTCATTTCACTCCTCGATTTGTATATATTTGATAAATCGAATGCAAAACTTGTTCTTCTTGTGTTCATCGTCAACGAACACTATTTTCCCACAATCTTTCGAAGTGCAATCATTTCTCCATATTTGAAACTCTCTAAGTAACGTGTGAATTTGGAATATAATTTGAGTGTACATTTTAATAGAAAAGGTACTTCAATTCTGCATTGTCCATTTTGCTTTGGTTCTTATTCCTAAGTGGATGTAGCATTCTGTTGTTATTTCCTACTAGTGGCCAACTCGATGAAATAGAAATTTCCTGATCAAGAAAACCCTTAAAGGGGTTCTGGCCTGGCGTGACGGAACTTGAATAAAGTAATGAAAATTAAATGACTGTTTGTGCATGGCGCAAAGAATGTGAATAGATATATTAAACTGAAAATGTCTGTCTCTTCTTCTCCCTCTTCATTTCTGTTATCTACTATTAATAGTTTTAAACTAAACGGATTATATCACAGATTGGTTGGAAGCATAAAATGAAGGCACAAATAAACTTGGAGATATCAAGCATTTTAACAAGTTGGTACTCGTTTTAAAGTTCTGTTTTTAAATAATATTGAATTATTGTATTCACATGTCGAAATGATGTAAACAACAGAAAAAGCGCACACTATTTGATTACTTAAATGTTTTCACGAAACTGATCAATATGTTAGATACTAAGGTATAACCTCCGATTTGAAAGAGTAAACATACCGTAAGCGGTTCCTGATCTAAGCATTAAAGCTGAAAATCACTGTAGGCATTCTTAAATAAAAAGTAATAAACACACAAACAATAAAGAAAGCTTAAATATTATGAATGCAAAAACTTGTAAGATTTGGTCGGTTATTTATTCGAAATCCCAAATTACCATTGAAAATTGTAGATATATTTTCATTTTGTGTGCATGAGATATCAACGCGCATTCTACCAACCGCATCCTTCAGTAAAACACTGTACAAAATCTGATGTGTTCCATTCACATGACTTTCCCCACATCTCTGCAACAAATTATTGTTAAAAAGCTTATGGTGATATTTACTTCATGCTAATCGAGAAAAAAATTGGTTCCTTGTAAGTAGAAGCGAAATAAGGGAGTACCATAGGTTAAAGTGATAGTCAAAAGCTGGTTGCTATGTGACTGAAGTTCCTTTGTTTGTATGGACACGAGTTGACAAATTCCTGTATGAGAAAAGTGTAAGTTTTTCACAGCTGAAACCAAAAACAAGGAAAATCTAAAAAATGATCAACTCCACGAAAAAAATGCACATAACATAAATTGTGTGTTTTAATGTGCTCTACTTTTTTGTGCAAGTTTTTGTCCATCTCTTACTGATAACCAGTGATGCAAAATTCCGTAGAATTGATCCAGAATAAAATAGTCATCAGAGGCTATTCCTAGAAAATTCAAGATATACATTTTATTTGTCGTGTAAATATCTTTGATATACGATATTTTAATCAAAATCGTCAAGAGTCATTTTTGAGAAAATCAAAATGTTCGAAAATGTTTCCATGTCAAGGGTAGTTGGAGAATTTTCTTGAAAATCTTCCTATCGCATTCTTAGAAGAGACTCAAACTTAAATACCAAATGTGGTATTCAACGGTCTTTTCGTTGTTGAGATATGCTGCCCACAGACACACACACATAGACACACCCAGGCAGACACATACACACACACACACGGCATTTTTCTAAAAACAATTTTTTTTTTGGATTCATGGGGTCTCAAAACATATATTTCCGGTGAAATCTCGGTATCGAATTTTTGGCTGCAATACAATACCTTCTCTATACACTATATACATAGTACGTATAGAGAAAGTAAAATGATTTTATTTTAGAATTAGGATAATGAGATGTACCGTCAAATAGGGGAACCTTAACTCACTTTTATCATGTATGTTAGTAAAATTGCTCTATTTTGTATGACTAAATTTCACGCCTGGGTTTCTTGAAATATAAAACATTTACAGGTATTAGAGAACTATTTAAATTTTATAATTAATCTTTTTAATGTGTGGGCCAATGTTTCCTTGAAGTAGGGTAACTTTAGCCTAGTTAACAAAATGCAAGAAGTCCATGCTTTAACACGTCTTGTGCGAAAGTATTCGCATTTTCTATAACTAGAACCCAGCATTAAAGATAATGTTCATATCATTTGGCTTTTTATTTAAATAATAACATTATGAAATTGCAAATATAAGAGCATTATATGAAGTTAACATAGTCGTATATTTCAAGAACGTCAAAATAAAGAAACAGTTTCAAGTAAAATCAGTGTTTAAAATGTTAACTAGGGAACTAAAAGTAAACCTGTTTTCCCAACCATTTTTGGCGGATCAATTTTTCGCTTTATAGCACACCAAAATGTCCTTTTTGTTTGGCCACATCCACGAGTCTGTCTTCACCACAGTCGGTCCTAATTCTTCCTTCAATGGGAGTTTTAACACACGTCCAGGATTTAAATCCATTTCTCACTTTACGATGACAGTCTTCTCCCTGAAGGCTCTGTTTGGATACAGTCTCATCTTCTGCAGCAGTCTCTGTTGATTCATCAGAACTTGTCTCAATTTGAGACTCTTCAGTATTGTCATCATGGAGACTGATCTCTTCATCTGATGACGACGACGACGATGTTCCGGATCAACTATAAGCTTTCTTGGTCTTCCTCTTTTGCAGTTTTCTCGTGCTGTGGTACAGGGATGAATTTTGTTTATGACATCTAGCCTAATGCTCTTTCTTGGAGGGACATTTAACTTCTTGCCTCTCACATTTCCTCTCACATTCTTCTCTTCGCTGTGACAGATACTGTAGGAAAGCATCTCCAGGAGCTTCTATGTTCGCATTTTATTTGATGAACACTGTAGTACTTTTTGTCTATCAAATGGGTAAATACCACATTTTCGAAAACCTGACACCAAGTTGTTTTCTGCGCTTCTGAAATCTCATTCATCAACTGATTGAGAAGGGATGGATATACATCCTTTGTCAATGTTCCGAATCTCTTCCCATCCGATGTCTCCTTCCAGTTCTTCAGGAATCTTCTCCACGCAACCTTCATAGGATGGAAATATGCAACGTCTAGCGGTGAGGTGAGTAGCTATAGGAGAAAGACAAAGAAATCGGAGTAAGCGCAGAAATATTTTATGCGATGTAAGATTATCCTCTATCACAACTATAGGTCCTGATCATTTCTTCAGTCTTGGCGCAAGAGCTTGGAAAACCGAGGCATCGAAAGTCGAAGACTCTAACCTTCCACTTTTGGTTCGATTATATCTACAGCCCCAAAGTTCATGTTCTCTCCAGAGCTGTTCAGACCCGTATTTCCCCTTTGGCACTTCCACAGAGCGTAATCGATGTTGACGATTTAGGAGAATCCATTATCCTCTCCATATATTTAGTGCCTCTCTTGCAAATGACCAGGACATCAGAGAGGTTGGTTTCGTCGTAATTCCATAAGTTTTCTGGAGGAACGTCTTCCAATGATTCCTCCAGAGTATCAAAATATGAATTTAAGGTTTCTTCATTAATCTCTCGTTATGTGCTGCACAATCTGACGGTCAGTTCGTGATGTCTTTTCAAAAAGCATTTGACCCGATTGAACCACTCATCCCTTGTACTCTTAACAATGAAGCGAAGATCTTCTTCACTAACAGGAAACCCGAACTCTGACATTGTCATTAAATGTGCATTAAACGTTTTCTCTTCCTTTGTGAAAATATTGTTGGACGTCCAGGAGTTTTGTTGTGTTTGCCTTTCAGTTTTAGTTTGATTGTACTTCTGAGTATACCACAATGCTATGAAGCGCCCTCTGTGTTCTTATCCCAGTTTTGATGTCCTGTACATACTGTTCCAAATGCTCTTGTGTATTATTTGCATATGCACCTGACCCCAGTGCCTTAACATATGTTCTGGGCATTATTATGTTACTGGCATTTGCCTGTAAAGAACGAAATAAGCAATAAATTAGATTGAAAATTGGTTTTAAAAATATTTAAGTGAATTGGGGCAATATTGGCCCAGGGCTGAACATAGCCCAAAAATCAACTTAAAAGATAGACTTTTGTTTGGAATGAAAATACTTTAAAAAGGCAAAACGTAGCGCTATGCAAACTTTTCTACATATTGTATAATGTGTAAGTAAATTTGAGACACTTATCTGATGTTTATCTCTTGATATCTGGTGGGATATAAAGAAGTTTGCAGACACTAATTACACAGCTGATTCACTAATGACTGTGCTGCCGTCTTATGGCAAATCTGACAAACATACGAAGCACTCAATTTGTGCTTAATACTGCCCTCTATCACCCAGTGAAAGAACCCCTTCAATATTTCATCCCTGCAGGAAGATATAAAAATTCAAAACTTATATTCCGTTTGTGCCAAACTTATTTTGAAAGGGATAAAGGTGTCCAATTTGACGGTACCTTTTTGTATTAATATTTATGAGTTTCCGCTGTTGGAGGTTTAACGCTATTTTGTTCTTCGGTTTTCGTACCGTTATTAGCACTGTAAAGTCCCCAACTTAATTGGTGGGAGAAAGAAGAATGTAACTTAGTGACGTAAAACGTCACATGTTTGATCTAAAATGAAACTAACATCCCTATAAATATCCGGCAGATCTTAGTTGGAAGCGAATAAAATTTCCTTTCACTTTAGTGATTTCATATGCACTATTAAAGCTGATCAATAAAGTTTGGACATGAACATAATATGCTTTTACAGCGTTCTATTAATGTGCACCACTTTAAAAAGTGTCACCACTCCTGGTGTTTCTGTTTTTGTCAGACAACAATGAAAAGGCGGCAACTGAAATTCTACTGCTGGCTCCCTAGGGAACAAAACATAAAAACTTATAACGCGTTTGCTATTGTTGGCCATTGTTATGAGGAAGTGGATGTCTACGAGCACGTCCTGCGGCTGACTCTAATGTTTACTGCCCAAAGGACGAAATGCGACATTTTATATCCCCGGTCGTCAGTTAGTCCCCTCTGGAATCGTTTAGATAATGAATTTGCTTAAATGCAAGAAGAAATAATATTTTCCAGTTGCAGCAGCAGTACTCCCTCTTGTGTTTTACGAGGAGGTGTTAAAAATGCGACTAACTCAAAGGAAACACTTTTCTGTATAAAGAGACAGAACATCCCATTGTTCCGCTAGCATGTTTTGTGTAAAAACAGATGAAAATGCTTTCGTTCACAGCTCTACGTTTTGTCGTGTCTTTATTGCTTTCGACTCCTAAACTTAATTTGCGAGTTTTTCGCTTCGATTAATGTGATAAATGTGTTTTTTTTATATGAAATAGAATTCATATTTCACTGCGTGGGGGTAGATGTTTAACATTAATAACGTGCTTTGACAACTGGAAAATAAAGCCCGCAATGTGTTGTGGAAAGTTTCATGTTGTTATGGAAAGCGAAGTTCCTGCAAATCAATAGTTTACCACAGAAATCTTTAAGCCCTTCAATACCATTAACCACTGTTCCTGTTAAATTGATTTTCCGTTTATTTTACACTCATGATATACGGGAAAAGTTTATTGTTTTTCTGTGAGTTTGTAGCATCCCTTTGTTGCCTGTCGGTACCTATAAGTTCCGCTAGTTTTAAGAGTAACTATACAAATAGTGTTGTACTCTAGCATTAATTTCATGTTATACTAACCTTCAACCATAAACGACAGTAATCAAAACCGTTTTATAGTGTACAAATATATACAATTTTTGCCCTAAAATTGCAGTGATTTTTTTAAATAAATAAAAGAGTAAACCCCACATAACTACAGTCAAAATATGTAACCCGATTAGCTTCCAAGCATCACACCAATTTTTTACTTGGGCTCTCCCCGTCCTTTACCACAGTCACTGGGATTTGAACTTGTAACATTTGGCTTTGAATGGATGGCTAGTCCATTATCTATCACCTAACACTCATGACCATTTGAATTATTTTTTTGTTAGTGCCTTCAGCAGGATTATGAAAACTGGTTTAGAAGAATTTAAACTTTTAATTGAGAAGAAAAAATTAATAAAGGATGTACATTTATTTCTATTATTTTGTATTGTAATGTTATAGGTTTATTCCCATATATTTTTACTAGAACTGCAATTTTAAACTTAAATTAAAGGGAAAACGGCATATGGAGTATACTAATGCAGGCAACTAAAGTTTAATCTACTGCTCTCCACATTGTATTATGTGGCAGTCCACTTGAAATACGGAGTACTAGTTGTAGAGATTAATGAAATAATTTTCTTTTCCCCTTGAGAGGCTCGTTTACATAGTTTTGCCAGCCTAGTGCCGCCAGACCCGCTGCTAACAAGTTTGGTTCGGTATATCCGATCCGCTACAGTAAGGCTTCACAGTAATTTCATCAAGAATTTTTTTTTTTTTTTCCTACAACATGAAGATGATCATGGCATTTTTTCTTCCTCTAAAACGTACTATATTGCATTCTTCCCAAAAATTCGATACCGAGATTTCACCGAAAATACATGTTTTGGATCCCCCTGAATAAATAAAAAAGAAAAAAAAATTTAAAAAATGTCCTTGTGTGTGTGTCTGTGGACAGCATATCTCAAAAACGAAAAGACCGTTAAATACCAAACTTCCAAGGATGCGCGACACGGAGATTTTCAAAAACATCCCGCCACCTCAACTACCCTTTACATGGAACACTTTTCAAAAATTTTGATTTTCTCAAAAATGGTTCTCACGATTTTGATTAAAATATCGTATATTAAAGATATTTATCCTCGATTAGCAGGAACTAAAGAGAAGCATACTCTTTTTAACAATATTTTGTTGCAGAGATATAGAGAAAGTCATGTGAATGGAACACATCAGATTTTTATGTTTAATTGTTCTGGTCATTAGGTAGACGGTGTTGTTTAGTTTTGCAATTCTACAAACAAGTGTTAAGAGGCTGTTTATAATACGCTTTTTTGCATTGCAGGACAACAGCCCTGGCCAGGAGATCCTAGACACTGTCTTTCGACATTTGAATCTTTTAGAGACGGCCTATTTTGGTTTACGCTACTTGGACGCTTCCAATCAAACGGTAAGTTCTATACAAACATTGTGAACACCTTAAGATTTTAGAGAACTGTATACTTATATAAATATATATTAACTCTTTCGACAGGTACACAGTCATTTATGTAGAACTGACACATTTCTTTCTTTAATTATTCCGTTGCAAATTCATTCAATGACCCAATTTTAGCACCAAATTAAGCAGAATGTTCTGTAGTTTCGATTCCTTGTCACTAGATGCGCAGATGTTTATGTTCTATTCCCAATTGCATTCATGACAACTGTTTCGACATGTTGTTCTTGTGGTCAACGTGAAAATGCAGTACGATGTAGAGCTGAGTCAAGGATATTTTCAACAAGATGGCGCTACATGCCATACATCAAATGAATCCATAAACCTAATTGCAAGTTTCTTTGATGACCGGATAATTTCCAGGAACCAGTGGCCACGGAAATCTCCGGATTTGACATCGTCGGACTTCTTTCTATGGGGTTACTTATAAGACAGGGTTTACGCCACACGTCCCCAGACATTGGACGATCTGAAGCACAACATCACAAAGGAGATTCAAGCTATTGACAACAGAGTCCTCCAACGAGTGGCCAGTAACATGGAACGACGTGTTGAGTTGTGCCTTGTGCAGGATGGAGGACATTTTCAACATTTGCTATAGAGGTAAATAATCTCCCAAAATTCCTCTACAGTTTAGGTATAATAAGTTGTCGCTAGCATAACACGTTTTGAAACAATTAATGAAAGAAATGTGTCAGATCTATATAAATCAGCCTGTACAATATGTAGTATGAAATAATTTTGAACCGTTTTATCTCTAATCTATAATCTAGATGCAAGAAAAAAAATATAATTAAGGTATGCATTATTTTGTCAGCTTTCTTAAATATTTAGTTATAAAAGTTTCCACGCAATACCTGATGGCTAAACAGCGCCATATTTCACCTGTGCAGACCTTTCACCTTTCGTGTGATAAAAAAGTTGGGAATTCAATGGGCTGTTGGAAGCAACCACCGACCAGTGGCGGTTGAGTGATCTTCGCTGCACAACTCTTGCATGTCAGCGACATCGAGAGAATCGTGCTCTCTGAGACTTGTACTAGAGTCCGTGATTATATACAAGAGACTGAAAACGTTGTTAACTGCTTTCCACTTCAGTTGCACTGTCTTTATTTTTGAGAGGATAAAGTTGGCTATCAGTGTTCACCAATTATTATTTTACGCACTACATAGCAGACTAAGTCAGAACATAACAGCGATAACATGCAAACACAAAAGCAGATAATGTTGCACTGTATTATTAATATTATTATTATTGTTATTATTATTTTATTGTTATTGTTATTGTTGTCATTATTGTTGTAGTGTGGAAACAGAACTCAGTGAAATATCAGTTGCCTTGGCTACTCTTTCATTCACTTTCTACAGGCTTTTGAAGAACTCGGGGAACATAAATTTTCTTCCTTCATCTCTGCCTCTCGTTTCATGAAGTCAGGACAGTCGCAACTATTTCTCTGCTCTAAGTAATACCTTGTCACTTAAATTTGAAAACGTAGGAGCCATGGTTAAAAAATAAAATAAATAAAACGAACACTATTTACTGCCCACTTTGAATACAAACATATGCGGAACACTTTCGATACAGACTGTACAAAGTTTGCTCGCTGTGACTTTAAGTAAGCAAAGTATCATAGCATAAACTCCGATAAGCTAGGCTCGGTAGCGTCAGGGTCACGATTCCAGAAGTTTTGCGCCGGCAATACACACATACACAACTTTGGAATATTTTCTCTAATTGTTTCAGTTAAGCAGCTCAGAAAATTGACATTTAATATGAATGTCGTAGGGAATGTTAGAGGAAACTTTACTGTGTTGTCAGATTTAAACCATGAATGTTTCTGCCAGTTGCAAGCGTAATGTTATTCTGGTTATCCCGAACGGTGCGCTTTTAACACAAATAATAATGACCGTTAGCTAAAAATTAGGTTAGCCTGTTCAACGGTCAGATTAATTGCATTCATTAGCCCCTTTAACGATATAATTGCTTGCTTACATCACTTCCTAATTGTACATTAGCTTAGCTTTGGGGTTCGTTAGTGGCAACACCGAAAATATTTACATTCATATTTTCCATCGCACCATCAAATTGTCCATAATTAGCCGTAATACCATCACCTCGCTTTCATCATAAACATAACGAGCAGATATTAGTTTTAAATTAATGGTTTACGATATGAAAGTGTGTTTGAATGAAGCGGAGGATCAGTGGCGGTTCTTATTTTTCTGATATTACAGCTTTGTACTATTCATGTAGTACGGTGACTTTTATTTGATTACATAGTATCAATTATGCGAATGAAAATAACAGAAAGTTAGTGATCCATTTTTGCAAGCGCTGGTCTTGGATAGAAACAATTGACATTGAATAATATGGTTTTCATATGCTTATTTGTGTCTAGTTACGTTTATGAACACTCCGGTTGTTTGCTAATTATAGAATGTGGTTAAATGTACACATATAAGTTACAATTAAAATACCTACAATAACCTCACTTAAAAAGTTGATTTGTAAAAGTATAATAGAGATAGAGCCGCGCGGTAAAGCGTGCAATCGAGATTCATTTTCTGACGACCGGCGAAACTGACCAATTCGTATTTTCGTAGGTTTTCCGAGATATTTCGAGTGATTTTCTCATCCTAAGTTTTTACCTACTCCTAAATATCCTTCCATTAATTATTTCATTCATTCTTCACCCCGTTTTAAACTGTTGAATGTGTCGGCGCTATGTTTCGGTGCAGCGTGGAATGTTCTTTGTGGAACCTTCTCCGTCCCATGGCATTTGGCTGTTCTAGGTGTAGCAGGAGTTAGCCGTTGCTGTCCAAATGACCATGGCACGACAGCTCACGGGGAACCTTGGACTACCGCCTGGCCGCTGCGTCCCCCATCTCGATCCACTACAGACGTCATGGACTTCTCCATGAAGTAGCTCCTAAATTGGACCCCCAGGGACCTTACGGGGCTGAGTGCACCACGGTCCAGGTCTTCCAGCGGGGGAAAACTCCCCAGGGAGCGGGAGACCTGGGGATCGAACGCAGGTCTCCCGCTTGGCAAGCAGTCCCAGGGCGTTTCAATCTGAAAATAGTAGGGAAGTTAAAAATGATGATAATAATATTGTAATAATAATATAAAAAATAATAATAATAATAATAATAATAATAATAATAAAGTTAATAATTCTGCTCATAGCGCCTGACAGTTGTGTAACTTGGTAGGTTATTTTTCTATTTACTTCGTATCAATTATATATACGATATTTATTATTTTAAACCCTTTTATTTTTCTATTTCCAATATGTCAATCGGGAAATACTTTTATTACATTCCTTGTAGATGCAAAATACACTAGGTTTAAGTGATTTAAGCCACAGATGGCTTTGAAATTCCTTTCTCTTTGTTTGGCCAGAAAAGGAAATAAGAATGACTTCAAATTTGCCAATGTGTTTGATATTAATGGTGTGTTTTAACGAGATATAATTTTTTATGAGGCGGTTTCTTATCCCTTATGGTTTACCAGGTATGCGACATTCACTCAGAATGCAGAGGATTCGGAGGCTATTCCCAGAAATTTCAAGATGTTTTATTGGTCTTGAAGAATGTTAAACATTGGCAGTTTAATCTACCTCCTCAAAGCTCATGTTTAAAATGTTCTAAATTTTTTCCATACAAATTATAGTTATTTCAAAGATTTATTATGAAAACCTTCTTTGGGAGATGCTGCTCAAAAATATTGCAAGTTTGGTAACTAGCTGAGTTTTTGTTTACTTTCTATCCATGTACTAGTATAGGAAGTAAAAAAAAATATCTGCTGTGTTACATTCACATGACTTTCTCTACATCTCTGCAACAAATTATTGTTAGAAACCTTTGCTTCCATTTACTTCATGATAATCGAGAAAAAATTAGCAGAAATAGTCTTATACTTGCTTCCTTGTAAGTAGAAGCGAAAACAGGGAGTAGCATAGGTTAAAGTGATAGCCAAAAGCCGGTTGCTATGTGACTGAAGTTCCTTTGTTTGTGTGGACAGGAGAAAAGTGCAAGTTATTAAAGCTGAAACCAAAAACAAGGAATATCTGAAAAACGACCAACTCAACGAAAAAAACGAATACACATAAGTTGTGTGTTTTAAGGTGCACTGCATTTTTTGTGTGGTAAATTTTTGTCCATCTCTTACCGCTGAGCCGTTACGCAAAATTCCGTAAAATTCGTCCAGAATAAAGTAGTCTTCATAGGCTATTCCCAGAAAATTCAAGATATACATTTTATTTGTCAGGTAAATGTCTCTAGTACACAATATTTTGATCAAAATCGTTAGAGCCAATTTTGAGAAAATAAAAACTTTCGAAAAAAGTTTTATGTAAAGGGTGGTTGGGGGTGAGGGATTTTTCCCAAAATCTTTGTGTCGCATCCCTGGAAGACACTGTACTTACATTCCAAGTTTGGTATTTTACAGACTTCTCGTTTTTAAGTTATCGTATTCATAAACACACGGACACACACGGGCCTTTTTCTGAAAATGCTTTTTTTGGATACAGGGACTCTAAATAATATATTTCCGGTGAAATCTCGGTATCGAATTTTTGGGTGCATTACAATACCTTCTCTACACACTATGTATATAGTACATGTAGAGAAGGTAAAAATCATAATAATCTACGTTCAGTGTCTCATATATACATTTCCTTCAAAGTAGAATTCAGATCTTTGGACGTTTTAATCTGTAATTGTATACTATATACAGATATAGCTTTTTCAACAAATATATCTCTCATCAGCGGGCTGGTGTGGTTTTAGTTTTTTTTTTTTTTGTTTTTTTTTTGTTAGTGTTTAACGCCCGCTTATACTGCTCTGGCACCGCAGGCGATGACACTGATGATACATGAAGATGGTGCCCCGGTGGAATGTGATGGCGGGGGAAACCGGAGAAAACCCGCCTCTGCGCCGCTCTGCCCACCACAACTCTCACATGTGGTCGCTTGGGGTTTGGTTTGGACAAGACTACCATATGAAACCCAACACATGTTACATTACCGCGGAGTACACTAAAGTATAAATGCTGCCACTACATTGAAAACATCTTGCACTTGAGGTAATGTATTTTCTCCACCGTTGCGTGTTGTGGCAAACGCGCAACAAACGAAGCTGTGTGCCGAGTGTATTTTTATGTTGTAATAAACAAGGCCCGGAGCCCAGCATTCATATGTAAATATATGTCTTTATTTGTTCAATAAAAGAGCTGCAAAACTGGTTTTTTTTTCCTACATTAGAACCAAATAAAAATCGGCAGCATGTATGTGAAATTTAGTACATACTTTATCATATTGTCGACAGAATGGATGTTAATAAATGCAAATCCTTTTACCTTCAAAAATCGAATTCCATTTTCTACGATTCAGAATTAATAGGGAAATATATTGCGCAATCGTTTCAGGTTTGTTTTGTTGTTTTTTCCTCAAGGAAAAATTACACACGCAAACACACACGCACACCCACACACTCGCGCAAACCCACACGCTCGTACACACCCATACACACTCGCACAAACACACACCCATACACATACCACACACCACACAAACACACACCACACACACACACCACACCACACCCACACACAAACCCCACCCAACCACACACACACACCACACCACACCCACACACAAACCCCACACAACCACACACCACACACACACACCACACCACACCTACACACGAACCCCACACCTACACACAAACCCCACACACACCACACACACACACCACACCACACCCACACACAAACCCCACCCAACCACACACACACACACCACACCACACCCACACACAAACCCCACACAACCACACACACACACCACACACACACACCACACACACACACCACACCACACCTACACACGAACCCCACACCTACACACAAACCCCACACACACCACACCCACACACCACACACATACACACCATAACAACCACACACACACACACCACAAACACACACACCAAACCCACCAACACACACCACACATACATACACGCACACTCCACACACTCCACACACACCACACTCACTACACATACCACACACACCACACACACACTCATACCACACACATACCACACATACAACACACACACACACCACACACATACCACACATACCACACACACATACATACACCACACATACATACACCACACATACAACACACACACACACACACCACACACATACCACACATACCACACACACATACATACACACACATACATACACCACACATACAACACACACACACCACACCCACACACCACACACATACACACCATAACAACCACACACACACACACCACAAACACACACACCAAACCCACCAACACACACCACACATACATACACGCACACTCCACACACTCCACACACACCACACTCACTACACATACCACACACACCACACACACACTCATACCACACACATACCACACATACAACACACACACACACCACACACACACCATACATACCACACACACATACATACACCACACATACAACACACACACCATACATACCACACACACATACACACCACACATACCACACACACACCATACATACCACACACACCACACACACACACCATACATACCACACACACATACACACACCACACATACCACACATACAACACACACACCACACATACCAAACACACCACACACACCACACACACACCACACTCACGCACTCACACACAGCACACACCACACTCACACACACCACACACTCACACACACACACCTCACACACACGCACACCACACTCACACTCACTCACAGACACACCACACTCACACACACTCACAGACACACCACACTCACACACACCACACTCACACACATTACACATTCACACACATTACACACTCACACACACCACACCACAAACTCCGATGAGCCAGGCTCGGCAGCTGGGTTGGCGTTCAGGGTCACAATCCCAGAAGCTTTGCGCCGGCAATAACATGACCATGAATGCTACTACACGCCAAACATTTATACACGCCATATCAGGTAATGAAATCTATATCCTTATGTTTACACGAAATTCACTTATCACGTTAAATAACAATTTCATGTTTACAAAGGAGATCGCCAAATGCTTACAACATCTGATTATTTCATAACCGTTGTGAAATAATGTTTTGATTGTAGAATGGCTGCCAGAAATGAACACTTTCTGTATGCCTTTTAAAATTCAGGAAAAATAATTAATTTTACACAAATTTCCGATATTTATTCAAAATTGATTGTATTGAAGGGTTGCCCATGTATGAATCATTTAAAAGTAGTAGTCCATTATTCATGCAACCTCTTGGCTGAAATTGTTTCATATAATAAGATACCTTACCGGTCATATGGTTTGTTCTGCAAAATAAAAAATCTTATGTGTTCCATTCACATGACTTTCTCCACATCTTTACAACAAATTATATTTAAAAAGCTTATGCTCCCATTTACTTAATGCTAATAGAGAAAAAATTAGCAAAAATAGTGTTATTATTTGCTTCCTTGTAAATAGAAGCGAAATTAAGGAGTAGCATAGGTTAAAGTGATAGTCAAAAACGGGTTGCTATGTGACTGAAATTCCTTTGTCTGTATCGACAGGAGTTGACAAATTCCTGTATGAGAAAAGTAAGGTTTTTAAAGGTGAAACCAAAAACAAGGAATATCTCAAAAAGCGATCAACTCCATGAAAAAATGCATATAACATAAATTGTGTAATTTAAAGTGCTTACATTTTTTGTGCGGTAAGTTTTTTTCCCCTCTCTTACGCTTTAGTTATGCAAAATTCCGAAAAATTCGTCCAGAATAAAGTAGTCTTCAGAGGCTGTTCCCAGAAAATTGAAGATGTACATTTTATTCGTCAGGTAAATATCTTCAATATACGATATTTTAATCAAAATCATTAGAGCCATTTTTAAGAAAATCAAAATTTCGAAAAAAGTTCCGTGTAAAGGGTAGTTTGGGGTGGCGGGATTTTCTCAAAGTCTTCGTGTCGTATCCCTGGAAGATACTGTACTTAAATACCAAGTTTGGTACTTTACCGACACGGTGTTGTGTTCACAGACACACTGATAAACGGAGACACTGACACATCAACACACGGATACACTACTCACGGACCTTTTTCTGAATTTTTTTTTTGATACAGGGAACCTTAAAACATATATTTCTGGTGAAATCTCGGTATCGAATTGGGTGAAGTACATTACCTTCTCTATACACTATGTACATAGTACGTGTAGAGAAAGTAAAAATAGGCCTTGCAATATAGGCTTCCGAATGAAGTGACAAATCCCCACAGCAATACTGGTTGCCACCCACAAGGATCATTTCTGTCCAGGAGGAAACGTTCTCCGTAATCTTCAACAAGTAATATAACAGCCTCTTTGATTGTGAAACCCTTTAGCAATTAGAACTCGTTAATGTTCATAATTTGGTTAAAAAGTTTGCGTCTCAACCAGATGCTGAGGCACAGCTGAACGGCAGCAGAATAATTATTCAAATTAGGTTTCTTGCACCTGACACTGCGAAGCAACAGGTGCTTTTTGTCCCCCCAAATGTTTCGTTTTGCTTTTATGAGGTTGGAAAACAACTGACGACCGTTACTGAGTCAAGGCAGTTAAGAGGAATGCCCCTTATTGTTCTGCCGCTAAGGAAGAAATGAAAGCAACGAACTGTTTACTGTCCCTTCTCCTCTGGCAACCAGAGCAATAGACACACCTTTCAGTTCACCACAGAAATTCCGTAGAAAGAAAGAAAACGTATATTAAAAATCTGATGTGATCCATTCACATGACTTTCTCTACTTCTCTGCAACTAATTATTGTTAAAAAGCTTCTACTTCTATCTAATTCATGCTAATCGAGAAACAAAAAGCAGGAATAGTCTTATTACTTATTTCCTTGGTAGTAGAAGCGAAATAAAGAAGTACCATAGATTAAAGTGACAGTCAAAAGCTGGTTGCTATGTGACTGAAGTTCCTTTGTTTATATGGACAGGAGTGGACAAATTCCTGTATGAGAAAAGCTGAAGTTTTTAAACATGAAACCAAAAATATGGAATATCTAACAAATGATCAACTCCACGAAAAAAATGTGTATTATATAAATTGTGTATTTTAACGTATGTACATTTTTTGTGTGGTAAGTTTTTGTTGAAAACTAAAGGTTTAGCAGTTATGCAAAATTTCATAAAATTCATCCAGAATAAAGTAATCTTCACAGGCTATTCCTAGAAAATTCAAGATATACATTTTATTTGTCAGGTAAATATCTTTAATATACGATATTTTAATCAAAACCGTTAGAGCCATTTTTAAGAAAATCAAGAGTTTCGAAAAATGTTCCATGTAAAGGATAGTTTGGGGTGGGGTATTTTTCTAAAAATCTTCATGTCGCATCCCCGGAAGATACTAAACTTAAATATCTATTTTGGTATTTTACCGACTTTTCGTTTTTGAGTTATCGTGTACACAGACAAACGGACACACACACACGGCCCTTTATCTGAAATTTTTTTTTTTTTTTTTTTTTTGATAAAGGGGACTATATATATTTCCGGTGAAATCTCGGTATCTAATTTTTGGGTGGAGGGCAATACCTTCTCTATACATTATGTACATAGTACGTGTAGAGAAAGTAAAAACTTGAAAGTAAAAGCCGGTTAGAAATGCCATTTTTCTAAAAAGGAGTGTTTCAACAAAATTTCCTTTCTTGCCCTTTTAGTTTTGTTATTATTGAAACTAGCAGATTGAAGGCTATTGAGACTTCAAAGTCAAACTTTCAAGTTGCCGCTTCATATTTCAGACAGTTTCACAATGCATGTCAACCCCCAATAGATGATGTTGAAACTGTTTAGTGCACAAAAATATTTTTCGATTCGCACTTCAATACAATTTAGACAGGACCTAAATTAAGATTCAGAGTAAATTATCTTTCTTTAGAAATCAAAACATTTACTTGGGTTAAGTCAAGCTCCATTGCAGCAATTCGCCGTATTTTGAGACATCTAGTGGTGTTTTCTTGCATCGGGTGGATTTTTTTTTTATTTCCAGATAGATAGTTCAGTCCACATCTGATAGGATATGCATCAAAGTAACAAGAGTTTTCTCGACCCAATGCTATATTAAATTGGAATAGTGATAAAGAACAACTTACAAAAGGAAGTTAATTTTCGGAAGCTCCTTAATATCAATGAAAAGTAATTGTTGGGCAGCATTGTTTCTTGGCGCCACAGACAATGAGAACACACTCTTCTCAGCGAAGCAAATTTAATCATATTTCATCTCCCATTGTTGCAGTGCTCCTTGATTTAAATACAAAAGTAACGTGACATATGTTCCTCTCTCTCTCTCGCTCTCTGTCTGCACGAGTACTTAACAATTATGATGGATAATGCTCGTAAGCAAATCATATAACTGTGGTCATGGGGTGTGGTCGACAATGCCTATTTCGTCACCTCCACCGTCCTGTTAAGCTGTAGTCCGACAGATCCTTTCTGACATCTGCATAGAAATTATTGCCAGCGCAAAACTTCTGGATTCGTGACCCTGACCGCCAACCCAGCTACCGAGCCTAGCATATCGGAGTTTGTGATAAGATACTTTGCTTACTTAAAGTCACAACGAGCAAACTTTGTACAGTCTGTATCGAAAGGGCTTCGCATATGTTTGTATTCAAAGTGGGCAGTAAATAGCGTTCATTTTATTTATTTTAACCATGGCTCCTACGTTTACAAAGTTAAGTGGCAAGGTATTACTTGGTCAGAGCAAAGAAATATTGCAAATGTCCTTGACTTAATGAAACAAGAGGCAGATATGCAGGAAGAAAATGTATGTTACCAGAGTTCTTCAAAAGCCTGTAGAAAGCGAATGAAAAAATAGCCAAGGCAACTGATATTTCACTGAGTTCTGTTTCCAGGATTCTCAAAGATAAGAAAGAAAGAAAAATAAAACTGAATAAATCATTTTTAAATTAAAAGATGTGGAACAGTTGTGTGGCCAGCGAATTGCAGAAATTGGCAGGCCAGTATGGGAAAAGGTATGTCAACATGTTGAGAACATTGAAAATCAGTAGAAAGAATTGTAGAAAATCAAAAAGAATTCTAATCCAGGATAATGGTGCAGAAAGTGGCGATAGCGTTGATGATGACAATGACGTGAGCGAAGACGAAGGACTGTCAGGTGTGGAAGAATTGGAGGCAGACGATTGACATTGTTTATATAGTAGGCCATTTGTATAGATGTTTTGTAGATATGAATATACATATGAAAACACATGTTTATCGGTGTAGCGCTTAAGAGGTGACACATATTTGACATTGACTGTGACAGGCACTCTTCCAGCATGCATGAATCGGCTGGTGAACTGCTTATCTGAAAGTACAACTCGCTTCCTGGCTCTCTTTAAGATTTTCACATGTCCAGATCTATTACACCGTTACTTTTATCAAACATTTTCAAATCAAGAATGGCATTCTTATCGGAAGCTCAGATGCAAAACTTATTACAATGTTAACATATATTTTTTGTATAATTTTTATAATTCCTTTATGTTTTGTTTATGGGGGTTGATATTTAATCCAGAATTTATTATTTTTTTTTAGATTAATATTTTTATGAGATGCATGTAAGTCACTCTGAGTTTCATTTCTCGATGAATAGGATTGTACGAATTGTATCAGTTTTATATTATATTAGTTGAATTATCGTCTGTGCATTTTTAGCAATAATTCACTTACAGAACGCAAAATACATAACTATTTATTTTTGCGACAGGCAGAATAGCAAGACAAAGTCACAGCAAAATCCATCTATCTGCGACCGAAACTCAGGGAGGAGAATGTGTTAACATTTTATGCAATTTAATTTTGATTTTACATTCATTTTATTTTCTTAATTGAAAGACATTTCCTTAATACCATTCATACCTACAGTAATAGATTTTAAGTGCTCTAGAGGGAGATTTTTCACTTGAAGCCCCGCGGTCTCCATTATTCCTAGTTTCCATTTTTCCTCCCTATATAAGAAATGCGTCTTAACATTGCACATTATCTAGAAAATCCTGACACAGATCATATTTCCTTTTATCATTACGTCCAATCCATTAAGCAGTTTTACCTTCAATATTCCAGCAGTTTTCCTTCCTTTTCCTGTTTAATCCTGGAATTGCGCTTCCTTCCTTTGCAGCTGTTATTTATTACTTTCTCTACAAGTATTATGTACATAAGGTATAGACAAGGTATTGTATTGCACCCAAAAATTCTATAACGAGATTTCACCGGAAATATATGTTTTGGGACATCCTTAATCCAAAAAAAAAACAAAAAAAAACAAGTGTCCATGTGTGAGTGTGTCTGTCTGTGTAAATGTGTGTGTGTGTGTGTGTGCAGCATAGCTCAAAAACGAAAAGACCGTTAATATCCAAACTCGGTATTTAAGTTTGGTATCTTACAAGGATGCGACACAAAGATTTTCAAGAAAACCCCCACACCCCAAACTACCCTTTACATGGAACTTTTTCGAAATTTTTTATTTTTTGCAAAATGGCTCTAACGATTTTGATTAAAATATCGTATATTAAAGTTATTTACCTGACAAATAAAATGTATATTTTGAAATTTCTGAAAATAGCCTCTGAAGACTACTTTATTCTGGGTCAGTTTTTCGGAATTTTGCATTACTTCTAAACCATAGGAGATTGACAAAAACTTATAACAAATGTAGAGCACCTTAGAACACACACAATTTATGTTATATACATTTTTTTAGTGGAGTTGATTGTTTTTTAGATATAACTTGTTTTTGGTTTCAGCTATAAAAATGTATACTTTTCTCATACAGGACTTTGTGAACTCGTGTGCATACAAACAAAGGAACTTTAGTCGGAGAGCAACCAGCTTTTGACTATCACTTTAACCTATTGTACTCCCTTACTTCGCTTCTACTTACAAGAAAGCAAGCAATAACATTATTTTTGCTAATTTTTTTTTGTTTTTTTCTGTTTTTTGTTTTCTGTTAAGCATGAAGTAAATAGAGGCATAACCTTTTAACAATAATTTGTTGCTGAGATGTAGAGAAAGGCATGTGAATGGAACACAGCAGATTTTTATTTACTTAATTTTATACACGAACGGTTGTCTTTCTTGCTAATGTGACTCCATTTGAATTTTGAAGTTGTTATTTGCAGAAAATAAGTGGGATTTTAGCGGTGCAGCAGTGCCGGAAGTTAGTCAGGTGGTGGGAAATAGCGCGCCAACTGAGTTGGAACCATCTTCCACCTGCTGCTGCTGCCACCCCATGCTAAACGTAATGGACGAGCTCCCCATTCGACAGGTTGCTCCTGTACAGTCCCTCCAACATCTGATATTCACTAAGTATCGTTTACGTCTATATCATTAAGAATATCTAGTGAGTTTTCGCAAATGTGATATAGTATAAAATCCTCATAAAATGTCCATTTTTACTTTCTCTACACGTACTGTGTATATAGTGATAGAGAAGCCATTGCACTCCACCCAAAAATTCGATACCAAGATTTCACTGGAAATATATGTTTTAGGGTCCGCTGTATCAAAAAAAAAAAAAAAAAAAGTATTTTCAGAAAAAGGTCCGTGTGTGTGTCCGTGTGTCTGTGAACACGATAACTCAAAAACGAAAATTCGGTAAAATACCAAACTTTGTATTTAAGTTTAGTATCTTCCAAGGATGCGACACGAAGAGTTTGAGAAAAAAAATCCCCACCCCAAACTACCGTTTACATGAATTTTTTTTTTTTTTTTTTTTTTTTTTAATTTTGCTTTTCTCAAAAATAGATCTAATATTTTGATTAAAATATCGAATATTAAAGATATTTACCTGACAAATAAATATGTATATCTTGAATTTTCTTGGAATAGCCTTTGAAGATTACTTTATTCTGAATGAATTTTAAGGAATTTTGCATAACTGCTAAACTGTAAGAGATAAACAAGAACTTACCTTACAAAAACGTAGAGCACATTAAAATGCACAATTTATGTTATATATATTTTTTGGTGGAGTTGATTGTTTTTAGGATATTCCTTGTTATTGGTTTCAACTTTGAAAAACTTTTACTTTTCTCATACAGGGATTTGTCAACTCCTGTGCATACAAACAAAGGAACTTCTGTCACATAGCAACCAGCTTTTGGCTTTCACTTTAACCTATGATACTCCCTTATTTCGCTTCTACTTACAAGGAACCAAGTAATAAAACTATTTCTACCAATTTTTTCTCAATTAGCATAATGTAATAGAAGCATTAGCATTTTAACAATAATTTGCTGTAGAGATGTAGAAAACGTCATGTGAATGGATCACATCAGATTTTTTCTGTAGTTCTGTTTTATTTTACGTCACTTTGGCAACATATCGCTGTTCGGTAAGGTCCCTCTTTAACGATATGTAGCCTTTAAGGTCTCATCCCAGAATCACTACGCAGATGGTGTTAGAGAGGTGTTGAGTCTAGCTGAACTGACGGATAGTGTCATCGTTATCAGATGGCAAAGTGCAGCCAGTCTTTTAAGGTCTCATTTCTTACAATTTAGTCCACGATAGACAGATGGGGTTAGGTGTGTCGTCCAGTTTACTACTCACACTGTAGATAGATGTTAGAGCAATCATCTATTTTAAGTTTTGCTGCTGTTTGTGACTGAAGTGTCGTGGTATAACATATCCAATTCGGTATTTACCTTGGCGACTGACGGAAACCACTAAAATAAATACCGAATTGGATAGCCAGTCCCCATGGCCACGCTCGCTAAAGCGTCTCGCTTTGGTGCTTCGTGGGCAGGGGATCGTGGGTTAAGTCCCGTCTTGGGCATGGGTATTATGCTTCGTGGGCAGGGGATCGTGGGTTAAGTCCCGTCTTGGGCATGGGTATTATATGTTTGTGCAATGTGTCTATGTTTGTAAAGAAACAGTAAACAACCAGTAATCAGTCAAACCTACGGGGGGAAATGTAAATGGGGATACAGCGCCGGAGTCCTGATCAGACTCCGGTACTGTTAAAAAAAAAAAAAAAACAAAAAAAAAAAAAACGCCGCGACCAGTTTGACCCATGGGATTTGAACTCATAACCTCCGAAATGCGGGCCATTTAGATCTCTTCTATTTTAAATATAAATGCAATACGCCTGTTTCGCTTTAATGTCCAGGATTGGTGCGGATATTCGTTAACCGGGTCAAAAGTCATGCTGTTCTGTTCACCAGAAAACGCCCCGCAATAAACCAGATACCCAACTTTTCCTATCAGGGCCAGAGGATAGAGTGGGGAAATTTCATCAAATACCAGGGCGTCACTCTTGATAAGGGCCAACTTTTCGTGAACACGTGCGGGGAATGCCGGACAGAGCGAAGGGGGCGGTAGCCTCCCTTTACCCTGTTCGGCCTCCCAAATGCCGGTTCACTTAAAGTTATGTCTTTTCAACGCGCTCATATACCCCCTGATGCTCTACGCCTGCGAAGAGTGGGGCATGGCAGCAGACTCCTGGCTTCTCTGTTACAGAATAGAGGACTCCGGTCCATATATTCTGTATGTCGACGTTTCCCGTTGAGGCTACTACATGAAGCTTCGACCTTCCCATATGTGGAAGATGTTATTAGGCGCCGGGCTCAGAAATTCTACGCCAGATTGGGCGAACATGAGGACGCACTTGTCAGATCGCTGGGGCAGTTTCCGGTTCCCCACATGGCTTGAGGGCACCCCCGGTAACAACGGCTTCAAACTAGTCAACAGCGAAATAGCTGAACTAAGCCTTAATATCATCACCCGAAACCTCAAAATATAAAACCTCAACCTTCACCTCATTCCTGTGGTTAAACCCTTACCAGGGTAGGTACACAGCCACACCTAGGGTCACCACGAGCCTACCAGATCTCGCACGCACACGCTTTAGTGCCAGCAAAACGCACCATTGATCCACGCAGAGTAATCACTATTGATTTTACAGAGGCTCATCCTGTCTTAATCGACAGAGTTGATGAAATAAATTCTATTTTGTTCACATTCAAACATAAAAATCTATTTAGAAGTTTTGAATGAGCTGTAAACTGTACAAAAGGTAGTAACAAATTTTACAGGTAAAAAAATATGAAAATCATTCTGAACTAATTTTTATAACAAATTGAAGATGAAGGAAAATGGTCCCCTTTTGAGTGTGGATTTGATCCAGTAATATTTTTACTTTCTCTACACGTGGTATGTACATAGTGTATAGAGAAGGTATGGTAATGCTCCCACAAATTCGATACCGAGATCACACAGCAAATACATGAGACCCCCTGAACCCAAAAAAAGAACATTTTTAGAAAACTGTCCTTGGGCAGCATAACTCAAAAATGAAAAGACCGTTAAATACCAAACACGAAGATTTTCAAGAAAATCCCCCCACCCCAACTGGCTTTACATGGAACTTTTTTCGGAAGTTTTGATTTTCTCAAAAGTGGCTCTAACGATTTTGAATAAAACCCCCCTTATGTTTAAGACATTTTTATAACAAACGAAATGTATATCTTGGATTTTCTGGGAATAGCCTCTGAAGGCCTCTTCATTCTGGATGCTTTTTGTATGATAGGCAAACCGTAAGAAATATACAAAAACGTATTGCATAAAAAGTGTAGATCTCATTAAAACACACACTTTATGTTTTATACATTTGTTTTGTAGTTAACCGTTTTCGAGGTATTCCTGATTATTGATTTCCATTTTAGGCATTTAAACTTTTCTCAAACGGGAAGACATTTTCTTCCCCGTTAGTTTACGTCTGGCAACCAAACAAATTACAATTTTAAGTGTTTTGTATAGCGACCGTCTTTTAAATGACGATACTATCGCTTTATCCTGTGCATTTTCTTATTCCCCTTCTACTTACAAACAAGCTAGTAATAAAACTAATTCTGCTTCTGTTTCTCTTGAGCAGCATGATGTAGATGACATATTAATGTTTTGAATAAAAGGTTTGTTTGCCGAACAGCTAGAGGACATCATGTAAATGGAACACATTAGATTTTTTCCTTTCTACTTACAAGGAAGCAAGTAATAAGAACAATTTCTGCAAATGTTTATATTGATCACCAGGTAGAAAAATAAGCTTCTTAACAACAATTTGTTACAGAGGTCTAGAGAAAGTCATGTGAATGGAACACATCAGATTTTTTTGTTTAGCAATGTATAGTTCAAGCAGGTACTGACAGATAAAATTTCTCTACTGAAAATTGTGCTTTGTTTTCTATATTTTTATTTTGATTACAGTGTATGTTTAAGATGCTTTCATACCTACTGCTCTGGAGCTTTCAAAGCTCGGTTTTGGGTATCCATTAATACTTTCAGGGGCATTCTCCACAAATCTGCGAGCGAAGATTTGTAAGTTCTGTGTGTGGGTTTCCGATTGCATTAAAATGATTGAAGGGAAGACTCGTGCTTCCGGTTTCCTGTTCTCATCCTCTCTGAATTTGCTTCGGGCGCTTCTAGAATAGCACCCCACCCTCGGGCCCACGAAACACGACTCTGCATCTACAAATAAAGCAAACGCCAACATTCAAATTTAATCAGCTCCGTCTGCAAGTTGATGTCTAAGCGTATTCTTTCAATATTACCTCTTTTCATTCGGCTAAGTAAAGACCCCGTATTCAACAATGTTATTGAATACAACAGTAAATAACATATGATATTAATAAAGAAAATATATCACAAATCTTATCTTTTGTGTGTATTTTTAACTTCTCTTCAGTTGCGATATAGTGTACTGATGGAAATGAAGAATGTAATTTTAATGCTGTGGATTTGAAACGTATACTAATATTATAAAGTGCCTCTTTTTGTGGGGGTTGGGAGTAATTTTAAAACCACGTAACCAGTTTTGATATTTCTTCCACTTTTGAAAACCCATACCCTTTGTGATAGACTGGGCTGTGAAATACCTTCTAATTTCAATTATGATTTATCACTCTTCTTCCGATGTATACCCTTATCGTCTGGAGGAATTAACCCTTTGTTGTCTGTCGATACCTATAAGTTCCGTTTGTTTTAAGAGTAACTATACAAATAGGGTTGTACTCTAGGATTAATTTCATGGTATACTAGCCTTCAACAATAATTGACAAGTAATCAAAACTGTTTTATATTGCAAAAATATAGCAATTTTTGCCCTAAAATTCCAGTGATTTTTACTTTCTCTATACGCACTATTTACATGGTGTATAGAGAAGGTATTGCACTCCACCAAAAACTTCGATACTGAGATTTCACCGGAAATATATGTTTTAGGGTCCCCTATATCCAAAAAAAGTATTTTCAGAAAAAAATCCGTGTGTGTCTGTGAACATGATAATTCAAAAACGAAAAGTCAGTAAAATACCAAACTTGGTATTTAAGTTTAGTGTCTTCCGTGTATGCGACACAAAGATTTTGAGAAAAATCCTCCCACTCCAAACTACTCTTTACATAGAACATTTTTCGAAAAGTTTGATTTTATAAGAAATGCCTCTAACGATTCTGATTAAAATATCGTATATTAAAAATATTTACCTGACAAAATGTATATTTTAAATTTTTTTAGTGAATTTTACGGAATTTTGCATAAGTGCTAAACCGTAAGAGAGAGAGACAAAAGCTTACCCCACAAAAAATGTAGAGCAAATTAAAACACACAATGTATGTTGTATACATTTTTTTTCGTGGAGTTGATTGTTTTTGAGATATTCCTTGTTTTGGGTTTAAGCTATAAAAGCTTATATTTTTCTCATACAAGACTTTGTGAACTCGTGTCCATACAAAAGGAAATTTTGTCACATAGCAACCAGCGTTTGACTATCACTTTAACCTATGGTACTCCCTTATTTCGCTTCTACTTACAAGGAAGCAAGAAATAATATTTCTACTATTTTTTTCTGGATTAGCAGGAAGTAAATAGAACCATAAGCTTTTTAAAAATAATTTTTGCAGAGATATAGAGAAAGTCATGTGAATGGAACACATCAGATTTTTAAATAAATAAAAGACAAAACCGATATGAATACAGGAAAAAAATGGCGTGTTATTTATAGACGCTCTTTAACTACTATGGTTCTCAGCGTCCCATTCCATACTGGGTGTGAAAGACCGTTTAATTTTGCTCAGAGGCCTCTCTATCAGGCTTGAGGTTCTTTTATGTGCCCTAAATCTACGACAAGGGACCAACGACTTAACTTCCCTTCCGAAGGAAGCCATGCTAAGGATTTTTACACTCGAAACAATCCTTCGTTCTCCGCCGATACTTAATTCCAAACAATATAGTAGAATTAAATCCGCTTGTAATATAATATGATACGCATGCAATACCAATATCTAAACATTTTAATGACTCGCATGTAAGAAAATGTTGTTTTATTCTTTTACACGTGTGCTGCAATCAATTAGGGAATGCTAAATAGCTTATGAAGAGAGAAAATTACAAATATTAGAAACCAGTGGATAAATATTTTCTTATTGACAACCACGAACATTATTTTCTCTATGGCATTTTCCAAATAGGTTAATCTGCTTGCCTGTCCGTAACAGTGTTGCCAGAAGCATTTCTCAAAGTTTCTCCCGAATCATTAAAAAAAATAGCAAAGTTTCAGTTGAAGCACCCAATATTTTTATTAAAATATGCAATTTATTTTACTATTTTATATACACAAACACACACGCTCTTGGAATATTTTCAAAAGCTTCTTATAGCCGGTATCTCTGTAAGTATACCACAATCATAATAAATGGCATAATACTGGAATACTAACTAGTGTGAGCTGCGCTGACACAGATTCAGGAAAGAGTATGAAAATACGAGGCGTTTGCGCCGATAAGTATATTGAAATATTACCTGAAGTATTTATTTTTATTAATTACTTCCCTCAGTTGAGGGCTGTCTTATAGACATATAGACTTATAACCATACAATCTTATTAACAGAACGATAAATGTTACATTTCAGGAGGCGATGTGTTGCTATGGGGACATACCTTTTATTCGTATCGTTTTACTTCCCGCACTGATATTTTTGATCATGATTAAATTTAATTGTTCAAATATCGCAAATACAAACCAAAAAATATATAAGAAGTATAATGAAACATTGACTACCAGCACTGAAATTTCTGTTGCTTTCATTGAAACCACATTGCAAGTGAGAATGCCAACTTATGATCCATCCATAGCAACGATGCAAGTACCGCAAATTAACTATATTGCGCGCAAAAAAACTTATTGGCAGGCTTAAAATAACATTGCATAAATAAGTTCTACTCACGTCAGAGAAGATTTAATATTTGTCTTTCGTCAATTTAGATTTAGAACCCTCTTCCCTACCAAACGGCACATAATGTTAAAAACAGACATTCACGAAAGTTAAATTTTGCAGAAATATTTTAGTAGCTCAAAAATTCGCAAATCGCCTTCATCAAAATTTGGTCGTAAACATCGGATTTTAGTAGCCCAATTGGCGACTTTTCGCCATATCTGGCAACACTGGCCCGTAACGCTTCCTTCACAAATTTCCTTTCTAATCATTTCATTTATCACCTGAGACAGGTGAGACTACCATGTGCATTATACACATTAGGGACCTGGGCATGCGCACTTTACTTTCTGACTAGATTCATTTATCACCTGTCTCTACCATGTGCATTATACACATTAGGGAGCTGGGCATGCGGACCAGATTCATTTCTATTTTGGTGGATATTTGATTTCTGTGTTACTTAAAATATGCAGATTTTCTGTTATTCGTGGGAGCATAGAGACGCTACAAAGATTTCAAATTCAACCTTCTATAATAAACTAACCATTCCCACCGTGATTTTTGCATCGCCTTTCACTACGGATGGAGTGTGCTGCACTTTCAGAAACTTACAATTAGAACACTATCGGAAGGGGTGGAAGTTTGGGTGTCTCGGGCGTTCTGCCCATGTTTCGCATCCTATTTGTATAAATATCAGGGGCTTATTAGCGGCTCTATGCGAAATAATTAAAAGTAGTAGGGATGAAATTTAACAATAAGGGCCTTTAGCATCTTTCTACAGTAATTTCGCAAACAAAGTAGAGATAAATGAAAAAAGTACATTAGAATTTAAAAAAAAAAACTAACCGTGCATCGTCGGGTGGTTTTAAATATACTTAATTTAAATGTATAGCTGTTTAAACCGTTTTAAACATTTTATAGATGTTTTTATATGACTTGATAACTTTTCTAACCATGAATCCTTATTTGTTGCATGTTAACTCAAGTGAAAACAAAAAAGCTCTTATACTGAAGAATTGTTTGCCACTGAAATGTAAGGTGATGTTAAAACATTTTGCGTTAATCCCATTACCCTTGGTCGCAGGGCGGGGGATGGAGCAACCTGGTATGAGGACCGTGCCGCAGTACTAGTGAGCTGAAGAAGTTGCCTACAAATTGGGCGAATAGTTTAGCATTAATTTAAAGTAACTACTAGGTATATGTTGTGTAAAGTAAGTTTGAGCAATAAAATTGTAAATGTTAACAATAATTTAAAAATAACGTTCTGTTGTACCGTGATTATCTTAGAACGCTACAATATATTTTCGTGTTCTTTAGACATTTTTCAACAGATGCTTGGTTTTAAATCAATGGGCATTTGCATAATTAGCAATACGATCCCTATTAAATACTTTCTCCCGCAAGGATTAAATAACAAGTAAAACATTTCAATAAAATTAATAAAATGATTATAAATATGAACCAGTTACAGTCAGCTACATAAGATGTACTTTGTAAAATAAAAATTAAGTGTTCCATTCACATGCCTTTCTCTACCTCTCTGCAACAAATTATTATTAAAAAGATTATCCTTCTACTTCATGTTAAGCGAGAAAAAATTATCAGAAATGGTCTTATTACTTGCTTCCTTCTAAGTAGGAGCGAAATAAGGGGGTACCACAGGTTAAAGTGATAGTCAAAAGCTGGTTGCTATGTGACTGAAGTTCCTTTGTTGACAAATTCCTGTATGAGAAAAGTATGTTTTACAAAGCTGGAACCAAAAACTTGGAATATCTCAAAAACGATCAACTCCACGAAAAAAAAAAAATGTATATAGCATTTTTTGTGTGTTTTAATGTGCTCTACATTATTTGTGTGATGTGTTTTTGTGCATGTCTTACGGTTTACCAGTTATGCAAAATTCCATAACATTCATCCAGTATAAAGTGGTCTTCAGAGGCTATTCACAGAAAATTCAAGATAAAATTTTATTTGTCAGGTAAATGTCTTTAATATTTTTATATCTTTAATATTTTAATGAAAATCGTTAGAGCCATATTTTAGAAAATTAAAAATTTCGAAAAAAGATCCATGTAAAGGGTAGTTTGTGGTAGGGAACTTTTCTTGAAAAATCTTTGTGTTGCATCCTTGGAAGATACCAAACTTAAATACCAAGTTTGGTATTTAACGGTCTTTACGTTTTTGAGATATGCTGTCTACAGGCACACACACATACACACACGGACATTTTACTAAAAATACTTTTTTGAATTCAGGGGGACCAAAAAGATATATTTCCGCTAAAATCTGGGTATCAATTTTTGGGCGCATAACAATTCCTTCTCTATACACTATATACATAATACGTATAGAGAAAGGAAAAATACTGTTTTCTTACAGACAATTATTTATCAATAATTTTTGTGCCGTTGAAATTATTTCCTAGTTTCTAACACATGCTTGAATTTACATTTCCATAATTTAAATAAAAGTTTGATCCGGGGCACTTCAGTCATATTTGTTGCAAATATAGTTTAGTGTTTACAATTATAGATGAGGTTTTTATTTTATATAATTACGTAACCAACATTATAGTTTTATACAGTTGCAATCACTGAATTTTGTTTTAAATATATAGTGGTCCAATAAAAGTGGACCAATAGTACCCCTTCTTTTTTTTTTTAATTCAATGTTCAAAATTACAGGTTAAAACATACTATTGGAAATAATTATAATAGGTAAAAGTACTAGAGATTATTTATTAGAGATTTTGTTAGCACATAATTAACCTTTTGCTCCACCTACCAAGATGAGTAAACCGTTTAACCGCTAAAATCTGCATCTCACTATGTCAAGTTCTGCACAAATAGTGTGGTGCTTCAGTCCGTGTTAAATTTCAAATGTAACATTTTATTCTTGTTTTCGAAAAGAAATCTAACGATAGATGTATTAGATACACAAATTCCGTTGACTTATGTATTTATTTCACTCAAGACTGTTATATATTTGCTGATTTTTTTTTTTTTTTTTAGTTTGAAATTAAAATTTGTGAATAACATTAAATATAGTGTAATATTCACCTCCAAATACGATTTTTATGATCAGTAACAATCCTGAGAAGTTTCTCTAAAAGTCCCTTTAAAATATTAAAGCACTTGATGTAGAATCAAATACGTTTAACTCATTGCAATTATTATTATAATTATTATAATTATTTCTTCAAAAACAAACAATATTTGACAAATCGATATGGCGTTAATTCTGACACTTTTAATGCATTTATTTTTTGTCCTGGTTGGTATTATTGGACAACAGCTTTTATTGTTTCTATTCTTTTTGGAGTGCTATGTGCGAGAGAGTAGGATGGATTCATGACCTTCACCGATATACTTTGTCCGTTTGTCTTGCAGCACAAATCGCATGCAAACCTTTTTCAAATCAATAAGCAGTTTTCCTTTCAGTAATGATGTCCCTGAAATGGACCGAAAGAGTAAATATCTGATTTGTCAAAGGAAGTAACAGAATCAGTTTTAAGCAGCAGTAGTATTTCGTTATTAAGTTTACAATATAATATTTGCGTCACACAGTCGTATACGTAGAGTGACCGTACATGCTGTCACACACACACACACACACACACACACACACACACACACACACACACTTGCACTCACAACTACAATAAGTCTACACAATATTTACACAAATATTTTATCTCTTAAAGCACGAACTTCCAGCAAGTATGTGTCCAGCTTGGCCAGTTTTGGCTGCTTAGAATCAAATCCCAGAATGGTTTTAAGCATTATACGTCCGATTATAGTTTCAATACAGATCATCCGATTTGGCTACAGCGTCGACTCTTAGACTTCTAAGTTGTGTTACTGAATTTTTTCCGATTCACGATAACAAAAATAAGCTTTGTAAACTATGGGAGTTATTTACAATAATTACTATTTCGCGGAATTGTTGCTACAAATATGAGAACAAAATTTATTTGGAAGATGCTTACATTTTGTAAGTAACATTGTCTTGCACAAAGTTTTATTCTCAGACGTAATGTCGTAAAATAGGCCCCTAAGAGCTATGAAAGTCAGTTGTTCATTCAGTTAATGCGTTCCCAAGTTCTTCTAGTGAGACATTCCCAATTGCGCACACCTCTAACAGTATTAAACTGTTTCTGCCCGACTATCAACAAAACTGTAATCTTTGTCATTATTATCGTCTTCAACTTAGAACTGGCGCCATTTCCTCAATCGCTGCAACCATCATCATGGACAGTAATGTAATTAATTTTCATAGAAGTCTTTCATTTAAAGTTATGCCAGCGCATTAAGATGGAGTCCCTTGATTACAAACTGTTTAATTATATCTGAGTGGTAACGTAAATGTTTAGACTGCCGCAACTTTGTAATTGACATTTAAAACAACACAGACGAATTATAAGTTGTTCCTTATAGCAGTTGTAGGATAAAATATTTCACACTGCATTGTTGCCAGATAGATAGGCATGTATTTATACATGCTTAATAAATCAGCTTGGTTGATTATCTTTTAACATTGTCTCCATGTATGAGGATTTTTACTTTCTCTACACGTACTATGTACATAGTGTATACCGAAGGTATTGCACTCCACCTAAATTTCACCGGAAATATATGTTTTAGGTTACCCTTTATCATAAAAAGCATTTTCATAAAAAACGTCCCTATGTCTGTGAACACGATAACTACAAAACGAAAATTCGGTAAAATACCAAATTTGGTATTTAAGTTTAATATCTTCCAGGGATGCGACACGAAGATTTTGAGGAAAGTCCCCCACCCCCAACTGCCCTTTACATGGAACTTTTTTCGAAAATTTTGATGTGTTCAAAAATGTCTCTAACAATTTTATTAAAACATCATGTATTAAAGATATTTACCTGACAAATAAAATGCATATCTTGAATTTTCTAGGAATAGCCTCTGAAGACTACTTTATTCTGAATGAGTTTTATTGAATTTTGCATAACTGGTAAATTGTAAGGCACTTACTTCACACAAAAAAATGTAGATCAGGACAAAACAATACAATTTCTGTCACATACATTTTTTTTCGTGGAGTTGATCGTTTTTTAAATATTCCTTGTTATTGGTTTCAGCTTTAAGAAACTTATACTTTTCTCATACAGGAATTTGTCAACTCCTGTCCATACAAACAAAGGAACTTCAGTCACATAGCAACCAGCTTTTGAGTACCACTTTAGCCTATAGTTCTCCCTTATTTCGCTTCTACTTACAAGGAAGCAAGTAATAAGACTATTTCTGCTATTTTTTTCTCGATTACCTTGAAGTAAATAGAAGCATAAGCTTTTTAACAATAATTCGTTGCAGAGATGTAGAGAAAGTCATGTGAACGAAATACATCATAATTTTTTTTAGTAGCATATATGTCTGGAATCAATACAGTTTCATTCTATTGTCGTTTTACCAATGTCGGCGCTTAAAAGTGGTCATAGTTTGCTTGGCCTTCAGCCTCGTTTTGCATCATTCCTAATCTCAAAATAAAACACTGCTTTTGACACTTGTATTAAGGAACTACTGAAGTGGGGCAAGAATGACATATTTGCCTCTAACTTTGCAATCCTATTATCAACACGGCTTTCTTGGCTTATTCGGGGTTACACCTGGCTTATTATCGCATAGCTTTAGCGTCAATGACCCCTAAAACATTTTTGTATTGCCGGTTAAAATAATAAAATAGGAACGACTCTCAAATTATATTGCAAGCATAATCCATGGTTAAAACATCTGATGTGTCCATTCACATGACTTCCTCTACATCTCTGCAACAAATTATTGTTAAACGGCTTATGCTTCTATTTACTTCATGCTAATCGAGAAGAAAAAAATTAGCAGGAATAGTCTTGTTACTTGCTTTCTTGTAAGTAGAAGCGAAATAAGGGAGTGCCATAGGTTAAAGTGAAAATCAGAAGCTGGTTACTATGTGATTGAAGTTGGACACGAGTTGACAAATTCCTGTGTGAGAAAAGTAAAGTGTTAATAAAGCTGAAACCAAAACAAGGAATATCTAAAAAAACTATCAACTCCACGAAACAAATTTATAATATGACATACATTGTGTGTTTTAACGTGCTCTACATTTTTTATGTAGTATGTTTATCTCCATCTTACGGTTTAGCAGTTATGCCAAATTCCGTAAAATTCATACAGAATAAAGAGGTCTTCAGAGACTATTCCCTGAAAATTCAAGATATACATTTTATTTGTCAGGTAAATATCTTAAATATATGATGTTTTAGTCAAAACAGTTAGAGCCATTTTTGAGAAACTCAATAATTTCGAGAATAAATTTCATTTAAAGGGTTGTTTGGGTTGGGGGGATTTTTCTCAAAATTTTCGTGTCGCATCCCTTCGAGATACTAAACCTAAATGCCAAGTTTGGTATATTACCGACGTTTCGTCTTTGAGTTATCATGTTTACACACACGGACCTTTTTCTGATTTTTTTTTTTTCGGATACAGGGGACCCTTAAACATTTCATTCCAGTGAAATTTCGGTATCGAATTTTTTAGTGCATTACAATAGCTTTTCTAAACACTATGTATATAGTACGTGTAGAGAAAGTAAAAAGTAGAATTTAGCTAATGCATGAGAGTGTCAGGTTTGGTGTCTATTTGGCAAGGTTTCTCAGAACAGGTTATTCGCATTATGTATTAAATCTAGCGGAAGTGTGGAGGGCGCCACTAAAATAAGAAAAGAAAGATCATCTTCTGCCGAAACCGGTCGGGAGCAAGTGTGACGCATGAAAGCAATCCGGCCCTGTGCTATAAGGAAATTCCTTTGCGTACTTGCGATGAGAAGATTGTTTGGAACTGAGCAGGCGTGTTCACCTGGAGCCGCGCAGTAGTCCTTTACCGGAAGTTTGTTATGTGCTGGCTTCGCTCATGTTGTAGGCTGCTTTACTAACTTCTCTCTTCTGCTTCATTTCTCCTTGCTACCATTCATATTTATAACTCTATAATTATATATAAATATACACATTGTTAATGAACTACACCGAAATAATTTGCGAGATTGTGCACGTGACTGATATAAGTAATTTGAGATCGGCGATGCATGGTCCCCGGATAAACATAACGCAACTACATAGCGTTAAACGTGTGGGTATCAGGTGCTAATAAGTCGGTGTTAAAGCAAAGCAGGTTGAAAAAATCTGATGTGTTCCATTCACATGACTTTCTCTACTTTTCTGCAACAAATTATTGTTAAAAAGCTTGTGCATCTATTTACTTCGGGTCAATCGAGTAAAAATTAGGAGAAATAGTCTTTATACTTGCTTCCTTGTAAGTTGAAGCGAAATAAGGGAGTACCATAGGTTAAAGTGACACTCAAAAGATGGTTACTATGTGACTGAAGTTCCTTTATTTGTATGGACAGGAGTTGAGAAACTCCTGTAGGGAAATTTAGAAGTTTTTAAAGCTGAAACAAAAAGCAAGGAATAACTAAAAAATAATCAACTCCACGAAAAAAATGTATATAACATAAGTTGTGTGTTTTAACGTGCCCTACATTTTTTGTGTGGTAAGTTTTTTTCTATCTTTTACGATTTAGCAGTTATGCAAGATTCCATAAAATTCACTCAGAATAAAGTAGTCTTCAGAAGCTATTCCCAGAAAATTCAAAATATTCATTGTATTTGTCAGTTAAATGTATATATATATATATATATATATATATATATATATATATATATATATATTTTAATCAAATCGTTACAGCCATTTTTTTAGAAAATGAAAATTTTCGAAAAAAGTATCATGTAAAGGGCAGTTAGGGGGGAATTTTTCTCAAAAATGTCGTGTAGCATCCCTGGAATATACTAAACTTAAATAGTAAGTTTGGTATTTTACCAACTTTTCGTTTTTGAGTTATAGTGTTCACAGACACACGGACACACACGGACCTTTTTCTGAAAATACTTTTTTTGGATACACGTTACCCTAAAACATATTTCCGGGGAAATCTCGGTATCGAATTTTTTGTTGGAGTGCAATACCTTCTCTATACACTATGTACATAGTACGTGTAGAGAAAGTAAAAATGGCCTAGAATGTCTTTGAAACTGTTGGCCGAGTATAGAAATATCGAGTTTTAGCAGCTCGTTACTAGCGTTCTCAAGATTTAATGTCGCAAAAATCTGTAAAATCTCGAACTAATCACTTGACAGTGCGACACTGAGCATTCATTAAGAACGTTCTTGAGTTATGTTGCCTACTCTGGAGGCGTTTTATCTACTGCTCTGGTGGCTTAATGCGTAACGCGGGAAGCTGCTAAGAACTATATTCCTATTTGTTAATGATCCTTTATCTATAGGATTAATCTTATTTTTCCCAAAGGTCATGAGTTCGATTTCTGTCATAGAGTAAATATTTTTAGTATTATTTTTTCCATTCCAGACGAAGTGCCGCGATACGTGAACGAGACCCGACTCGGAAACTATCTTTTACTTGAAAGCCAGTATCATAACCACTACGCTAGAGAGGTACGCTGCAATATGTCCCTTCGTTTTTCGTGTTATTCTCTCGAATGGTTGATAAATTAGCCAGTGGCGTTCTGACACTTCAGAAACTTATAGCCGTAACTTCGAAATTTCAATAAACAGGCCATAAGTTTCCTATCTCAAATGACTTATTTCAATAATCTACATATTCTGTGACAATATTTCGGTATAGTTCATTAACACCCTGTATATATGAGCAGTTTTTTTTTTTAAATGTTAAGAGTATTTCACCGTGATAGAACCACAACCGTATTCCAAGTTATAGTGGCTATCCGATTGGAATTATTCCATATTAACCGCATAAATAAAGCTGCGCTGCACATCCATTCGCCAACAATGGAATATTCGGTTTAACTGCGCGGTCACATCGGCGGCATTTCGCTTTGGAACATATTGCCAAGGAAATTGTGTCAACTCGTGTACTCTTGTCATTGGTTTTCTGTCTTTTCTTTTATTTTCTTCGTTAGATCACACACAAACACAAATTGGCACTCACATTTACAGACTCTGGGGAGAACAGGGTTCGAGAGAAGTTACTACTACCTCCTGCCGGGATTCAGCAGCACAGCAGGCAGGTGCTCTACCAATTGAGCTACAGGGCCGGCCTCTGTAAGTTGGTAGCATGGAGATGAATAGTGTAAATTCACGGATAAGACTTAGTACGATGATTTTATTTATTGACAAAAATAAGAATTGTTTCTCTATTATCCCATATTTTTATTAAACTCATCTTATTAATAATAAAGCACATCCCCAACTTCAATTAGAAATTGCCTTTAGTACTATGAAATTGATTTTTGCTATAGCAACTCAATTGTTCCATGACAACATTGCATTTATACCAGAAAATTTAATTTATAGAAAAAGTTGTTCAAAGCAAAAATTGAGAAAATAAACTGAGATATATTTTCAAATAATGGAAAGATCACATGGCTTGAGAACACGGTGCTGTCATACTTAAAACATATACAAATTGCTTGTAAAAATAAGATTAATTCTATAGATAAATTCTGATTGCAAAATAGGGATTTAATTTTTAAGGTTAATGTAATTCTTAATAATAATAATAATAATAATAATAATAATATCAAAATATAGTTCAAAATGAAATATTAGTTTTGTTATTTAATGACAAGAATTTCTTTGAGCAGTACAGCACAACTCCGATTATCTGAACCCCAACTATACGGCCAATCGCGTTTATCCGGATCATCTAAAGGAGGAAAATATTTGTTTGACCAAGAGTACTTTATTAATCCTCAACTTGGTTTTATTTAATATATTTATCACAGACAGAGTTGTAAATTATTATACGATTGTTTATGGTTCAAAAATCAATCCGCAGCTAACGTACTAAAAGACAAAGCCTTATAGTGAGCAATTGGGCCCTTACAATTAAATAAGTGATACTTTATGTAAGTAAAGAAATGTAAAAAATGGGAAGAACGTTGTTTTGTATTCATTCACTTAATATCTATTTGTATACACAATTTGTTTTTACTTTCCTTACACGTACTGTGTACATAGTGTATCGCGAAGGTATTGTATTGCACCCAAAAATTCGATACCGGGATTTCTCCGACAATATATGTATCCAAAAAAAGCATTTTCACAAAAAGGTCCGTGTGTCAGTGTGTCCATGAACACGATAACTCAAAAACGAAAAGTTGGTAAAATACCAAACTTGGTATTTAAGTTTAGTATCTTCTAGGGATGCAACACGAAAATTTTGAGAAAATTCCCCTCACTGCAAACTACCCTTTGCATGGAACTTTTTTCGAACATTTTGATTTTCTCAAAAACCGCTCTAACGATTTTGATTAAAATATCATATATTAAAGATATTTACCTGACAAATAAAATGTATATTTTGAATTTTCTGGGAATATCCTCTGAAGATTACTTTATTCTGAATGCATTTTACGGAATTTTGCGTAGCCGCTAAACCGTAAGAAATTGAGAAAAACTTACCACACAAAAACTGTAGAACACTTTAATACACAATTTATGTTATATGCATTTTTTTTGAGGAGTTGATCGTTTTTGAAATATTGCTTGTTTTTGGTTTCAGCTTTAAAAAACTTATACTTTTCTCATACAGGAATTTGTCAACTCGTGTCCGTACAAACAAAGGAACTTCAGTCACATAGCAACCAGGTTTTGTCTATCACTTTAAAATATGGTACTCCCTTATTTCCCTTCTACTTACAAGAAAGCAAGTAATAAGAATATTTCTGCTAATTTTTTCTCAGTTGAAGTAAATAGAAGCATTAGCTTTTTAACAATAATTTGTTGCAGATATGTAGAGAAAGTCATATGAATGGTACACATCAGATTTTTTTTAAGATGTGACCTCATGATTTTCCCGGAACGGGGCCGATACCAATTAATCCGATAAACAGTGTTCCACTGTTGCCCTAATTTGAAGAGCAAAATGCCCTTAAAAGATGTGCTATCATTTACTTTTCTACTCCAGCAAATAAATAAATAAAAAACAACTATGGTTAAGTTTTTACAATTGACGGTTAAAAATGATAGACATAGTACCATTTTTAAAACACTTAAAATATCATATTAAGCCTGCAATGGTAAAATGCATATCAAGCTACCAGCTGTCAGTTAAAGAAACTAGCGGGTAAATTATCAGCAGCAATATCTCCGGTATAGTGCCGCGTACGAATTTGTATTAGCAAAGAATAAAGTTGAGAACCGAACATTTATGATATTTACATCACAAATAAAATGCATATTTCGAATGTTCTAAGAATAACCTCTGAATACCTCTTTATTCTGGATGAGTTCTGCAAAATGTTTCATAACGGTTCAACCGTAAGAGATAGACCAACATTTACTACACAAAAATGTATATCTCGTTAAAATAATTTATTTCATATATTCTTTTCTAGTGGAGTTGACCGTTTTCGAGAAATTCCTTTAGGTTTCAATTTTAAATTACCTTAACTTTTGTCTAACGTGACCATACAAAGCAAACTTCAATTGTTTCACATAGGGAACAGCTTTAAAAAAAAATTAACAATTGTTATAGCATAATTCATTCCTTTATTTCCCTTCTCCTTACGAGAAGTAAAGAATAAGACCAATTCTGCTAATGTTTATTTCAATTAGCATGTTGTAGATAAACGAATAATCTTTTCACAAATAGTTTGTATATCAAACAGCTAGAGAAAGTTATGTGAATGGAACACTTCAGATTTTTGTCATGTTTGTAAGCCCCTCTTTGACGTATATATATATATATATATATATATATATATATATATATATATATATATATATATATATATATATGTATATTCATTATTGATATTTTGTATTCTTTAATTAAATTTAATTATTAAATGATTTATTTATCTTATTTATATATTTTAATCTCGTATTTGATCATTATGTGAAGGTTACAATATTAATAATGAAATTCTAGTTAAAGAAAAAATTCCCATTTGGAGAATCTAAACCAGGCTTGTGATAACATTGTTTATTTAATATTTAAACTCCACGCTTAGATCATAAAGTCGCTTAACTATTCACATTAAAATAAATGAGGTACACTTCATCAATAGTATTGACAAATTAGTGGTATGAAATGTACAACATTTAGAAATATAGAAATTTTGATGTATTAAAAATTCGTTTCGTGTAATATATCGATTTTAATTATTTTCCCGTGTAATATATCGATTCTTCCTCAGCCAGATTTGAAAGCTTTCCTTGTGTACATATATTCATATTTTGAAAGTGCATATGACATTCCAAAAGATGGCAACATTCTCTCAAAATTAGGATAAATGTTGGTTCGCGTTTATTTCGTTAATTGCGCCAAACTCCGTTAAGCATGAGCCAATTTCGTAATATTCCGTTACCTATCTGGCTCCAATCAGTGAATTAGACGCTGGAACGTCGGTCAACCAGCTGTAAATACGAGCGAGACCCTCGAAGCATAGGCTGATATTTTAAATGTTGAATGCAAACAATGCGTATCTCTGACTATATGACGAAATCACTGCTCCCGTACTGATTTCGTCACATTTCCTCTCTTATCTCAAATACAACGTGTGCAGAGGTAAACATTGCATCAATAGCATATGATCTGTTGCAGCAATGATAACACAAATAAATACCTAACGATTAGCTGGGAAATATGTATGCAACAAACAATTCCTTCTTAATGCGCATGCGCTATTTTAGTACCTGGTAACCTTTAGAAAAATCTGATATTGTTTAAATAGAAGCAATAAACTGATTCAGTCTTAATAAGTTCGGTGCATAAACACAAACATTTTTACTTTCTCTAAACGTACTATGTACATAGTGTATAGAGAAAGTATTGTATTGCACCCAAAAATTCGATACTGAGTTTCACCAGAAATACATGTTTTGAGACCTCCTGAAGCAAAAAAAAAGTATTTTTAGAAAAATGTCCGTGTGTGTGTGTCTGTCTATGTGTATGTGTGTGTGTGTGTGTGTCTGTGGGTAGCATAGCTCAAAAACGAAAAGTCCGTTAAAAATCAAACTTGGTATTTAGGTTTGGTATCTTCCAAGGATGCGACACGAAATTGTTCAAGAAAATCCCCCCAATCCCAACTACCCTTTACATGGAATTTTTTTTCGAAAATTTTGATTTTCTAAAAAATGGCTCTAACGATTTTGATTAAAATGTCGTATATTAAAGATATTTACCTGACAAATAAAATTTATATCTTGAATTTTCTGGGAATAGCCTCTGAAGACCACTTTATTATGGATGAATTTTGCATAACTACTAAACCGTAAGAGATTGACAAAAAGTTTAACATACAAAAAATGTAGAGCACGTTAAAACACACAATTTATGTTATATACATTTTTTTTTTTTCATGGAGTGATCGTTTTTTAGATATTCCTTGGTTTTGGTTTCAGCTTTGAAAAACTTATATTTTTCTCATACAGGAATTTGCTAATTCGTGTCCATACAAACAAACGAACTTCAGTCACATAGCAACCAGCTTTTGGCTTTCAGTTTAACCTATGGTACTCCCTTATTTCACTTCTACTTACAATAAAGCAAGAAATAAGACTGTTTCTGCTAATTTTTCTCGATTAGCATGAAATAAATAAAAGAATAAGCTTTTTAACAATTATTTGTTGCAGAGATGTAGAGAAAGACACGTGAATGGAACACATCAGATTTTTAGTCAACCGATTGGGTCCTATCTATAACTGCCGTCCACCTCTTTATTCATTCTACAACACTTTTGTTTTCTAGTAACTTCAGTTGCTGTTGCTTCTCTGGAAGCTTTCTGAAATGTCCTTTGTTGTCACTTGGTCTCTACAGTGGACCAAATGCAGCAATGATTAGCGGAAAGCAATTGATTCTGCTTAACAGCAATAAATTATGTGGCTATTTACACTCTCCTGTTATTTACATGTGAGTTTATGATACAGGTATATATGGTAAAGAATCCAATTTACAAATTAACTATTGATAGTAATGTTTCTTTGACTTCAATATAGAACTGGCTTTGTTTGGAGGTAAAATTACTTCATACTAAATGATCTTATTTAGAATAAATAATTCCAATTCTAGCTTTTATATCAAATTAATAATTTCTCTTATTGTCATACTAATTTTTATCAAAAAAATATTAAAGACCGCGAAAAAAATTCTCCTTTTGAGTGTGGGTTTAATCCAATGAGATTTTCACGTCTACTTTTTTCCCTACAGCATCCCAAACATAAATGCTTTTATAAAAATGTTCTTAATGTGTTATTCTGCCACATTAGTTTATAAAACTGTTGACGTTTTAAAATTGATGGATAGGGTCGCCTGCTTTTCCTTATTTTTTGGTTTGCTTGTTCAAAAAATGATGAAAAACTGGGTACATAATCCATTGTATTGGGAATGCTTCGCAGACCGAAACACTTCTTCAGATAGATGGGAATGCTTCACATTTTTTCACAGATCCCATCTTTACGTTTGATAAACGGTGTGCGATACTGAAATGTTACAGGCACTTCTATAATCATGAGTCAACAAGGTCTAACATTCAGCATAAAACGCAGTTTTTCTGGACTGTAACATTTTACAAGAAGAATGTGATCTGTATTCGCCTTGCCACAATACTTGCATGTATATTACATTCGTACACAGTACATTTTTGCTTTCTCTATACGTACTATGTACATAGTGTATAGAGAAGGTATTGCACTCCACACAAAAACTCGATAACGAGATTTCACCAGAAATATATGTTTTCAGAAAAAGGTCCGTGTGTGTGTACGTGTGTCTGTGAACACGATAACTCAAAAACGAAAAGTCAGTAAAATACCAAACTTAATATTTAAGTTTATTATCTTCCAGGGATGCGACACGAAGAGAAGAATCCCCCCACCCCAAACTACCCTTTACATGGAACTTTTTTCGAAATTTTTTATTTTCTCCAAAATGGCTCTAACGATTTTGGTTAAAATACCGTATATTAAAGACATTTAGCTGAAAAATAAAATGTATACATCGAATTTGCTAGGAATAGCCTGTGAAGACTACTTCATTCTGGATGAATTTTACGAAATTTTGGACAAAAACTTACTGCGCCAAAAATGTAACATTAAAATACACAGTTGATGTTATATACATTTTTTTTTCGTGGAATTGATCGTTCTTGAGATATTCTTTATTTTTGTTTCAGTTTTAAAAAACTTTAACTTTTCTCATACAGGAACTTGTCAGCTACTGTCCATACAAACAAAGGAACTTCAGCCACATAGCAACCAACATTTGACTATTACTTTAACCTATGTTAGTCCCTTATTTCGCTTCTACTTAAAATGAAGCAAGTAATAAGACTGTTTCTGTTAATTTTTTCTCCATTAGAATGAAGTATGCGGAGATGTAGAGTAAGTCATGTGAATGGAACACATCATTATTAATCAGAACTGTTTTGTTACTGCTAAGAAATCGTGAATTTAGTCCCGCTACACGATGGACACCAATTAATTATCAATCCTAAAATTGCATTGACTTCATGTTACTCGGTGAATAGTGTTATAAGCCATTGCATACGTGTTTTATTCATCAAAAAAGTAGTTTTTTAGAATTGCAAATGTATTTCAGAGAGGGAAAGATTAAATCTCAGAAATTTGTGTAAATTAAAGAGGAGATCTTCAAGCGTCTCAGGATCATACCAGTGGTATTCAATTGTTTAATATGACCGATACGCTGCTCGAACAACAGAACTTGGCTTTAAATGTTAAAACCTATATGGAAAAAATTTCCTTATTGTAACTACTCCAAAATTGATTTTACATTGGAGTGCTTAATAAATTAGAATCATTATAACACCTTCAACCATAACTTTGGGATCTAGACGCTAATGTTATCACGGAGAGAAGCCCTAGCTTTGAAGTAAGGAACAGCTGCATAGAATTATAAAAGAATATTACTAACAAATATAAATAATATTAACAATAACAACAGGATATAAACCTACAAGTTCATCTCGTTTGTTTCTCATTTTCCTACCTTTGTCCAGTTTTCTCTGGTATTATGTCTGTATACAATCATTAATAAATCATTTGATGTTTAAAGGAATACGCAGTACTTATATAGAAATAAGGCAGAGATTGCATTGTCGCCTTGCATGTTTGTGTTCAGTATTTCATATCTAACATGTCACCTCATTATTTGGTGTTCACAAACAAGTTTATCTGTTTGTAGCTTTAAAAAAATGAAATTTATGAAGGAAAGTTGGCAATTCGTGCTCTCTTAAACTAGCTCTTCATCTATCTTTTGTTTAACGTTATTATTTTAAACGAGGGTTGGGGCAAAAGTCATGGCAGCTAGTTTTTTTTTTTCTTGTAGATGTGTGAACGGATCACAAACGTATATGTGTCGTATGGAAGTTCTGCAGACATAGTGTGTATGCAGAGCAACAGATGGTTCTGTGATAGCTGGTAGTAGCGCGGCGTGGGCTGTGAAATCAGTCAGTTGGTGAGTGTCGTGCAAGATGGAAATACCCGGTGTTGAGCAGGGCGCTTACATTAAAATAGCCGTTCTCCGAGGGAGAAATGTGATGGAATGTCACAGTGAATTAGTGGAAGCCCTTGGGAATAATGCCCTACCATACCGTACAATAGCACGGTGGGTAGGAAAGTTTCAGCAAGGACGTGTGTCAACCAGTGATGAGCAACGTTCGGGACGACCTGTCAGAGTGCGGACCGACGTGGCACGTGCCGTCATCGAGCAGCTCCTGGATGAAGACAGACGATGGGCGCTACTGGAGTTAGAGAGGGCAAGTGGCATCGAGAAACACATCGTCCACAGGATATTGCGTAATGAGCTGCAACTATGCAAAATCGCATAGCGGTGGGTACGGCATGCACTGGGGGAAGTTCAAAGGTGGGTGCGCTATGCAATATGCTCCGACCACCTTGCACACTGGCAACAGGACGGCGATCCATTCTTGTCACGAATAATCGCCATCGATGAATTTTGGGCCCGGGCACACGAACTAGAACTGAAACGTCAGTCCGCGGAGTGGCGACATGCTGGATCACCAGGGAGGCAGAAGTTCCGTCAGAATCCTTCCCCAGTCAAATTGATGGTGATCTTCGCGTATGACGTCAGGGGTGTCATTGTTAGCCACTTTGTTCCACATGGCAGAACAGTGACCGCACAGTACTACAGGGACTTCCTGGTGCGACAGGTACGACGTGACGTTCGGGAGAAACGTTCGGATCTTGTGGACAGTGCAGTCTTCCTTTACGACAGTGAAAACCATATAAAGCAGAGTGTGTAAAGCAGCAACTGCGACGTTGGGAAGAATTGGAGCACCCACTGTACTCTCCCGACATTTCGCCCTTTGACTTTGATCTCATTCGAAAGATTAGGAACCACTACGTGGTAGGCGGTTTGCAACACAGAGGACAATGTTAATGATGTGCGCAAACAGATGACCCGATTTACACATGGTGCGGCAGCTGGTATTCAGCGCCTCCCACATCGTTGGCAGCGTGTGGTGACAGTAGCAGGGGACTGCTTTGAGGGTCTTTAGGCCCAGGTTTGTCATGTCAACTGTATGTATACTGTGTTGTTATTTTGTTGCACCGTGAAGGCCACAATGCCCTTTATACTGCTATAATAAATTAGTGTGTTACGATATTCAGAGCTATTCGTTGTTCACACATGCGGTTAACGCCTTGTGCTTTCGTCTGTATATGTCACATTTTCCAGCTGGACTGATGTCTTCAAGAAAATAAATAGTTGCCATGACTTTTGCCCCAACCCTCGTATGTTTGAAATTTGTTACGCTTTCCTCAAGCAATTATGGAGATGGGAGTGGAGGGGTTCAGTGGTCAAAAATGTAACAGTTTTCATCATCACTAAAATGATAGGATATTGCTGTCAAATTCATTGCTTACTTTTTGCAGTTCTTTTCTCATCATATCTATGGTTCAGATTGGGTGATAGGAAAAGCTGTGCCACACTGTGCCATAGAAACTAAAGCAATTAAAAATAATGCCCCTCCCCTATTCTGGGCCTTTTAAACAACTTAAATTTATTATCGAGTAGGAAGGACAAATTGTGGGCACAATGTGCAGACCAGTTTTGTTTCGCGTGTAAACGCAATGTTTTCAAGTGCGGCCAAATAAGGGCGGGCAAACAGGAGATAAATAAAAGTTTGAAAAAGATGACTAGATATAAAGGAGATAGTAGTGCTCACGAAATACATCTACCAATTGTTCATTTGTGATTGTGTCCTAACGTTCTTCCTTTGACTTCTGCTGGCTGTATGTAACATATGCATACATCAATTCCATACCACATAATTCGGGTGCACTAGATTTGCACAGCATGCCAGTAGGTTTAGTAGCAGGAATATTTTCCTTGCATACTAGAAACCTAACACTGCGGTTGTTTATGGCATTCGGTTATGCAATTCTGGTGGAAACCATATTTCGATAATTAAATCATTCTGACCGTTCTAAGATCATCGATATGATACACCTAATTTGTAATTTTAAAAGTTTCCGCAAAATTCAATCAGAATAAGGCTATTTTCAGAGGCTATTCTCAAAAAATTCTAGATATAAATCTATTTGTCATGTAAATATCCTTAATATACGGTATTTTAATCAAAATCGTTAGTGCGTTTTGAGAAAAACACAATTTTCGAAAATTTTTCCATGTAAAGGAGTGCTTGCAGGCGGCTTTCTTAAAAATCTTCGTGTCACATCCTTCGAAGATACTGAACTTAAATACCAAGCTTGGTATTTAACGAACTTTTCGTTTTTTAGCTATGCTGTCCACAGGCACACACATACACACACACACACAAGGACTTTTTTCTGGATTCAGGAGGTCCCAAATTATGTATTTCTGTACACTATGTACAGAGAAAGTAATAATAGTGAAATTAAAATGTATTTATGGATGCTCTTTAACTGCTGCGTTTTCAGCGTCCCATTCTATTCTATTACCGTGGGTTAAAATCTTAGTCAAAAGCTGATTGCTATGTGACTGAAGTTCCTTTGTTTGTATGGACACGAGTTGGCAAATTCCTGTATGAGAAAAGTATAAGTTTTTCAAAGCTGAAGTAAAACAAAGAATGGCTAAAAAAGGATCAGCTCCGTTAAAAAATGTATGTGGCGTTAATTGTGTTTTATCATGATCTACATTTTTTGTGTAGTACGATTTTGTCTATCTCTCACGGTTCTCAATTTATGCAAAATTTCGTATCATTCATCCAGAATAAAACGGTCTTCAGAGGCTATTCTCAGAAAATTCAAGATATACATTTCATTTGTCATAAAAATATCTTAATATACGATATTTTAATCAAAATTGTTAGATCCATGTTTTATAAAATACAATTTTTCGATAAAAGTTCCATGTAAAGCGTAGTTGGGGGTGCGGAGATTTTCTTGAAAATATTCGTGTCGCATCTTTGGAAGATACCGAAGTTAAATTCCAAGTTTAGTATTCAACGCTCTTTTCATTTTTGAACTATGCTGCCCACAGGCACACACACATGCACGGATCTTTTTTTTTTTTAATGTATTGGTTTTTTTTTTTTTGGATTCAGAGCGACCAAAACATGTATTTCCGGTGAAATCTCGGTATCGAATTTTTGTGTGGAATGCAATACATTCTCTATTCACTATGTACATAGTACGTATAGAGAAAGTAAAAGGCATTTTTGGAAAAAGTTCCGTGTGTATGTCTGTGTGTCTGTGGACAGCATAGCTCAAAAACGATAAGACCGTTAAATACCAAACTTGGTATTTAGATTTGGTAGCTTCCAAGGATGCGACACAAAGATTTTCAAGAAAATCCTCCCACTCCAAACTACCCTTTATATGGAAAAAAATTAAAATTTTTGAACTTTTAAAAAATGGCTGAACGATTTTGATTAAGATCTCTTATATTTCAGATATTTACATGCCAAATAAAATGTATACCTTGAATTTTTTGAGAATAGCCTCTAAAGACCTCTTTATTCCGGATGATTTTTATTGAATTTTGCATAATGGTAATTCGTAAAAGATAGACAAAAACTTAACAACACAAAAAATGCAGAGCTGGATGAAACACACAATTTATGTCATATATCTTTTTTTTTTTTTTTGCGTGGAGTTGATCGTTTTTTAGATATTCCTTGTTATTGGTTTCAGCTTTGAAAAACATGCTTTTCTCATACAGGAATTTGTCAATTCCTGTCCATTAAACAAAGGAACTTCAATCACATAGGAACCATCTTTTGACTATACTTTTGAGTATGGTACCCCTTTTTTTCGCTTCTCCTTACAAGGAAGCAAGTAATAAGACTATTTCGGTTAATTTTTCTCAATTATCATGAAGTAAATATAAGCATGAGATTTTTAACAAGAATTTTTTACAAATATGTAGAGAAAGTCATGTGAATGGAACACATCAGATTTTTCTTTCCTCATTTAAAATAAACATCTACATCATGCTAATCAACAACATAAACATAAGAAGAAATAGTCTTTTACTAGCTTCCTTGTAAGTAGAAGAGAAATAAGAACATGCACGGGCTATAGCGATACTCTCGGCCTATAAAATCCTATGTGAAACATTTGAAATTCCAATCTCTTTGCTTGCCAGAAGTAAGCAAATGAGAAGAAAGATGTCGTCCCGTTTGAGAAAATTTAAGTGGCTAAAATTGAAATCAATAATCCTTAATATCTCAAAAACTGTTAACCCTACAAAAAAAGTGTTAATGGTATAAGTGGTGTGTTTTAATAAGATAATTTGTTTATGTAGTAAGTTTTTATATATATATATATATATATATATATATATATTAAGGTTTGCCACTTACATAAAAGTGATCCAGAATGAATAGGACTTAGGAGGCTTTGCCCAGAAAATTCAAAATAAACCTTTCATTTGTCATAAAAACATCCTAAACATAAGCTATTTTAATCAAAATCGTTGCAGCCATTTTTGAGAAAATCAAAATTTTAGAAACAATTTTCATATAAAGAGTAGTTTGGGGTGGGGGGATTTTCTTAAAAATCTTCATTTCGTATCTTTGGAAGATACCAAACTTATATACCAAGTTTGGTATTTAACGGTCTTTTCGCTTTTGAGCTATGTTGTCCGCAGACGCAAACACACAGACCTTTTCCTAAGAATGCTTTTGTTTTATTCAGGGGGACACAAAACATGTATTTTCTGTGAAATTTTGGTATCGGTTTTTGGTTGGAATGCAATACCTTCTATACTCTATGTACATAGTATGCGTACAGAAAGTAAAACGTTTTAGTTTTGAATTTACTGGTATCTGAAGTTGGATGTTGGATTCTGTATTGTGTCGTGTGGATTATTTAGGGTTGATCTTAGCAGGTATTAACTTATATTTAAAACTTGCAAATTGGCTATATACCCTCTGTAACAAAGAGACAGACAGGCAACCTAGTGGAGAGAAAACTTCTTAATAAATGCTTCGTCCCTAATTGCGTATGAGAATGCAAAGAAGTGTAAAACAGTTATGCTTATGGGTTTTAAATCCCCTGCCACTAATTAACAAGTATGTCGAGCGCTGGTAAAACTCGCTATTTTCAAAAACTCCGCTTTGAACGTGTTTACTGAACGTGAAACACTGTTTTTAATGGTCTCTCATCAGTTCTATATCTGTAGTTTTTAGTTAGCCCCACCAATGTTTTGTGAAAGAAGCGACAGATGAGTTTAATGTTGTTTTGTATTTGTTTGCAGCACTGGCTGGATCCCACCAAAAAGATCGTGAAGCAGTTGAAAGGTGAGTGCGGCAAATGTTTTCATTAGTCAGATGTTTATAGAGTTTGTGCATGCGTGTAAACCTATCACCTCCTAGCGTTTCACACAATTTTCCTCTTTAGCCTTTTTGAAATGTCGTGTGCAGCACGTAATCGCTATTTCATTTTTATCTTCTCTCTACGTGTTTCTCTAAGGCATGCCTTTAGATGCGTTCGCTAAAATAGATCAAGCGTTAGTGTCAGTTTGTCCGTCACCATGTTTGAAATGTGGATCACGGGCAGTATTTCAAATGATATATAGACAATTTGTAAGGAATAATTGGTTTTTCACAAGGACAGAGTTGGGTAGGTAGAGTCAGACTTAAAAAAAAAAAAAAAAAAAAAAAAAAAAAGGCCGCGCCGCACCCAGATGGCCCGGGTTCGATCCCAAGCGACCGCAGGTGAGATTTATGATGGACAAAGCGGCGCAGGGGCGAGTTTTCTCCGGGCTCTCCGGTTTCCCCCGCCATCTTCATGTATCCTCAGTGTCATCGCCTGCGGTGCTAGAGCAGTAAAGGCGGGCGTTAAACACTACCAAAAAAAAAAAATTCAATGCCATAGTCGGCCTTTGAACCGCAGATCTCCCAACTTGTAGCCGGTTGCTCTGCCACTGAGCTACCATGGCAACATGCCGGCATAGAATTGAATTTTACAACTGACTCATATATTTTCCCAGTAAACCACAAGGTGCTCTCAAATTCTTTTTGAGATGACAACCCCAATGGCGACTTACAATGCTCCAAGTACTTTAGACCCAGGATTCATACCAATTGACCATAATAGTTGGCTATACTATGAATTCTGGGTCTAAAGTACATTATAAGTCGCATGTAGGCGGACATGTTGCGATGGTAGCTCAGTGACAGAGCAACCAGCTAGAGATGGGGGAGATCCGCGGTTCCAATCCCGACTTAGCATTGAATTTTTCAGTCTGACTCTACCTATCAGATATATAGACAGTTTAAAAAATAATCCATTGCTTTCAAGTACCGATTAAAGCTATTTCTATTAACTATCGTTTAAAAATTAGAAAGTTTTTGATTATTTTTACAGTTCAAACAGTGTATAACATTTTTGTAAATGAAATTTTTGGTTTGCCTCTTAACTTTGTAATATATGTTACAATTTTTATTATTTCCTTAGAAGAATAACTTTTCTGGAATTTAGGCCACAAACTTAATTGAATACTTCACAATACAAATAATAATTTACATGGCAGTTTTATAAAATAAGGCGATGGTTGTAGAGCGAGTTCATTTAAAATGTTACTGGAATTTTCGACATGTTACTAATGCTTCCGTGAAATGCACTACTGCTATTGCGGCTGTTTTCTTAATTCTCAATCTGGCATTTGTGCAAAGATTTAAGAGGAAGGTATCAACTTAAAGTAAAAGCCTAGGTGTATTAGTGCCCGTTATGTGATTGCGCGAATGTTACTTAACATTAAACAATCAAGTAGCCATTCACTTTTCCAGGACCAACTTACCCCTACAATCTTCAGGTCACCTCATCAGCAGAATGGTCTAACATATTTCCCTTGTAACAGTTTTTACTTTCTCTACACGTACTATGTATATAATGTATAGAGAAGGTATTGCACTCCACCCAAAAATTCGATACCGAGATTTCACCGGAAATATAAAATCTCCCAACCCCCAAATACCCTTTACATGGAAATGTTTTCGAAAATTTTGATTTTCCAAGAAATGCTTCTAACGATTTTGATTAAAATATCGTAAATTAATGATATTTACCAGACAAATAAAATGTATATCTTGAATTTCTTGGGAATAGCCTCTGAAGAATACTTTATTCTGGATAGATTTTACAGAATTTTGCGTAACTGCTAAACCGTAAGAGATGGACAAAAACGTAGCGCACAAAAAATGTTGAGCACTCTAGAGCACACAATTTATGTCATATACATTTTTTTGTGGAGTTGATGGTTTTTGAGATATTCCTTGTTTTGTTCTTTTTTTCTTATACTTTTTTCATACAGGAATTTCTCAACTCCTGTCCATACAAACAAAGGAACTTCAGTCACTAGCAACCAGCTTTTGACTATCACTTAAACCTATGCTACTCCCTTATTTCGCTTCTACTTTCAAAGAAGCATGCAATACGACTATTTCTGCTATATTTTTCTGATTAGCATGAAGTAAATAGAAGCATAAGCTTGTTTCCGAGATATAGAGAAAGTCATGTGAATGTTACACATAGTTATTTTTTAATTAATGTTTTCCCCATAACCCACTGTTTACAATATTCTCCCAACCTATTAATCTTCTTCTTTAGCCGTCATTCCTTGGATTGGTTTACAGCGATTATCCATTCTCATCTCTTTGCTTACCTTCACAATTCTTCATATGTTCTGCAAATCATGTCGTCATTAATCATGTTATGTAATGTTGTTCTTCTTTTGCCACTCTTAACTTCAGTTGTACTTTAAGTTATGGTTTTCAAATACTTGGGTGTCTTAATAAACGTTCTGGAAACCTTATTCTTAATATTGTTATTTGGTTCAAATTCCTCTTTTGGCTTTTGCTATGTCATAAACATTTTAACAGGTAATTTTATGCAACTAATTTTCAGCATTTTCCTGCTACATCATGTTTCAAATGATTTTATTCTTGCTTTCTATGATTTCAGAATTGACCACGGTTCACATCTATATAACATTATGCTCCAAAGAGATATTCTTAATAAATTCTTCCTAATTTAAACTAATATTATTCAATACAAATAACTTATCTTTCGTACCAAAGGCAAGTTTTGCGTGAAAAATTCTAATTAATTTTTACTTCATTCATCACATATTATTTTGTTACCTACGATAATTTATGTATTTTTCATTTACTTCTTTTTTTCCTACAAATAAATTATTTTGTTTTCGATTTATTGACATTTCAATAATAATTAATTATTCCCTAATGATTTTTAATTTAATGCTATACACTTCTAATCTTTTTTATTTTACATTAAATTTGCAATGCAATCTACAAATGGAAGAATGTTAATTTTAAACCACTCTATTTTTATACCCATGAGTATTTCTTCAGTAACTTTGTTTAATGCTCTTTACACGCATCCTATTGGTGATAAGGCACCTATTAATACATTTCTGTAAGCCATTATTACCTATAGAATTAGCTTGTAATCTGCATATAAAAATATAGAGATCGTTTCCTCTGCTAACACATGTGGTGTATCCTTATGAATAAATGGAACAACAGGAGCGATAAAAAGCATCCCTATGGAACTCCTCCGCAGGTTTTGTATTTTGGTAAAGTTTAATACTGTGTCGCTGTCGTGTTGTGCGCCAATATGTCGCTGTTCTTTTGTCTAGCTTGGAGTCGGTCTGGATTAGCACCAGTGAAATACTTTATAAACGGAGTGTACATACCTCTTGAAAGTTCTTTGATGCGCCGGCTCTGCTCATCCACGTAGAACACAAGTTTGACTCTCACTGAGGGGGAGAAAGAAAGACTGGGGTGTGTAACGCGGGGTAGACTCAAAAATAGAAGTACTTCACTTTAGATTTCACTGAACTAATGCGTTTACTTAACTTTGTTATTCGAGGCACTAATCCTACTCCCGACTCCCGATATAGTAATTCTTGAAGACGTAGAGATATTAATAACTATGATGAGGATAGATATATACGAAACATTTTACATTGCATTCCACCCAAAACTCCGATACTGAGATGTCACCGAAAATTTACATTTTAGGGTCCCCTGTATCCAAATAAAGAATTTTGCTTTCTCTACACATACTATGTACATTTCACCCAAAAATTCGATACCGAGATTTCACCAGAAATATATGTTTTAGGGTCCTCTGTATCCAGAAAGTCTGATGTGTTCCATTCACATGACTTTCTGTTCATCACTATAACAAATGATTGTTTAAAAGCATATTCTTCTATCTACTTTGTGATAATCGAGATAAGTATTCGCAGAAATAAGGGACTACATTAGACTAAAACTAAAGTCAAATCTTTTAAAAGCCGGTTACCATGTGCATAAAATCCGGTTTTATACAGGGCCAAGAGTTAACAACTTTCAGTGTAAAAAAAAAAAAAAAAAAAAAAAATTTAAGTATTTTAAATCTGAAACAAATATCAAGGAATATCTCAGAAATGGTGAATTCAACGGAAAAAAAACGCAAGAGACACAATTTATGTGTTTTAATTTGATCTACATTTTTAGGTAATAAGTTTTTGTCTCTTACTTTTTGCCAGCTACGCAAAATCCAGCTAAATTCATTCAGAATAAAGAGGTCTTTAGAGGCCATTCCCAGTAAATTCAAAATATACATTTTATTTGGCAATCTTTAATATACAGTATTTTTATAAAAATTGTTATAGCCATTTTTGAGACATTAAAAATTTTCAAAATATTTTCCCTGGAAAGAGCAGTTTGGGGTGGGGGACTATTCTCAAAAACTTCGTGTTGTATCCCGGGAAGATACTAAACTAAATACCAAACTTGGTATTTTATCGATTTTTCGTTTTTGAGTCATCATGTTCACAGACACAATGACCCACACGGACCTTTTTCTGAAAATGCTCTTTCTGGATACAGGAGGCCCTAAAACGTGTATTTCCGGTGAAATATCGTATAGAATTTTTGGGTAGAATGCAATACCCTGTCTAAACACTGTGCACATAGTACGTGTAGAGAAAGTAAAAAAAGAATTTTTGGCAAAAAAGTCCCTGAGTGTGTGTGTGTTGTGTGTGTGTGTGTGTCAGTGTGTCTGTGAACACGATAACTCAAAAACGAAAATTCAGTAAAGTACCAAACTTGGTATATAGGTGTAATATCTTCCAAGGATGCAACACCAAGATTTTGAGGAAAATCCTCTTAACAAAAACTAGCCTTTACATGGGACATTTTTCGAAAATTTTGATTTTCACAGAAATGGCTGTAACGATTTTGATTAATATGCCGTGTATTAAAGATATTTACACGACAGTTAATATGCATATCTTGAATTTCCTAGGAATTGCCTCCGAAGACCGCTTTATTATGGATACATTTTGCTTGATAATTTGTAAACCATAAGAGATAGACAAAAACTTACCACTCAAAATATGTAGATCTCGCTGAAACACATAATTTATGTCATATACATTTTTTTGGTGGAGTTGACCACATTTGAGATATTGGTGGTTAATAGTTTCAGTTTTAAGATATCTTAACTGTTCACATACGGGTAATTGTCAACTCCTGGCAATGCGAAGAAACGATTTCATCCATATGCCTTACAAAAGCTTATGAAAGAGTTGACTATCGTTTTAGCCTAGTGTATTCTACATAGTGATTCATATAGAACTGCCACATTTCTTTCTTTAATTATTCCGTTGGAAATTCATTCAATGACCCAATTTTAGCACGACATTAAGCAGAATGTTCTGGAGTTTCGATTCCTTGTCACTAGATGCGCAGATATTTATGTTTTATTCCTGGAGTTTCGATTCCTTGTCATTTGATGCGCAGATGTTTATGTTTTATTCCTAATTGCATTGTTGGCAGCTGTTTCGACATTTTGTTCTTGTAGTCAACGAGAAAATGCAGTACACATTAAATCAACGACTCTTCCTTGTGAAGCAATACTGGATTACAGCTACTCAAGGGCATCATACCAGAGAGAATTTGGTGTCCGCAATCCTCCCAAAATAAACACAATACTGAGACTGGTAAACAAATTGGAAACAACTGGATTTCTGGTGAGTGAAAAAGGCAAGCTTCGTTCATCTAGGCTTCCCAGGGTTGTTGTTGACGTAAGAGCACGACTGGAGCAGTTACTTAAAAATCATTACGACATTTGTCGCAGGAGACAGGGAACACCTACCTGTCAGAGAGCTGCGAAAAGTGCAGGCCTCAAGCCACATAGGGTTACGGTTGTTCATCAGCTGTAGAAACCAGATAAGGATAACAGATTGAATTATTGTCCTTGGTTTCAGACGTGCATTGTGCACAATCCTGCCATATTGTCCATCACATGGTTCACAGATGAAGCATGGTTCCATTTATCCGGTTCTGTGAACTCACAGGACTCACGCCATCGGGCCATCGAAAATCCGCATGTCTCCATGAAGCACCTACGCACCCGTTAAAATCGGAGTTTGGTGCGTAATATCCGCACAGAAAATAGTGGGGCCATTTTTTTTAACCAGACTGTGAACACTGCAGAGTACCGACAGATTTTCATGGAGTTTGTTGAGCAACTGGACGATGTAAAGCTGAGTCAAGGATATTTTCAGCAAGATGGCGCTACATGCCATACATCAAATGAACCTATGAACCTAATCGCAAGTTTCTTTGACGACCGGACAATTTCAAGGAACCTGTGGCCACCGAGATCTCCGGATTTGACATCGTCGGACTTCTTTCTATGGGGTTACTTAAAAGACAGGGCTTAGGCCACACGCCCCAGACACTGGACGATCTGAAGCACAACATCACAAAGGAGATTCAAGCTATTGACAACAGAGTCCTCCAACGAGTGGCCAGTAACATGGAACGTGTTGAGTTGAGCCTTATGCAGGATGGAGGACATTTTCAACATTTGCTATAGAGGTAAATAATCTCCAAAAATTCCTCTACAGTTTAGGTATAATAAGTTGTCTCTAGCATAATTCGTTTTGAAACAATTAAAGAACTGTGTCAGCTCTATATAAATCCCCCTGTATTGTTTACCTTCTACTTATAAGAAAGCATTTCTCTTAAGGTTATTTTGATTAGCATGAAGTAAATAGATGAATAAGCTTTTGAAGAATAATTTGTTACGGAGATGTAGAGAAGGTTATGTGAATTCAACACATCAGCTTTTTTTTTTTTTTTTTTTTTTTCCACGAAACTGTGCTTAGCATGCATTGTGCCGGAAAGTTAGGAGGCGAAACTAACAGAGAACCACGGGAATGCATTACATTTGTAAAATCCGGCTCGGCAATGAATTAAATTTACTTAACCTTAACGGCGAAATTTTGCCTCCATTCAATGTTACGCCGCCGTCACTAAATAACGTGGAAAGCTTCAGCAGTCGCTCTTGTTATCAAAGGCTGTTGTGAGGCTCACGTGGACATACATGATATGGTTCGGTGATTATATTCCCGGCGCAAAACTTGTGGAATCGTGACCTGACCGCCAACCCAGCTACCGAGCCTAGCTTATAGGAGTTTGTGATACCATACTTTGCTTACTTAAAGTCAAACTTTGTACAGTCTGTATCGAAACTGTTCCGCATATGTTTGTATTCAAAGTGGGCAGTAAATAGTGTTCATTTTATTTATTCTATTTTCTTACCCATGACTCCAGGGTTTTCAAAGTTAAGCGGCAAGGTATTACTTAGAGCAGAGAAATAATTGCAAATATGCTTGACTTTGTGAAACAAGAGGCAGAGATGAAGGAAGAAATGTATGTTCCCCGAGTTCTTCAAAAACCGGTAGAAAGTGAATGAAAGAGAAGCCAAGGCAACTGATATTTCACTGAGTTCCGTTCCAGGATTCTCGAAGATAAGAAAGAAAGAAAAATAAAACTTAATATATCACATTTAAAATAAAATATGTGGAACAGTTGTGCCGCCAGCGAATTGCAAAAATTGGTAGGCCAGAATGTGAAAATGTATGTCGACATGTTGAGAACATTGGAAAAGCATTAAAAAGAGTTCTAGAAAATCAAATAGAAAGAATTCTAATCCAGGATAATGGTGCAGAAAGTAGCTATAACGTTGATGATGACAATGACGTGAGCGAAGACGAAGGACTCTCAGGTGTGGAAGAATTGGAGGCAGACGATTGACATTGTTTATATAGTAGGCCATTTGTATAGATGTTTTTTAGATATGAGTATACATATGGAAACACATGTTTATCAGTGCAGTGCATAAGAGGTGACAGATATTTGACATTGACTGTGACAGGCACTCTTCCAGCATGCATGAATCGACTGGTGAACTGAAAGAACAACTCGCTTCCTAGCTCTCATTAAGATTCTCCCAGGCCCAGCTCTGTTGCACCAGTTACACCTCGTGGTGCGAGCAGCGCTGTTTTCTGATCCCTAATTCAAATTGAGAGCAATAGGCCAGTCGTTAGTTAGCCTGGAACAAAAAGTTAGCAACCTTCATACTCACTGCACTACCGTACCCCACACGATAATGTCCAAATATGAACTGCTGCAAGTGTCAAAATGCAGCATTTGCCAGTCTTTAACATATCCATATGACATGCTATTCTAGTTAATTCCAAAACACTCGTTCTGCATGACGCTGTATACATTCAGATTAAATCAAAAGCGGCAACTTTGTACCAGCCGCTAGGGCTTCTCGCTTTACCTTCATTCTGTGGCTTTCAGAACCTTCGGTTAATTACATCCAGAACTTTCTTTAGAAAATTACGACACGTCTGCAGAGAGAGAGAGAGAAAAGGAGACTGCTACTTTGTCTTTTAAGAGTTTAAAATTGTTAATGATATCCTGCCGCTTTAACAATAGTATTTTAATTAAAGCGTGCAAGAATGGCCAGAAAGCGTTACTACTTATGCTGGCATTTAATACTACTCGTAAAATTGAAGCAAAGTATTACTTGCTGTACGGTGCAGAAACTCAGTTACATCACTAAATAAATGCTTTCTCTATTTGTTACTTTCTCTATACGAGCTATGCACATAGTGTATAGAGAAGGTATTGTACTCCACCCAAAAATTCGATACCGAGATTTCACCGGAAATACATGTTTTGACACTCCCTGAATCCAAAAAAAAATATTTTTAGAAAAATGTCCGTGTGTGTTTGTGTGTCTGTGGGCAGCATAGCTCAAAAATGAAAATACAGTTAAAGCCCAAACTTGGTATTTAAATTTGGTATCTTTCAAGGATGCGACACGAAGATTTTCAAGAAAATACCCCTACCCCAAACTACCCTTTACATGGAAACAATTTTGAAAATTTTGATTTTCTTAAAAATGGTTCTAACGATTTTGATTAAAATATCGTTTATTAAAGGTATTTAAAATGTATATCTTGAATTTTCTGGGAATAGCCCCTGAAGACTACTTGATTCTGGATAAATTTTACGGAATTGTGCATAACTGCTAAACCGTAAGAGATGGGGAAAAGCTTACTACACAGAAAATGTAGCTCACAATAAAATACGCAATTTGTGTCATATTCATTTTTTACGTGGAGTTCATCATTTTAAAATATTCCTGGTTTTTTGTTTTAGCTTTGAAAAACTTATACTTTTCTCATACAGGAATTTCTTAACTCCTGTCCATACAAACAAAGGAACTTCAGTTGCATAGCGAGCAGCTTTTGGCTATCATTTTAACCTATGGAACCCCCTCATTTCGCTTCTACTTACAAGGAAGCAAGTAATAAGACTATTTCTGCTAATTAGCATGAAGTAAATAGAAGCATATGCTTTTTAACTACATTTGTTGCAGAGATTTAGAGAAAGTCATGTGAATGGAATACATCAGATTATTTTGGTAGTGTTTAACGCCCGCTACTTGTGGCACCGCAGGCAATGCCACTGGTGATGCATGAAATGAAGATGGAGCACCGGTGGAATGTGATGGCGGGGGAAACTGGAAAACCCGGAGAAAATCCGCTCCTGCACCGCTTTGTCTACTATAAACTCACATACGATCGCTTGGGATCGAACCCGTTAAGGTGAGAGGCGAGTGGAATGTGATTCCCAATCACAACACCGTGCTGGCCTACCTCTCTTCAGCCCATGACATCATCGGGTTGATGCCAGTCAGTTTGGTCTTTGGCCGAGACCGACCTTATACTTTGGGAGTCCTTTTGTGACAGAAAACCCAGTATCGACTATATGGAGCACTTCACGACATGGAAGAAATGGCGTGTAAATACAACCAGAGAACAAGCAACCGGATGGAGAACCGTTGCAAGCTGGAGTGGCTATATCGCCCTACGTGGACCAGGGAGGGCAGTCCCAAGCTTCAACAATCATGACGATGCTGTGCTTTTGATGAAGAGGATAAATGATGTTGTCTACTGCATCCAAAGGCTGTGCCGAAAGAAAGTGCATCTGATTCGTCTACTCCGTTACAATGATGGACCAACCCTAAGGAGGGAGCGGTGCGACTATGCCTTGCTGGCACATAATTGCCGCACGTGGGATAGCGGTTTGCTTTGCAAAGCTTATAGCTTATCGGTTGCAGTCATTGTCTCAGGAGTAACACGTGAAAAGCGGCGGCAGTAAATAAAAGCCTTGGAATACCATACCTGGACGCACTGGACTCACGCTAAACAATTAGCTATTTGTGGATATATTTGTCAACATCAGTGACAGCTATAGGAAGGAGGTTTGCAAGCTAGATGAGTCCGTTTTCGACTGGAGTTCTGAGTGAGTAGTTGCGAGAGAGAGAGAGAGAGAGAGAGAGAGAGAGAGAGAGAGAGAGAGAGAGAGAGAGAGTCCTCTGTGTACGCCTATAGGCGAGAAAGAATGTCGTATGTTAAACTCTTGGAAATCAGGGAGATTTGAGCAATAAAGATACCATATACATTACATAATATTAATTTCGATTATGTTACAATATACGTCCAAAGTGACCGCTTGAAATGTAATGCAACCATTAACATTTGTCTCAGTGTTGTAAATATTCCAGACTGTGACTGAATAGCGTCACAGACTACACTGCAAGGGCTGGATATTTTAACAAATGCCTTTATTTCAAATTATAGCGAACGATTTAATTTCTCGTCGCTTCGACGCTCGTACGCTCAGCTATCGACTGCGCTGTTATGCAACTGCATGCTCCAAGCTCTCTGCAACAACTGACTTTTTGCAGCCGTACCAATTTAGGGTGTGCGCAGATTTCGTGTGCTAGAAGATCCAAACATGACGAATAATAATGCTCAATAACAATTTAATCTAGTTTAAAGGTAACAGAGATAATTCAACATTATTGAGTACATCGTCTTCCCTGTCTGGCTACAGAGTAGGACTTAAGATCCAGGACAAAGTTTTGTGCTTGAAATCCAGTTCGCCACGTGACTATGTGTTTTATTTCAGTTACTGCCACTGACGAGATCGTATTCACGAAACGTTAACTACAAGCTTCATAAGAGCTACGCAATTAGATTCAGTCTAATTCAAATATGAATTCCAGAAATACTTTAATCAGGTGTATCATTATAGGGTGATAGTGCTTAAGCCCTGCTTTAACTACCATGGCACCGCAGACGATGACACTGATGATACATGAAATGAAGATGGGACCCGGATAACCCGGTCCCATCTTTGTCCATCACAAATTCCACACGTGGTCGTTTAGGATCGAACCCGGGCCGCCTAGGTGAGAGGCGAATGGTCTAACCACTCGGCCACGGTGCGGCCCAGGTGTATCATGGAATAACTACATCAAATCCACAGCTTTGATAAACAGGAAATTTGTTAACGTTCAATAACTAACAGGATATGTGTTCGTTTATTGTAAATGCTCAAAAAGTGCTGTATTAGAATCTCTGTAGGCATTGCATTTTCTTAGCCAATTTAGCCTACCCCCGGTAGAGCTTCTGCGTTCTGCCCAATATCTAGTGTTGTTTCAACCACACATGTGAACATCAATGGTAGCAACCTTATCTTGGTACACTTTACTCAAATATCCCCAAATTATTAATCTAAAGAATTGAGCTTTGCAAGAAGCTTATCTAGATGCTCTTGGTTCTGAGTGCACATCTGAAGGAATGACAGAATAAGCTGTTGTGTAGAATGTCGAGACACAGCATTGCTGTCGCACTATGGCATGTGACGCAGTGATGACCAAGAGTATGACCACCACACAATGTAATCCAATTCTTTAATATCATTTTGTGGCTAATTGACTCATAGCAACAAATGTTAAAATCACGAATAACTTCTCTTTTGTAGCTCTAGCACATTATTCTAATCGCAGAAATTAATTAAGGAGTGGTGACATATTCGCTATCAACATTTGACGAATTTTATATTTTATTTATGCAACCGTGTGCTATAGAGGAAAATGGTACATGAACTTATGTTTCAGCTTAACGTCAGGAAATTGCCATTGAGGTCTGCCCCCTCTAACTCCTAACGTGTTGTATACCTCTGTTAAGTCGCACATAAGCAATTGCACGTGTTCATTTTCTAAGATTCAGACACATACAACAATACAAGGGGACTATGTTAAGCGACCGCCGCACACGTGTTCATCTCTCTGTCAGTGCTGCCGGATACGTCAGCACTCTCCGCGCACACCTACAGCAGTTCAGGGGGCAAGGTAGAGGCGCGATCCGCACGCTCGATACAATATCAAGAACTGGCTGCCACTTCCTCCAAAAAGAAATCATGGGCGCTTAAGTCAGCAATATCTTATGGGGAAGATTTCAAATGACGAGGAACAAGAATACGGAAGAAGCCTGGTGCCCCATCTTGCATTAGACACGCTACTTGTGGAATGTACAGTCCCGAGCAAAAGAGGCAGAGGCGTTTCCATTTGCGTCTATCCGTTAACATGTTACAAATGATCAAAATAAATGATTACCGATTGGCCCTGTCCAAACATTGGTTGTTGAAATGAACATTACTTTCGTATAAAGTATTTGCCCTTCACACAGCAATATTATATCTTTAACTTCAACAATTCAGGCTACATCGATGACATTAATTTCGGGCATTTTACTTCATCGATTATCAGATTTGAAATTGTCTTTAACTGTCGTTCAGGATCACTCATATGTGATGAATTATACGCCAGAAACTGTTATCATAATGAAGTATTGAACCTATTGGGGCAAATTTGACCTTTGACGGATTATTTTGACCCAAATTTAAAAAATGCATCAAATGTATATATATATATATATATTCACACACATATCGTATCCATAGTAAAATTGGATTTCTCTCATATTATATATAGGAGCTCAGCATTTGAAGAAATCTATCAATTTTGGGATTATCACAATTCCACACCATGAAAGCCATAATCCTAAACATAACATATATGCCCAATTTGTATATATCATAATAATATAATATTTTTGAGCTGTTATAATTCATTACATTTCATATTGGATACTGTATAAAATAAAAGGTATAATTCCCAAATACAGTTTTCATTTGATTGTACATCCCATATGAAATATATAACATGATCACTTTCATATAATAGGTGCGCTCAAGGTTGGGGAAATGCAGTACTTTTAAGCTCATTGTGTTGCTCATGTTATTGGAATGTCACAATCCTGTATTACTAGATTTCCCAACATTTATACTCCTATTTGTAATATGAGAACAATAATTTGGATGTGGGCGAGTGGTTAGTAAAAGTAGACGTTAAACAGTATAAAAAAATCGAATTTTCAGATTGAAAGTAAAATATATGTATTTATGAAAATATATATTTTCTACGTTTGGGTAAAAAAAAAGGGGCGAAATTAGCCCCAATTTATGGGAAAAGGTCCATTACTTTATTACGACAATACTTCCTGGGCATTATTTATCAGATAATGATTCTGGATGAGAGTTGAATTCAATGCTTTAATTTGAAAGCTAATTTAGCAATGCCAATTCTGTATATATGCTTTATAAATGTAACCCCCATTGCTGTAGCATCTCAATTTTTATCCCGATATTTTTTTCATGTATTACATTAATGGGTTCTTATACAAGGTTTCGCCTTTACACAAAGGCTTTAAAGTAAGATTTTTATATATGGAGCCATTAAATTATAAGATAACACTTCTCGCGAACTCTCTTCACTGCGCGAGAGATCCGAGAGTCGCAGGAAGGTGTGCTGGCAAAGGCGCACTGGAGTCCTTACCTTAAATAAATGCTGAAAGTATTGACCATCTGCTCCCAAACAGGCAGTAAAACAGCTTAAAGGTATTCTAGTACATTCATCTAAGCTCAGTTGCAGAAATCTCCGTGTAATCTACAGAAACTTAGTGATAACATCATGCAAGAAATCACAAGAATTCCTGCTGCTAAGCTTAGAGTGAGAATGTATTCGCAAATTGTGCTCTCGTATGTATGCAGAAGATCAACATTTCCATAATTTATCCTAAGATACGTATTGTGCATCTATAGATTGGGGGGCGGGGTTAATACGTCACAGGAGGTGTAGAACAGAGGAAATCCACTCGCAATAAAACAAGCATATATTAAAGTATTAATTTAATATAATGAAAGATCGGCAATGTATCATAATAAAGCAATTTACATATTGGTTGTAAGCTGGCATTAAGTTTCTATACCTTATATCTGAAGTGGTAGTACCCTGGCAGCAGATGAAGAATAGCCCTGAGTTCGTTCCTATGGGCGGATATGCGGCAGGTCTCTGGTATGTTCTGTACTCCTGAGTATCATAGCTCCAGCAATAATAATGACGACACACCTCTCTCTCAAGTTAAGTGGAGCTTATATATTGACTAGCAACAACCTACATTCAGGAAATAACCAAATAAGGAATGCCAGGACGCAATCATCATGGGCTTGTGTCATTATGCCCACGCATGCCATGATTGAATAAAGGAAGTGATTCAGTATCTGTATGACACATCTATCTGTTGGCTGATCCTTAATCTATTACACCCCTTAAAGTAATTGTTTTAAATAATTTGCTTAGAAAATCGCTTTTAGGCTGCAATATTGTAGTGCACCTGTGCCTTTTTTTAAAGTGTTTTACTTCTTGTGGCACCGCAGGTGATGACACTGGTGAGGCATGACATAAAGATGTAGCAACGTTAGAATACAATGGCGGGGGATACCGGAGAACCCGAAGAAAAGCCGCCCATGTGGAGCTTTGTCCACCACAAATCTCACGTGGTCGCTTGGGATCGAACCCGGGCGATTTAGGTGAGTGGTCTAACCACTCGGCCACGGCGTAGCCTGCGCCCTTGTCGGCACCACTTTCCCGACGACTCTCGGATCTCTGGCACAGTGAAGAGAAGCCGCTAGTGGGGTTATCTTTATATTTAACGATCCTATATTAAACATAGAACATTTTAATAAGTTTTGCTTGCATTAAATACATATTAATGAATCAGATAATTGATGGTTTCAATTATTTAATTTTTCTTGAGATTTCAATTAAAAGCTTAAAACATTGAATCACAATTTAACAGTATACACCCTACATTGTGAACGACATGTTGAGATTCGTAAACAAGCCTTACGTTTGCTTCCTAGTAATGGGTTCCACTTTGATCAAGCGTGTCTCTTATATACTAGGTCCAAAGTAGAGGTAACACAGAACAATTCTGTTCGGCTGAGTTAGAATAATCGCGCGTACGCAGCAACAATCATCGAATTCCAGCTGGAGAGGGAATGTGGTAGCTAAGACGTCAGTGCACGAAGGTCATTGACCAGGTGCTTGTGTCTCCGATCCGAGCTCATTTCAACCAGTCAGGCAATAGCTCGCTGGCGCGCACCCAAGCTATAACAGTCTACTACAGTCTGAAAATTGCCTACAATTGTTGCTACATTATCAATCAGTCAAGAAATGTCACTTTGCCGACTACCCAGTAGGTAGCAATAACACGTATTCCATATTATGATATACCAGTAATTCCCACATATTAGGCTGTCATGTATTAATGTTTTTCTTGCTTCATTACTAAACATATTGTTAAAACATAAATTTGTTGCATGTAATTTGATACGGTTTCTGCCTCTTGCATTAATATTCCTTGGGATGACTGTACAAAGTCCTGAGGAATATGGGAGAGGAGCAGAGAATTTGTGAGGCGTGAATCAGTTGAAGGAAGGGTTGTTTTTTCTTCGATGAAAAATGATACAACAAGTGCAAAATTGTTAACGGTACCGTGGTCAGTTTTAATTACAAAATTACAGTGTTGAAGCGAACAGGGCGGGATCTCGGCAAGCAACAGGTTAAGAAGTTTACAGCTCTCATAATGAAGACTCGTGTGTTTTGTTCTCAACCTACAAATGCCTTTTGCTTCTTTAACCGTTTCTTTTCTCTTAGGTGCAAATTTTTCTCTTCTCCTGCCTGTTCTTATAAGTATTTCCTCTCAACGCCCAGGAAACGTTTTTAAAGCTGGAGTTTTTTTTTTTTTTTTTTTTTTCTGAAATAGTTCCATAATCGAAGGTAAATGAATTACGTACTGCTGATTGCAGTAATTTTTACTTTCTCTACACGTACTATGTACATAGTGTATAGAGAAGGTATTGCACTCCACCCAAAAATTCGATACCGTGATTTCACCGGAAATATATGTTCTAGGGTCCCCTATATCCAAAAAAAGCATTTTCACTAAAAGGTCCATGTGTGTTCTTGTGTCAGTGTGTCCGTGTGTCTGTGAACAGATACCTCAAAAACGAAGAGTCGGTAAAATACTAAACTTGGTTTTTAAGTTAAGTATCTTCCAGGGATGCGACACTAAGATTTTGAGAAAAATCCCCCCACTCTAAACTACCATTTACATGGAACTTTTTTCAAAACTTTTGATTTTCTTAAAAATGACTCTAATGATTTTGATTAAAATATGGTATAATAAAGATATTTAGCTGACAAATACAATGTAGATCCTAAATTTTCTGGGAATAGCCTCTGAAGACCACTTTATTCTGAATAAAATTTATGGAATTTTGCATAACTGCTAAACCGTAAGAGTTAGATAAAACTTTATTGCACAAAAAATGTATACCACCTTAAGACGCACAATTTTTGTTATATACATGTTTTTGTGGAATTGATCGATTTTAAGATATTCCTTGCTTTTTGTTTCAATTTTGTAAAACGTATACTTTTCTCATGCAGGAATTTGTCAACTCCTGTCCATACAAACAAAGGAACTTCACTCACAAGTTAGGTTTTTAACGGTATTTTCGTTTTTGAGCTGTGCTGCTCACACACACACACACACACACACACACACACACACACACGGACAGTTTTCTAAAACTGCTTTTTATGGATTCAGCGGGTCTCAAAACATGTATTTCTGATGAAATCTCGGTATCGAATTTTTGGGTGCATTACAATACCTTCTCTATACACTATGTACATAGTACGTGTAGAGAGAGTAAAAATAGCCAGACGTCCGCGCGCGCATGTGTGTGATCAGCATAACTCAAAAACCGGTAAGTACCAAATTTGGTATTTAAGCTTGGTATTCTCCAAGAGTGCTCTTTCTCTACCATGTAATTCTCTGAGTTTTTAGTTACATTAGGAATAATATATATTATTGCCGGTGCTACCGCTGCCCCTGAGTAAAGTGCTAGTACGCAGTCACTGTTAATTGGGCGAATGCAGGGTCAATGCGAGGCAAACGATGTGCCAGATGCTGCCGCCTTGGAGCAGACAGGGGCATTGTTCCGATCACTTTGCTAATGAGATAGCCGCTAAACCCACGCACGCGCCTTGTAATTTATGGCTAGGTGGATCAGATGACACGATACCAAAACGCGAAAGGTCCCATCCTAGCCTTCGTGCGCTTTACTGCGAAATAAATCTTAAAAGCAATATCTCTCCAGCACTTCTGCGAGGCGGTTCGGAATTGCTCGCATGATCAACTAACTGTAAGCAAACGATGCTGATTACTAGAGAAACGTGTGGTAAAATATTCTGATGTCTTAGTAATTTAAGCCATCACCCATGTCATCGTACAGAAACATAAGGCAACTGAAAAGACGAGTATGAAGTACTTTTACATTCATTTTAACTGTAAAACATCTGTCGTGTTCCATTCATATAACTTTCTCTACAGCTCTGCAACACATTATTGTTACAAAGCTTATGCATATATTTACTCTATGGTAATCGAGAAAAAATTAGCAGAAATAATTATATATTACTTGCTTCCTTGTAAGTAGAAGCGAAATTACGGAGTGCCATAGGTTAAAGTGATAGTAAAAAGCTGGTTGCTATGCGACAGGAGTTGACAAATTCCTGTGTGAGAAAAGTATACTTTTTCACAGCTAAAACCAAAAAAAGAAATATCTCAAAAATGACCAATTCCACGAAAAAAGGTATACAAGATAAATTGTGTATTTTAACGTGCTCTACATTTTTTTTTTTTTTTTTTGTGTTGTAAGTTTTGACCATCTCTTATGGTTTAGCAGTTATGCAAAATTCCGTAAAATTGATCCAGAGTATTGTATTCTTCAGAGGCTATTCTCAGAAAATTCAAGATATGCATTTTATTTGTCAGGTAAACATCTTTAATATACGATATTAAATCGTTACAGCCATTTTTGATAAAATCAACATTTTCGAAATTGTTTCCATGTAAAATGTAGTTGGCGCTGGGGTATTTTTATAAAAATCTTCGTATCGCATCCCTGGAAAATACTGAACCTAAATACCAAGTTCGGTATTTTACCGACTTTTCGTTTTTGAGTTATCGTGTTCACAGACACCGGACTCACACGCGCGCACGGACCGTTTTGTGAAAATCCTTTTTTTTTTTTTTTTTTTTTTTTATGCAGGGGACCCTAAAACGTATATTTCCAGTGAAATCTCGTTGTCGAATTTTTGGCTATACACTATGTGCATAGTACGTGTAGAGAAAGTAAAGAGAGAGAGAGCGAAAATTTTCATAGCCACAATTCATTCAGAAGTTATACAGTATATCCCTGTTTACAACAGGGAAGAAGCCAAACTAGTTCATAGATGACTGCAACGATAGAGAACGGAGTTTCAATAGAGGTACGGGGTATTTCAAAATAACGGCGAACCAAGATAAGAACGTTCTTGTTCAGATGCTATATCATACTAAGCTGTAGTTACGTTCTTGTTCAGATGCTATATCATACTAAGCTTTTGTTACGTTCTTGTTCAGTTGCTATATCATACTAAGCTGTTGTTGTTCAGATGCTATATCATACTAAGCTGTAGTTGCGTTCTTGTTCAGATGCTATATCATACTAAGCTGTAGTTACGTTCTTGTTCAGATGCTATATCATACTAAGCTTTTGTTACGTTCTTGTTCAGTTGCTATATCATACTAAGCTGTTGTTGTTCAGATGCTATATCATACTAAGCTGTTGTTACGTTCTTGTTCAGATGCTATATCATACTAAGCTGTTGTTGTTCAGATGCTATAACTTACTAAGCTGTTGTTACGTTCTTGTTCAGATGCTATATCATATTAAGCTGTAGTTACGTTCTTGTTCAGATGCTATATCATACTAAGCTGTAGCTACGTTCTTGTTCAGATGCTATATCATACTAAGCTGTTGTTACGTTCTTGTTCAGTTGCTATATCATACTAAGCTGTTGTTGTTCAGATGCTATATCATACTAAGCTGTTGTTACGTTCTTGTTCAGATGCTATATCATACTAAGCTGTTGTTGTTCAGATGCTATATCATACTAAGCTGTTGTTACGTTCTTGTTCAGATGCTATATCATACTAAGCTGTTGTTACGTTGTTGCTCAGATGCTATATTATACTAAGCTTTTGTTACGTTGTTGCTCAGATACTATATCATACTAAGCTGTTGTTACGTTGTTGCTCAGATGCCATATCATACTAAGCTGTTGTTACGTTGTTGCTCAGATGCTATATCATAGTAAGCTGTTACGTTGTTGCTCGGATGCTGTATCATACTAAGCTGTTGTTACATTGTTGCTCAGATGCTATATCATACTAAGCTGTTGTTGCGTTCTTGTTCAGATGCTATATCATACTAAACTGTTGTTACGTTCTTGTTCAGATGCTATATCATACTAAGCTGTTGTTACGTTGTTGCTCAGATGCTATATCATACTAAGCTGTTGTTACGTTGTTGCTCAGATGCTATATCATACTAAGCTGTTGTTACGTTGTTGCTCAGATGCCATATCAAACTAAGCTGTTGTTACGCTGTTGCTCAGATGCTATATCATACTAAGCTGTTGTTACGTTGTTGCTCAGATGCTACATCATACTAAGCTGTAGTTACGTTCTTGTTCAGATGCTATATCATACTAAGCTGTTGTTACGTTGTTGCTCAGATGCTATATCATACTAAGCTGTAGTTACGTTGTTGCTCAGAGGCTATATCATACTAAGCTGTAGTTACGTTGTTGCTCAGATGCTATATCATACTAAGCTGTAGTTACGTTGTTGCTCAGTTGCTATATCATACTAAGCTGTAGTTACGTTGTTGCTCAGAGGCTATATCATACTAAGCAGTAGTTACGTTGTTGTTCAGATGCTATATCATACTAAGCTGTAGTTACGTTGTTGCTCAGATGCTATATCATACTAAGCTGTAGTTACGTTTTTGCTCAGAGGCTATATCATACTAAGCTGTTGTTACGTTGTTGCTCAGATGCTATATCATACTAAGCTGTTACGTTGTTGCTCAGATGCTATATTATACTAAGCTTTTGATACGTTGTTGCTCAGATGCTATATCATACTAAGCTGTTGTTACGTTGTTGCTCAGATGCCATATCATACTAAGCTGTTGTTACGTTGTTGCTCAGATGCTATATCATAGTAAGCTGTTACGTTGTTGCTCGGATGCTGTATCATACTAAGCTGTAGTTACGTTTTTGCTCAGAAGCTATATCATACTAAGCTGTTGTTACGTTGTTGCTCAGATGCTATATCATACTAAGCTGTTGTTACGTTGTTACTCAGATGCTATATTATACTAAGCTTTTGTTACGTTGTTGCTCAGATGCTATATCATACTAAGCTGTTGTTACGTTGTTGCTCAGATGCCATATCATACTAAGCTGTTGTTACGTTGTTGCTCAGATGCCATATCAAACTAAGCTGTTGTTACGCTGTTGCTCAGATGCTATATCATACTAAGCTGTTGTTACGTTGTTGCTCAGATGCTACATCATACTAAGCTGTAGTTACGTTCTTGTTCAGATGCTATATCATACTAAGCTGTTGTTACGTTGTTGCTCAGATGCTATATCATACTAAGCTGTAGTTACGTTGTTGCTCAGAGGCTATATCATACTAAGCTGTTGTTGCTCAGATGCTATATCATACTAAGCTGTTGTTACGTTGTTGCTCAGATGCTATATCATACTAAGCTTTTGTTACGTTGTTGCTCAGATGCTATATCATACTAAGCTGTTGTTACGTTGTTGCTCAGATGCCATATCATACTAAGCTGTAGTTACGTTGTTGCTCAGAGGCTATATCATACTAAGCTGTAGTTACGTTGTTGCTCAGAGGCTATATCATACTAAGCTGTAGTTACGTTGTTGCTCAGATGCTATATCATACTAAGCTGTAGTTACGTTGTTGCTCAGTTGCTATATCATACTAAGCTGTAGTTACGTTGTTGCTCAGAGGCTATATCATACTAAGCTGTAGTTACGTTGTTGCTCAGTTGCTATATCATACTAAGCTGTAGTTACGTTGTTGCTCAGATGCTATATCATACTAAGCTGTAGTTACGTTGTTGCTCAGATGCTATATCATACTAAGCTGTAGTTACGTTTTTGCTCAGAAGCTATATCATACTAAGCTGTTGTTACGTTGTTGCTCAGATGCTATATCATACTAAGCTGTTGTTACGTTGTTACTCAGATGCTATATTATACTAAGCTTTTGTTACGTTGTTGCTCAGATGCTATATCATACTAAGCTGTTGTTACGTTGTTGCTCAGATGCCATATCATACTAAGCTGTTGTTATGTTGTTGCTCAGATGCTATATCATAGTAAGCTGTTACGTTGTTGCTCGGATGCTGTATCATACTAAGCTGTTGTTACATTGTTGCTCAGATGCTATATCATACTAAGCTGTTGTTGCGTTCTTGTTCAGATGCTATATCATACTAAACTGTTGTTACGTTCTTGTTCAGATGCTATATCATACTAAGCTGTTGTTACGTTGTTGTTCAGATGCTATATCATGCTAAGCTGTTGTTACGTTGTTGCTCAGATGCTATATCATACTAAGCTTTTGTTACGTTGTTGCTCAGAGGCTATATCATACTAAGCTGTAGTTACGTTGTTGCTCAGAGGCTATATCATACTAAGCTGTAGTTACGTTGTTGCTCAGATGCTATATCATACTAAGCTGTTGTTACGTTGTTGCTCAGATGCTATATCATAGTAAGCTGTTACGTTGTTGCTCAGATGCTATATCATACTAAGCTGTTGTTACGTTGTTGCTCAGATGCTATATCATAGTAAGCTGTTACGTTGTTGCTCAGATGCTATATCATACTAAGCTGTTGTTGCGTTCTTGTTCAGATGCTATATCATACTAAGCTGTTGTTACGTTCTTGTTCAGATGCTATATCATACTAAGCTGTTGTTACGTTGTTGCTCAGATGCTATATTATACTAAGCTGTAGTTTTCAATGTCAATGAAAGTAACACTAAACAAAACACCTCATAATCAGCGCAGATTATGCATTATACAGGAGCAAGCCGCGTATTTGAAGGTAACGGAGGTAGTTTGGGAAGCACCGAGTCGCGTGCTTTAGCAGTATTTTCGCAAACATATCGACATGCTGCACAGAGGTTAGCTAACATTAAAGCATTTCTTTCTTACAAAGGCAAGATAAAAGCCTCTGCCCTTACCTTAATTTATTTGTTTATTATTTCAGCATAAAATTTCATCATAACAGACCCTAAATGAAAGGAATGACTAAGAAAATAAGCTTGGAAACATATGCCACTAATATTATCTTTTAGAGGCAATTTAATGTCAGTGGTCTATTGGCTAAGAAACAGAGGCAAGAATACTACTGCAATATTAACAAATGATTGTGGATAAAGTTAAACAGAAATACCTCCCTTTTGTACTGAGACAAGAATATATTTCTGTTTAACTCGTAGTAGTAAATATAACGTTGTGCACTTAAAAACAAGTTCTTGCTCATATTTTCACACAGCTTTTGAAAGATTTTACTACTAGGGTATAAATATAACTGGCGCAACAGATCTGGCCATGTGAAAATCTTAATGAGAGCTAGGAAGCGAGTTGTACTTTCAGATAAGCAGTTCACCAGTTGATTCATGTCTGTCACAGTCAATGTCAAATATCTGTCACCTCTTATGCACCTGGACTGATAAACATGTGTCTTCATATATCTACAAAACATCTATAGTCCGCCTGGGCAGTGTGCCTGCCTCAGATTCAAAAGGTCGTGAGTTCGAATCTCGCTTAGGGTGAGTTACCCGTGTAAGGTTTTTTTTCGGGGTTTTCCCTTATCCTGAGTAGACGAATGTCGAGTAACTTTAAGCTTCATGGACCCCGAGATCATTTGAGCATCAATCCACCAATTTCATTCATCGTCCCATATGACCAACTAGGTTAAAGAACGTTAAAAAAAAAAAAATAATCTATACAAATGGCCTACTATATAAACAATGTCAATCTTCTGCCTCCAATTCTTCCACACCTGACAGTCCTTCGTCTTCGCTCACGTCATTGTCATCATCAACGATATCGCTACTTTCTGCACCATTACTCTGGGTTAGAATTCTTTCTATTTGATTTTCTACAATTCTTTCTAATGGTTTTCAATGTTCTCAACATGTGCACATATATTTATCCATTCTGGGTTGCAATTCGTTGGCGACACAACTGTTTCTCATCCTGTAATTTGAAAGTGTTATATTAAGTTTTTTTTTTCTTTCTTATCTTTGAGAACCCTGGAAACGGAACTCAGTGAAATATCAGTTGCGTTGGCTACTCCTTCATTCACTTTCTGCAGCCTGTTGAAGACTTTGGGGAACATGCATTTTCTTCCTTCATCTCTGCCTCTTGTTTCAAAAAGTCAAGGAAATTTGCATTTATTTCTCTGCTCTAAGTAATACCTTGCCACTTAATTTTGAAAACGTAGGAGCCATGTTTAAAAAATAAAATAAGTCAAATAAACACTTTTTACTGTCCACTTTGAATACAAACATATATGGAACACTTTCGATACAAACTGTACAAAGTTTACTCGCTGTGATTTTAAGTAAGCAAAGTACATCACAAACACTGATAAACTAGACTCGGTAGCTGGGTTGGTGGTCAGGGTCACGATTCCAAAAGTTTTGCGCCGGCAATACGAGATATTTGTAGTCGGGGTGAACTCCGCATGTTTGCCATTCAAATAAACCTCGAAACTGTCTTTGGGATAGGTAACTGCCCTTTGCCTCTTTACCGGAAGGCTAGAACAGATTTTCTGATAAAAATAAGAAGAAACAGTATGTTTTCATAATATATCTGATGTGAGAGAATGAGGGCATCACACATTGGTGTTTTGTGCGCTGCCTAACTTATATATTATGTAATTTTCTGTGTAAGAAAAACAAACCTTAGAGTTTCGAAGTTATCACATCAGAGTTTAGACTATACCCCCGCCGCTGAATCCTTGCACTTGATAGTTGGGAGTTAAGTTGGTACCCCAGCTAAAAAAAAGTTGAAAAGCTTTACCCGTCTGACTTTCTGAACCAATCACAACGCAGTTTTCCGGTCAGTCGGTCTCACAACCCCCCATCTAGATGTTGCACCGTTGCAATATCTGGTTATTTCCAATCACATGTTCAGTTTGTGATCTCCTAACACGTGCATTCAGCTGTTCTGTACAGGATACGTATTATTCGTTATTATTTATATTTGTTGTTATTGTTGATAGTGTTGTTGGTTTGTTTGTACGTGAGGGAACATAAAGACTTTCACAATTATAGAGGTGGATAGACTTTTGCAGGAAGGTGTGGCGAGAGTGGACACGGCATCATGGAAGAAGAAAGTGAATCATGTTGACAAAATAACACAAAAAGCACAGGAATTAGACGGAAGCATCAGTGAATGTGAACCATTAATGATATGTCTTGGTGACGATGTTGATAATGACGATAATGCTTCCGAGAATGATGACGACAGAGACTTGGATGAAATTGAGCCATTAAAATTCCAAACCGTTGAAAATCACTTTGTTATATCTTTCTTTCATTGTAGCAAGCTGTTTTACATTAATTTGTTCTAGATTATCATAAATACGTAATGTATGCTACATACGTTATAGTATCACTGTTATTTTCAATTAACATCAATAATAACGAGTTAGTTTCATAATTCATCCGCATTCATTTACTATGTACACTGTTTACATACGATAGAGACATTTGTAATCAGCTGGTGTAGTTTACAGTTACTCTGGCAACGCCGCCAACCTTACGCGAACTGTCAAGTGCAAGGATTCAGCGGCGAAGGTATAAGCTATAATTTGGAAACAGCTCCAACTCGTCATTAAGTGTTTGCTTGCATTATGGAGCCGAGTTTATGGGAATGTTTGTTTGGACAGCTTACAGGGCGACATTCATTCTTTCTGCTACAAAATGCCTCATTCTTTGAAATTAATCTAGTTCTTAAACAACCCCTCCTAGCTATCTTGAAAGATTTTAGAATTACCTAATATGAGGAAGATCACCAACGGCTCCAGTGAAACCACAGAAAGTAATTATCATTTAATATAAAAATATTTGTTAATATGCAAGAAATGAGTATTAAAGGAGCAATTTTTACTTTCTCTACACGTACTATGTACAGAGAATATACAGAAAGCATTGCACTCCATCTAAAAATTCGATAGCGAGATTTCACCGGAAATATATGTTTTAGGGTTCCCTGTATCCAAAAAAAGCACTTTTACAAAAAGATCCGCGCGCGCGCGCGTGTCCATGTCAGTGTGTCCCTGTGACTGTGAACACGTTAACTCAAAAACGAAAAGTCGGTAATATACCAAACTTGGTCTTTAAGTTTAGTATCTTTCAGGGATGAGACACAAGATTTTGAGAAAAATCCCGCAACCACAAACTACCCTTTACATGGAATTATTTTCGAAAATTTGATTTTCTCAAAAATGGCTCTAACAATTTTGATTAAAATATTTATTAATGATATTTCCCTGACAATAAAATGTATATCCTGAATTTTCTGGGAATAGCCTCTGAAGACTACTTTATTCTGGAGGAATTTTAAGAAATATTGCATAACTGCTAAACCGTAAGAGATGGGAAAATACTCACCACATAAAAATGTATAGCACTTTAAAACACACAATTTATGTTATATTCATTTTTTTCATGGAGTTGATCGTTTTTTAAATATTCCTTGTTTTAGGTTTCAACTTTAAAAACTTATACTTTTCTCACTCAGGACTTTGTCAACTCCTGTTCATACAAGCAAAGGAACTTCAGTCACATAGTAACCAGCTTTTGACTATCATTTTAACCTATGGTACTCCCTTATTTCGCCTCTACTTAAAGGAAGCGAGTAATAAAACTATTTATGTTATGTTTTCTCAATTAGCATGAAGTAAATAGAAGCCTAAGCTTTTTAACAATAATTTGTTGCAGAGATGTAGAGAAAGTTATGTGAATGGAACACATCAGATTTTTTAAACTGATATTACTTTCAAATGTGTTAAGCGACTGTGGAGATTAGAATGAATTGCTGTGGCTGAATCCCTTTAATCATTATACAGGGTTACTACAAAAGAAATAGACAAAATAATCATAAATTGTGCTTTTAACGAGATCTACATTTTTTTGTGTACACGTTTTTGTGTATCTGTTACGCTTTAACATTTATGCATGTATATTCAAAGTTCAAGTTAGAGATGTTGACTGCAGAAAGACTTCAGTAGCGAGTTTGAGCTATGCCTACATTTTGTTATAAGCACGAGTAATAAAGCTTGTGGTTAGAGTAGCCTATGTTCTGTGTTTGTTTGCCTCTTATCTCGCTTTCTGGAGTGAAACTTGGTATCATTTGGAAAGAGCTACAAGCTCCGCACTTCCGAGGTAGTTTCTACAAACTCATGAATTACTGATTTGTTTGTTTCAGTTTTAGACATTTTGAAATTGAGCTCAACTGGATAGCTTAAATATAAATTTTGAGTACCATTGAAATAATTTTGATGATGCTGATGAGAAGTGGGAGTATCATTTGGTTTTTCTTGCCTATTATCTCGTTTTCTCTAAAGCTCTGTAGGTTAAAAATGAAAATAATGGTACATAGAATTTAAAAGTCCCACTCATTTTCCTCTGCCCTTAAGCCGTGCCATACTAAGGGGTAAGTGGCCCCAGTTGCTTCTAAAGATCACGTCATATAGGCACAATGGGTTCTTATGGACCATGATTTTCTTATGGAAGAATCAAGTGCACCGTTGCCAAATGTGGGTGTTTTCAAATGCGACTAAGATAAAATAGGAACGTGCATTTCGGTATGAAATGCGTGAAAGAATGGGATAGTATGCACGAAAAGTCTTTTATATAATTGTACACTTTTTAAAATTATAAAATTTAAAATTTTGTTGAAAGAAGAATTTTAACTTCTTTCTCGCTCTGAGCGTTAAAACATGGTTTTAAACCAAATTAATTGCAATGAAAAAATCTGGCTTATTCGCTTACTTTCATCGCTTAGATTGTATCAACATGTCTAAACATATTTGTTACAAAAAGAAAGTTTAAAACAAAGTGTTTGGGTTCTTCGTTTATACAGTGGAAGATGTCGTCGCTGGCTAATTTTCGTTCCACAAGTCCTAGCAAAAACTTCCAGCGACAAAGTTGTCAAGGAAATAGTGAAATTATGTGTATGTACACATAGAACATCTCCAGAACCAAGGCATCCTTGAATCACCAGTTTGAGGCAAAGCGCGCGAGGCTCACAGGGCCAACAAACCTGGTCCTCGTGTCTTAGAGATAAAGACAGTTCAAGGGGTCGAACTTCAGTGGAGGTTTGCAGTAGCTTTTGGAAATCTGAGGCATGTGTGAGTTTTACAAAATGGTATGGATTCCGTTAAAAGCACATTTTGGGCGACATAACACTACATTTAAGCAGCAGGAGATGGAACGTTGAATAGACAATGGTTTTCAATCAGTCACCCAAGATCAGTTGTTAGATTACTGCAAACACGTTGAAGGGGTAGAAGACAATATTTGGAAAGTAGATCAGCTGCAGGATATCAAGCCTCTAATCATTAAGTTAACCAAGCAGTTCCTCCAGTTCTTGTGAGGCCAACCAGGACTCCTCTTTGGGTGTTGAACCTATGTCCGATTAAGGAAACATTAATTATTAAGTATATTACATTTAGGTTAAATGTAAAGTTCGGACAGTTATTAAGAGAATGCAATAAACTGAGGCATAAATGTATTTCACTAGGAATTAACTGAAAAATATACAATAGTTATTAACCTAATCAAACGCTAATAGTGTAAGTACAATAATGAATGCAATGACCAAATAATAATAATTATTATAAATGATACAAATAATGATTAATAATGATAATAATATATAATAGTAGATTAAATAATAGTAAGAAGAAGCAGAATAATAATAATAAATAATAACTAATAATAATAAACCGGTTCTGAAGAAAAGCGCAGTAATAGCGGAGGTGGCAACGCTGCGCAGATTCTCCATAAGAGCATCATGCCTCCATGACGTGAAAACCCTCTATACTCTTCAGCAGGAGTACATATCAGCAGTATTTCCAGCGATGTTTTTGTAGGCCTTGCCTGTAACATGTTGCAGCAGGCATTAAATTCTAACGAAGTCCTTTTACTTTGATGCGTTGCTGCGAAACGTAGAGCAAGAATATGCCTCTAAGAACCTTCAACAACACCTATTTTGAAGCACTGCTTACACGCGTGCATAAAAGGCAATTTTCCCCTCGCCAGTACACGGTTCAAGTGAAGAGATTTTAATTACGATATGGCTCTGGTTGAAGAAAAGAACCTCTGTTAAGGTACAACAAGTCCTAAGCACTTGCAAAAGTGTTGAAATTGTAGAGAATACAATATTCATGAAGATGGTTTAAAGGACTCAAGTGTACCTATTTAAGTTAAATCTCTGAACAGCTCCACATAAATTACTTTTATAAACGTCTTAAAAAGCTGAAACATTTTAACAGTACTGTCGTGTTGCTCGTTTCAGACATGGACTTTGAAAGAGGTGAGTTTATATTTTAATGGGCAAGGTCAGAATGATGTTCTTGGTTTTAAATTATACACTGTAACCGTCTGCGTTTTTTCTACTATGTCATTTAACCCGTAGTTGCCTGCATTAGTATATTACATATGCCGTTTTTCCCTTAATTCAAGTTTAAAACTGGCATTCTGGTAAACATATATGGGAATAAACCTATAAAATTATTATATAAAATAAGAGAGAAAATAGAAATGAAAATAAATGTAGATCCTTTATTAATATTTTTCTTCCAAATTAAAAGTTTAAATTCTTCTAAACCAGCTTTCATAATGCTGCCAAAAAGTGGTTCAAATGGTCATGAGTGTTAGGTGATAGGTAATGGACTGGCCATCCATTCAAAGCCAAATGTTGCAAGTACAAATCCCAGCGACTGTGGTAAAGGATGCGGAGAGCCCAAGTAAAATAATCGGTGTGATGCCTGGAAGTTAATGGGGTTACATTCGACTGTAGTTATGAGATTTATTTAAAAATACTCACTGCAATTTTAGCACAAACATTGTATACATTTTTACTTTCTCTTTACGTACCATCTACATAGTATATAGAGAAGGTATTGCAATCCACCCAAAAGTTCGATACCGAGATTTCACCAGAAATATATGCTTTAGGGTCCCCTTTATCTCCATTTTCGGAAAAAGGTCCCTGAGTGTGTGTCCGTGTGTCTGTGAACACGATAACTCAAAAACGAAAAGTCGGTAAAATACCAAACATGGTATTTAAGTTTAGTATCTTCCAAGGATGCGACACGAAGAGTTTGAGAAAAATCCCGCCATCCCCAACTACCCTTTAATGGAACTTTTTTCGAAAATTTTGATTTTCTCAAAAATGACTAACGATTTTGATTAAAATCTCTTTTATTAAAGGTATTTACTTGACAAATAATATGTATATCTTGAATTTTCTGGGGATAGCCTCTGAAGACTACTTCATTCTGGATGAATTTTACGGAATTTTGCATAACTGCTAAACCGTAAGAGATAAACAAAAAATGTTAAAACACACAATTTATGTTATATACATTTTTTTCGTGGCGTTGATCATTTTTTTTTAGATATTCCTTGTTTTTGGTTTTACATTTAAAAACGTGATACATTTTTCTCATACAGGAATTTGTCAAATCCTGTCCACACTAACAAAGGAACTTCAGTCACATAGCAACCAGCTTTTGACTATCACTTTAACCTCTGCTACTCCTTTCCTTGATTAGCATGAAGTAAATAGAAGCCTAAGCTTTTTAACAATAATTTGTTGCAGAGATGTAGAGAAAGTCATGTGAGTGAAAAAACATCAGATTTTTCTGTTTCGTTCTCATCTTAGAATTGTGGTTCGAGGTTTCTCAGCGTGAAACGATGCTGGCAAGATGGCGAGGATGCTTCCACCTTGGAAAGAATGGTCATTATGTACACCAGAGGGCGGTTTGCTGCAAGAGTCGTTCACTATGCTCTCTAGGCAGCTTCAGAAGTGATTAGGGACTTCTCGATTTGTGGCTAGTCTGCCTGCTGCCTGTAGTCTCCTGCGGTTCCTTCCTCCTGTTAATGCTATAGTCACAATAGATGTGCGTAGCATCTCCTTCCGTTGTACAACCTATACCTATAGAACTTTCTAAATAATGCTACATAATTACCACAAGTAGACCAACATTTTTTAAGTTTTGTTAAAAAATTTTTGCTATTTTGCACAAGGAAGTCTCTTCTTTTCTGTTTGTCCAAATGTACCGTGTACTATGGTTACTAAAATACGCTTTATAATACAAAAATCTGATGTGTTCCATTCACATGAGTTTCTCAACGTCTCTGCAACAAATCAATCTATTTACTTCATCTAATCGAGAAAAAATTAGCAGAAATGGAATTATTACTTGCTTCCTTGTTAGTAGAAGCGAAATAAGATGGTCAAAAGTTGGTTGCTATGTGACTGAAGTTCCTTTGTTTGTATGGACAGGAGTTGACACATTCCTGTATGAGAAAAGTATGTTTTTTAAAGCTGAAACCAAAAACAATGAGTGTCTAAAAAACGATCAACTCCACGAAAAAAATGTATATAAGAATATTTGTGTGTTTTAAGGTGCTCTACATTATTTGTGTTGTAAGTTTTTGTCCATCTCTTACGGTTTAGCAGTTATGCGAAATTCCGTAAAATTCATCCAGAATGAAGTGGTCTTCAGCGGTTATTCCCAGAAAAGTCAAGATATACATTTTATTTGCCAGATAAATATGTTTAATATACGAAGCTTTAATCAAAATCATTGGAGCCATTTTTGAGAAAATAAAAATTTCAAAAAAAATTCCATGTAAGGGGTAGTTTGGGGTATGGGAATTTTTCTCAAAATCTTCTTGTCGCATCCCTGGAGGATACTAAACTTAAATACCCAACTTTTCGTTTCTGAGTTATCGTGCTCACAGACACACGAACACACACACACGGACCTTTGTTTGAAAATGCCTTTTTTTGGGGTACAGGTGACCCAAAAACATATATTTCCGGTGAAATTTCCGTATTGAACTTTTGGGTGGAGTGCAATACCTTCTCTATGCACTATATAGTGAAAGTAAAAATGAAAACATGTATACATGTTGAAGCAGGCAGTTGTTATACGGCAGTATAACAATCGACAGTCGTGTATGGTGCAGTCTGAGCCATCTACCCTCGGCTAAGGAGCCCGGGGATTAATTAGAAGATGGTTTTAGGGGAATGGTTAGGTGGAGAGCGGAAAAACCAATTAAGGAATTAGACATCTTACAGAAACATGAATCCAAGTACAGGCTATAGAAAATCGCTAATATCAAACCTCCCTGGAAGCAATGACCTTTATTTGCCAACATTTCTAATCTGTAGTACATAGTGTATAGTGTATAGAGAAGGTATTGCACTACACCCAAAAATTCGATACCGAGAATTCACCGGAAATATATGTTTTAGGATCCCCTGTATCAAAAAAAAAAACAGTTTTACAAAAAGGTACGCGCGTGGGCGTGTGTGTCCGTGTGTCTGTCAACACAAAAACTAAAAGTCGGGAAAGTACCAAACTTGGTATTTAAGTTTAGTATCTTCCAGGGATGTGACACGAAGATTTTGAGAAAAAAAAAAACCATACCAAACTACCTTATACATGGAACTTTTTTCGAAAATTTTGATTTTCTCAAAAATAGCTCTAATGGCTTTGATTAAAATGTCGTATAATAAATATATTTAAGTGAAAAATAAAATGCATATCTTGAATTTTTTATGAATAGCCTCTGAAGACTACTTTATTCTGGATGAATTTTACGGAATTTTGCATAACTGCTAAACCGTAAAAGATGAATAAAAACTTACCACAGAAAATATATAGCACATTAGAACACACAATTTATGTTATACGTTTTTTATCGTGGAGTTGATGGTTTTTAAGATATTCCTACTTTGTAGTTTCAGCTTTGAAAAACTTATACTTTTCTCCTACAGGAATTTGTCAACTCCTGTCCATACAAAGGAACTTCAGTCACATAGTAACCAGCTTTTGATTATCGCTTTAACCTATGACAGTCGCTTATTTTGCTTCTACTTACAAGAAAGTAAGCTATTTCTGCTAATTTTTTCTCAATTAGGATGAAGTAAATAGAAGTAGCTTTTTACCAATAATTTGTTGCAGAGATGTAGAGAAAGTCATGTGAATGAAACACACCAGATTTTTAGGGCAGTCAATAAATTTCATTTGGGCATTAATGTTCTAATAATAATTTTATAAAAGAGAAGGTTTTCGTCACTGTTATGTAGCTTGTTGCGTTTATTTGCCTGAGTTGTTCCCTGTATGAGCGATCATTTTATACTTCAGTAATTAACCGATAGCTGTCAAATGTAAGGGGTGTTGGTACTTCAGCTGTGCTCATCCTATTCCTTCTTGTTCACCTTGATTGTTTAATGCTAAAATAAAGTCCAGGAAATGTATCTAAAATTGTTTTTCTGTCTAAATACATATCTTGGATATTCTTACAATAACATATCATATACTCATGGAGCGGGTTTTCTCTGGAGGCCCCGGGTTTGGTTCTCTGCGACCTTTCACTCTTACTCATGGGTGTTTAGGTTTTCTTAGGTCGTCAGGTGAATGCAGGAGTGGTTTATCTTGTAGCACAACTTTCCTGTCCACCATTTCGTGTGCCCATCACTGCCTTGTTATCAGTTAGGGTTGAAGGATTCGGCGACAACGTTCGGCATGTTGCGGCTGGGCGGTGGCTGTGCGGCGTATATGGTTGTATATCGAATTTAAAATGTAATAGATAGTACAAACTTAATGTGTGTTGAAACTTGCTGAATGCATTATCCATACAACGTTTGGGGTCATTCCTTTACATGCGTTCACAGAAATGCGTTCAATAAAAGCATTAACTGTCCGCTTGGGTCGTGTGGTGTTAGCGTGTCTGCCTCGTATTCAACAGGTCGTGACTTCGAACCTCGCTTAGGGTGAGTCACCTGGATAAGGTTTTCCCTTATCCTGAGAAGACAAATGTCGAGGAACTTTAAGTTCCATAGACCCCGAGATCATTTGAGTATCATTTCACCAATTTCATTCATGGTCCGATATGACCAATCAAGTTAAAGGACCGTAAGCTAAAAAAAAAAAAAATAGCTCCACAAAGCGATGTAGGATTCTTGCTACCTTCCAACCTTTCTTATAGAGTGAAGTCATAATTATTGCTCAGTAACATTTTAAGCTGTACTTTCTAAATTAATTAGTCTGAGTTATCAACCCTTTTTACCACCAAGATACCCAGCGGTGCAACAAATTCCAGTCTTTTGCTGTTATGTTCAGTTTTTTAATTTGTTGGAAAGTTTTTTATATAAAAAATAAACGAAGAAAAATAATGAAGAATTATAGCATGTTACATGGGTTTAGGACTGCACCCAGCTTTGAGGAAATACACAAAGAGTTAATTGCTGTGTGTGTCAAGCTGAAGAACATGTCAAATAGTAGTAGAAGTTTATGGCAGTTTTATTGAGTGAATATTCAGATAGACCATTGGCATTTGGTATTTAGAGAAGCATGAGACAATGGATAGGTAGAGTTCAGACTGAAAAATGCAATGCCTTAGCCGGGATTTGAACCACGGATCTCCCGGTCTCTAGCCGGTTGTTCTGCCACTGAGCAACCATGGCAACATGCTATGGGATTGGATTTTTCAGTCTGTTTCTATCTATCCAACTCCTGTCCTACACACGGATTGTGTGAAAAAACAATTAATCCAATAGCATGAGACAAAGCCTAAGGAGATGGGTGTCTCAAATAAAAGCAAGAGACTTGAATTTCGTGTTGCATGTCAAACAGCAGCACTCCTGAAGGAGTGAAATTGGAACAATATAGAACATCTAATCCTGGGAGGTTAAAGGTTCCCAATTATCCTTAGGAAGACTATCGTAGCATTAACAACTACGGTACCTTCCCCCTGGGTGGAAAATATTGTATGTAACGCATTGAAAATTGCTTAAAGTTGAAAAATCTGATTCCATTCACATGACTTTCTCTACATCTCTGCAACAAATTATAGTTAAAGAGCTTATTGTCCTATTTACTTCATGCTAATCGAGAAAAAATTAGCAGAAATAGTCTTATTACTTGCTTCCTTGCAACTAGATGCGAAATAAGGGAGTACCATAAGTTAAAGTGATACTCAAAAGCTGGTTGCTATGAAACTGAAGCTCCTTTGTTTGTATGAACAGGAGTTGACAAATTCCTGTATGAGAAAAGTATGTTTTTCAAAGCTGAAACCAAAGACAAGGAATATCTGGAAAGCTATCAACTCCACGAAAAAAATGTATACATAAATTGTGTGTTTTAAAATGTTCTGCATTTTTTGTGTGGTAAGTTTTTGTCTATCTCTTACGCTTTATTAGTTGATCAAAATTCCGTACAATTCATTCAGAATAAAGTAGTCTTCAGAGGCTATTCCCAGAAAATTCAAGATATATATTTTATTTGTCAGGTAAATACCTGTAATTAACGATATTTTAATCAAAATCGTTAGTCATTTTTGAGAAAATCAAAATTTTCGAAAAAAGTTGCATGTAAAGGGTAGTTGGAGGACTTTTTTGAAAAGCTTCGTGTCGCATCCCTGGAAGATACCAAATTTAAATACCAAGTTTGGTATTTTACCGAGTTTCGTTTTTGAGTTACACATACACGGACCTTTTTCTGAAAATACTTTATTTGGATACAGGGGACCCTAAAACATATATTTCCGGTGAAATGTCGGTATCAAATTTTTGGGTGGAGAGCATTCTTTATACACTATGTACATAGTACGTGTAGAGAAAGTATAAAGCAACCGAATACTTTTGATAAATTACGTCATGGACTACACAATTATGTGTTCTATAAGTGGTATTATAGTATAAAGAAGCAAAAGTATGTATAGAATATATAATACCATCCTTTTCTTAAACGGACATCAAACTATTTGCAGCATTCCACTGACAATATATGCTCGTGGTACTGCAAAAGTGAAGCGCATGGCGAATCTCACCGCAGAGTGCTTCACTTTCCGATGGCATCACGATAAGCAGCTTATTTTCTTTTCTACATTAGCAGGAGACATGGCGACAAATCTCATGCATGTTGCATCACATGATTTGCTACTGTGCAAACAGGGGAATTCCGGCAACGTGGGAATATCGTTTGCTATCCTCATCAGCTTACCTTGTAACCCGAATCCTAAAACGTAATACTTCCAGGATTCCTCACTTTGTGTATGTGCAATATCTGTGTCCAGCTTATTATAATCAATACTTGCGGCTTTTGAAGGTGTACTTTTCTGTATATTTAATGCTCCATATGAAAAAAAAATCAGATGTGTTCCATTCATATACCTTTCTCTACATCTCTGCAACAAATTATTGATAAAAAGCTTATGCTTCTATTTACTTTATGCTCATCGAAAAAAATGAGCAGACTTATTACTTGCTTCCTTGTAAGTAGAAGCGAAATAAGGGAGTACTATAGGTTAAAGTGACAGTCAAAAGCTGCTCGCTATGTGACTGCAGTTCCTTTTTACTTTCTCCATACGCACTATGTACATAGTGTATAGAGAAAGTATTGCACTCCACCAAAAATTCGATACCGAGATTTCACCGGAAATATATGTTTTAGGGCCCCCAATATCCAAAAAAAGCATTTTCACAAAAAGATCCGTGTGTATGTGTGTGTGTGTGTGTCCGTGTGTCTGTGTGTCTGTGAACGCGATAACTCAAAAACGAAAAGTCAGTAAAAAACCAAACTTGGTATTTAAGTTTAGTATCTTCCAGGGATGCGACACGAAGATTTTGAGAAAAATCCCCCCACCCCCAACTACCCTTTACATGGAACTTTTTTCGAAAATTTTGATTTTCTCAAAAATGGCTCTATCGATTTTGATTAAAATTTCGGATATTAAACACATTTACCTGACAAATGAAATCTATATCTTGAAGTTTCTGGGAACACCCTCTAAAGAGTACTTTATTCTGGATGAATTTTACTAAATTTTGAATAACTGCTAAACCGTAAAAGATGGACAAAAACTTACTACACAACAAATGTAGAGCACTTTAAAACACACAATTTATGTTATATACATTTTTTCGTGGAGTTCGTCGTTTTTGTGACATTCCTTATTTTTGGTTTCTGCTATGAAAAACCTATACTTTTCTCATACAGGAACTTTCAACTCCTATCCATATAAACAAAGGAACTTCATTGACATAGCAACCAGCTTTTGACTATCACTTTAACCTACGGTTGTCCCTTATTTCGCTTCTACTTACAAGGAGGCGAGTAATAAGACTATTTCTGCTAATTTTTCCTGATTAGCATAAAGTAAATAGAAGTATAAGCTTTTTAAGAATTATTTGTTGCAGGGATATGGAGAAAGTCATGTGAATGGTGCACATCAGAGTTTTTACTTTCTCTGTACTCACTATGTACATACTGTATAGAGAATGTATTGCACTCCATCAAAAAATTCGATACCGAGATTTCACCGAAAATATATGTTTTAGTGTCCCCTTTATTTAAAAAAAAACATTTTCTGAAAAAGGTCCGTGTGTGTGTGTGTGTGTGTGTGTGTGTGTGTGTCTCCGTGTGTCTGTGAACACGATAACTCAAAAACGAAAAGTAGGTAAAATACCAAATTTGGTATTTAAGTTTAGTATCTTCCAGGGATGCGACACGAAGATTTTAAGAAAAATACCCCCACCCCCAACTACCCTGGAACTTTTTTCGAAAATTTTGATTTTCACAAAAATGGCTCTAACAATTTCGATTAAAATGTCGTATATTACAGATATTTACCTGACAAATAAAATGTATATATTGAATTTTCTGGAAATAGCCTCTGGAGAGTAGTTTATATTGGATGAATGTTACTGAATTTTGAATAACTGCTAACCCGTAAGAGATGGACAAAAACTTACTACACAAAAAATGTAGAGCACGTTAAAACACACAATTTATGTGACATACATTTTTTTCCGTGGAGTTCGTCGTTTTTATAACATTCCTTATTTTTGGTTTCTGCTATGTAAAACATACATTTTTACTTTCTCCATACGCACTATGTACATAGTGTATAGAGAAAGTATTGCACTCCACCAAAAATTCGATATCGAGATTTCACCGGAAATATATGTTTTAGGGTCTCCAATATCCAAAAAAAGCATTTTCACAAAAAGGTCCGTGTGTGTCCGTGTGTCTGTGAACACGATAACTCAAAAACGAAAAGTCGGTAAAATACCAAACCTGGTATTAAAGTTTAGTATCTTCCAGGAATGCGACACGAAAATTTTGAGAAAAATCCCCCCACCCCCAACTACCCTTTACATGGATCTCAAAAATGGCTCTAACGATTTTAATTAAAATTACAGATGTTAAACATATTTACCTGACAAATGAAATGTATATCTTGAATTTTCTGGGAATAGCCTCTGAAGAGTAGTTTATTGTGGGTGAATTTTACTAAATTTTGAATAACTGCTAAACCGTAAGAGATGGACAAAAACTTACTACATAAAGTAAATAGAAGTATAAGCTTTTTAAGAATTATTTGTTGCAGGAGAAAGTCATGTGAATGGTACACATGAGATTTTTCTTATAGGAATTTGTCAACTGCTGTCCATACAAAGGAACTTCAGTGACATAGCAACCAGCTTTTGATTATCGCTTTAACCTATTATACTCCCTTATTTCACCTCAACTTACAAGGAAGCAAGTAATATGGCTATTTCCGCTAATGTTTTACTGATTAGCATGAAGTAAATAGAAGTATAAGCTTTTTAAGAATAATTTGTTGCAGGGATATAGAGAAACTCATGTGAATGGTACACATCAGATTTTTTACTTTCTCTAGCCCAGTATGTACAATGTACATAGGGATAGAGAAGTATTGTATTCCACCCAAAAATTCGATACCGAGATTTCACCGGAAATACATGTTTTAGGACTCCCTGAATCCAAAAAGAGCATTTCCAGAAAAAGGTCCAACATTTTATTTTCTTAAAAATGGCTCTAACGATGTTGATTAAAATATCGTATATAACAGATATTTACCTGACAAATAAAATGTATATCTTGAATTTTCTGGGAATAGCTGCTAAAGACTTGTTTATTCTGGGTGAATTTTGCTTAATTTCGCATAGATAGTAAATCTTAAGAGATAGACAAAAACTTACTGTACAAAAAATGTAAACCTTGTTAAAGTACACAACTTACGTCATATACATTTTTTTCCTGGTGCTTACCGTTTTCGAGGTATTTATTGTTATTAGTTTCAGCTGTGAAGTACTTATATTTTTCTCAGACGGGAGTGTCCGGTTTTCTTTTGTTCTACTCCTGGCCAAGCAAAGAAGCGATTTGTAATGACAATCGCATAACGACAGATTTTAAAACATTTGACTATCGATTTAGGCTAGTGTATTCTCTTATTTTCGTCCTATTTATAAGGAACTAAGTAACAAGAACGTTGTGCTGAATACCTCGATTAACAAGGTGCAGAAAGAAGAATAATCTTATGTAAGAAAATTGTAGAACGGGTAGAGAAAGTTATGTGAGTGTAACACATCAGATTTTTACTTTCTCTATACGTACTATGTACATAGTGTATAGAGAAAGTATTGCACTCCACCAAAAATTTGATACCGAGATTTCACCGGAAATATATGTTTTATGGTCCCCTGTATCCAAAAAAAGTATTTTCAGAAAAAGGTCGTGTGTATGTATGTGTTCGTGTTTCACTGTGTCCGTGTGTCTGTGAACACGATAACTCAAAAACGAAAAGTCGGTGAAATACCAAACTTGATATTTAAGTTTAGTATCTTCCAGGGATGCGACACGAATATTTTGAGAAAAATCCCCTCACCCCAAACTACCCTTTACATGGAGCTTTTTTCGAAAATTTTGATTTTCTAAAAAATGGCTTTAACAATTTTGATTAAAGTATCGTATATTAAACATATTTACCTTACAGATAAAATGTATATTCTGAATTTTCTGGAAATAGCTCTGAAGACTACTTTATTCTGGGTCAATTTTACGGAATTTTGCATAACTGCTAAACCGTTAGAGATGGAAAAAAACTTACCACATAACAAATGTGGAGCACCTTAAAGACACTATATATGTTATATACATTTTTTTCGTGGAGTTGATTCTTTTTGAGATATTCGTTGTTCTTGGTTTCAGCTATAATAAACTTATACTTTTCTTATACAGGACATTTTGAACTCGTGTCCATACAAACAAAGGACTTCTGTTACATAGCAACCAGCTTTTGACTATCACTTTAACCTATGGTAGCACCTTATTTCGCTTCTACTTACAAGGAAGTAAGTAAAACGACTATTTCTGCTAATTCTTTCTCGATTAGATTATGCAAATAGAATAATTTGTTGCAGAGATGTAGAGAAAGTCATGTGAATGGAACACATCAGATTTTTTAATATAGACAGACTGCACGAAAAAATGTATATGATATAAATCGTGTGTTTTATCGTGATCTACATTTTTTGTGTAGTAAGTTTTTGTCTATCTCTTACCGTTTACTAGTTATGCCAAATGCAATAAAATCATCCAAAAAAGATGTGTTTGGAGGATATTCTCAGTAAATTCAAGATATGCATTTTATTTGTCATGTAAATATCTTATAAGGGATTTTAATAAAAATCGTTAGAGCCATTTTTTAGAAAATCATAATTTTCGAAAAAAGTTCATGTAAAGGGTAGTTTGGGGTGGGGGATTATTTTGAAAATCACCCTCTCGCATCCTTGGAAGATACTAAACTTAAATACCAAGCTTGGTAATTAACGGTTTTTGAGCTATGCTGTCCAGAGACACACAGACACATACACGCACACACAGGAACCTTTTTCCAAAAATGCTTTTTTTGGAATCAGGGGGACCCAAAACATGTATTTGCGGTGAAATTTCGGTACCGAATTTTGGGGTGGAATGCAATACCTTCTCTATACACCATATATATAGTACGTTTAGAGAAAGTAAAAAGCTTTTTGTCGCATATGTACACCCGTGGACACAAAAAATGAATCATCCCTAGATAAAATGTTTAGATCGAAGAGCTTCCGGCGTCTTCGTAGAATACATCTTCACAATACAACCAAAGAGCACTTTAATTTTATGAATATATTAAAGACTTTCATTTGAGATAAACTATAATCTTCGAAAACTGTACAGTGGTCTGGACTGACAGCACAATGCTTTGACTTCTGCGTACTGAAAACAGATCACGGAATAACGTTGGCCGAGAAGTTAAGAGGGCCGTGCTGCCTCTTATAAGATCCTAGGTTTAAATCTCGCGCTACTTGTTATTTTAATGGTTGTTAATTTTAGTCTGGATATGTAGAACATAATACTGCGTTAATATAACTTTGACATTTGAAGTTATGCGGACAAAAACATAATTCTTGTAACACTCGTATTAAATAACTAAACAAATATTTATAATAAACTTATCTTCTAAGACTAAAACAAAAAAATCTGATGCGTTACACTCACGTGACTTTATCTAGCTAATCTACAAACAATCTTCTTACAAAAGATAACTCTTCTTTCATAACCACGCTAATCGGGACAAACATTAGCACAATTCTATTACTTAGTTCATTATAAGTAGAATAGAATTAAGGGTATGAACTAGGCGAAAGTGATAGTCAAATGTAGCTATCGTTATGCGATTGTCATTGCAAATCGCTTCTTTGCTTGGCCAGGAGTAGAACAAAAGAAAAATGGACTCTCCTTGTCTGTACTTCACAATTAAACTAATAACAAGGAATACCTCGAAAACAGTAAGCTCCACGAAAAAAATGTACATGATATACCTTGTGTATTTTAACAAGGTCCTCATTTTTGTACAGTAAGTTTTTGTCTATCTCTTTCGGTTTAGTAGTTATACTAAATTAAGCAAAATTCATCCAGAATGAACCGGTCTTTAGAAGCTATTCTCAGAAAATTCAAGATATACATTTTATTTGTGATGTAAATGACTTTAATGTGTTGTATTTTAATCAAAATCGTTAGAGCCATTTTTAAGAAAAACAGAATTTTCGAAAATTTTTCCATGGAAGGGATTTTCTTGAAAATCTTCGTGTTGCGTCCAAGTTTGGTATTTAGCCGTCTTTTCGTTTTTAAGCTATGCTGTCCACACACAAACACACGCACACACACGGACCTGTTTCTGAATTTTTATCTTATTTATTTATTTTTTTTTTGAATCAGAGAGTCCTAAAACATGTATTTCCGGTGAAATCTCGACATCGTATTTTTGGGTGGAATACAGTACTTCCTCTATCCCTATGTACATTGTACATACGGGGCTGGAAATGTAAATGTAGTGTTATTTATGAACGCTCTTTAGCTGCTGCGGTTCTCAGCGTCCCATTTTATATTGGGCGTGAAAGACCGCTTAATTTTGCTCAGAGGCCTCTCCATCAGGCTTGAGATCGATTTACATGCCGTAAATTTACGACACGGGACCAACGGCTTTACTTCCCTTCCGAAGGAAGTCATGCTAAGGATATTTACTCCCCAAAAAATCCGTCGTTCTGTGCGCGGGTTTGAACCCGCGACCTTGGCAATATGAAGTTAGTATGGTAACCATTACACCAAGAAGGTAATAATAAACATAATACCGGGTGTATGAACCCTCAGCCCCTATAACTATCCTGAATCTTCGGGACATAGACAAATTAAATGCCTGCCGGATGAGAAACTACAAGATGCCAGGCTTCTTGAATTTGTGCCCAAAAGCCATCTTTTGTCATTCTTCCATTTACAGGTAATTAGAGAGCACCGCCCTTCTCTCCTCATCCCACACATTCTCAATAGAGAACACATTCTCAATAGAGAACACATTCTCACAGAGAACGAGAGAGTACGACCGTGTATTGCACTCTATTGTATCGTCAAGCTGCCATAGCACACCTAGACCCTCCCTTGATATTCAGCCCCAACACGATAGAGATACGCGACAATGATGGAATTGTGAAGCCACGTATATTGTATCGTATCGGGTCCCTTTTGGACGATAGACAAACACCACGGATCAGTTTATAAAGGACGTGTTTGATAGCTTTGTGAAGGGTGTGTTTAGTAAAATAAAAAAAATTAGGTTTCTTAAAAATATTTCAAAACATAACAATACTTTTAGTTTTCTGGGCACCACATGTCAGCATATTGATGCGGGTAGAATGAACCCTTAAAGAAGCATCACAATAACAATCATATTATTAACTGTACCGAATGTCGTGTATGACGTATGTGAAATAAATAGCCGCCATTCAAGATCATCATCATAAGTTTGTTACATGCGAGAAGCGAAACTGCTACCCTTACCAGAGGAGTAACACAAGGTTTGCCACAGTGCTATAGTCAACACCCAGGGAAGCTGGCAGGTATTAAAACTGTGTCGTTAATTGTTTAGTTAATATTGACAGTTTGTTGTTGATTATGATTATTGATCATATGGGTTAGTAATATTAAGATTTGGAACTAGTGACAACTTGCTGCTGTCGATAACCACAACTGCTTCGCGAATGCTGTACACAAAGCGCTGGGCAGTGAGGGACTTGCTGGTGAACTGCTTATCTGAAAGTACAACTCGCTTCCTAGCTCTCATTAAGATTTTCACATGTCCAGATCTGCTGCGCCAGTTATAACAAACAGACCTCGGGCCACAAACTGTTTCCTTCCTGTAGCCTTTAGTGGTTCCTTCGCTTCATCACTGTGTGGTCAGCGTGATAGTCGCAATGGACGAGTTGTCCCTTTCATGTATATCCTATAATAAATGTTGCAGAACGCTTTTATCTGTTAGAGATAATAATAAAAAAAATCTGAATATTCTGAAAAACTTGGCAGTAAGCTTGAGAGGGAGGTAAACTTGAAGTTTTTGTCTGTATCCAACACCTACAAAAACGCAAAAAGCTTGTGAAATTACGATAAAGATACGTCCACTAAAATTTGTCAAATATTAGCAAGACAAATGCTGATACGATTGCCTCCGTGGTATTGTGGTCAGCGAGCTGACTTCTCACTCGGAGGTCCCGGGTTCGATTCCTGGTTGGGGTGGGGAATTTTTCTTTAGTCAGAATCATTCCCTATCCCCCACAGAGTCTGGAAGTGTGTATGTGAGAGTGAATGTGTTTTTTTTTGAGGAAAATAAAATGATTTAAACCTAGAGACAACGAGTTGTTTCAAGTGCAAAGCCCCCGATATGACCTTATATGTTAAAGGGGGCTGTAATCGCATCCCATAGGATGTTATATACAGTTAAGTGTTTGGAACATCTTGTCGCGCAAACATTACAAAATATATATATAACTGAAATTGAAATTGGAGAGAAAATGGGAATCGGCCGTTGGACTTGTCCTTTCAATTGCTATTTAGAATCTCAATTCGTGGTTTTCTTCCCAAATGTTTAGAGATTTCCTAAATGTTTAGTAAAGTAGCTATATGAAGACCTAGTTAGCTATTTCAGAAATGAGTTTTTCGACTCTTTTGATACTCAAAATGTATTTGCCCTATTCACATAGTGAAGAAAGACTGAATGAACTAGCACTACACAGCATACTCACTCCAGCGACGGACAGTTCATTTGTTTCATAACAACTTTGATAGAACAACATTTCTTTTTAGTTCCATAAGTTTTAAGTAAGGGTATTTTAATTCTTAATTTGCAATTTCTGGCACTGTAAATGTGTATGTTTTAAAGAAGCACTTACTTGTTTATATAAATGGATGACAACTTTTCCCCTCTTGATTTACAGTTCGAATGCATTTGTAGTAAACATTTATAATCTATATATGTTTCGACGGGATAGTATATATTCTTTCTTATCAGTTGCCAAAGTGGAGAGGGCATTGCATCCGACACAAAAACTTTAATAATTATAAACAATTATTAATAATCTCGTCCCTGAGTAAAAAGAAAAACACATTCTCATCCCTCCCCAAATATTTACCCGAGTGAATTGTTTAACCTTCAAAATTAGTTCACTCATTTAGATTAGAACATCAACGCTGTTGCAAATCAGAAATATGTTTAGTTATCTTGCACAGTAATTGAAATAATATTACATTTTTTTTTTTTTTTTTGCAATTTCGAATGTATGACGTGATAGACAAAATCTTTCTATAGAAAAAAATATTGATGTTAAGATATACAATTTAAGTGAAATAACTTATTTTGTAACATCATATTTCGAAGTGTTTAGCATTTTCCAAGAGTTTAAGTGTGCACAGCTTGAAAATGTCGTGTGCCCCGTAAGGGTCACCAAAATTAGTGCAATATTTCTGACAGTTAATTGTTGTCTGACTTCCTTTAAGCTCCACTCCAACAATGTGTTCTCTTGAAAGCAGAGGACAAAGCGTTAAAGTGCAATAAAATCAGTAGGTAATAATGGACTAATGAACTCATGCCATTGTTATATATAAATAGTATTTTCGTTTTATTTACACACGAGTTTTGTTTTCTATAATTTCTATAGATAACACCCAAAATGTATACTGAGTTTTGTGGAAATAGCCTCTTAAGTCCTCCTCATTCTGAATGACGTAACTACAATCTATTAAGGAGATTACTTTCTCTTTTATCAATGGTTGGGTCTTCTTATCTCATCAAAGATATTAGAATGCAATTCTGATGGTGTGTTTACATACTAAGACTTAAATTTATAGTGACAGCATTGTTCTAAATGAATTATTTATTTTCAGGCACCGACCCCTTCACGTTATATTTCGGAGTGAAATTTTATGCAGCGGATCCGTGCAAGCTTCTAGAAGAAATAACTAGGTAAGTAATATTCTGGCTCGTATTTGCTACTACAGTCAATTTAATGCAACCACGTTTTACAGAAAAGACTATTATATTGGCAACCGGCAGCAGTGTATATAGATTTGTGTTTTCAGAAGCAACTAAAACGAAGTGCAAAGCGAGCGAAATATACGTAATTACCGAACTGCAGCCCTAATGAAAGACTAATTGGCACGTAGCAAATTATAGGCGACAGCCAGCAAGTGGAAATTGCTCACAGAGGCACATACGAGAAAAACTGCGCGCTCAGCTTTTTTCAATTTCTTAGTAAGCATTGTCAACATACAACATTTAACTACATCTCTTCGTTTTAATGATCGTTCTGTGTCTGTCCTTTTCACTTTCAACTGCTAATGCATGTCCGCATTTCTAAATTACAGGCCTCCCAAAACGATGTGTCATGCTTAAGCCCTTAAGAATGCTGTTTTATCATCACAGTTGATAACTAAGAAATTAGCATTTTGTAACTAAATACTAATCTAAGGAGATGATTTGAATCCCCCCCTACACCCTGAACTGCACTTTCATTAAGTAAAAAAATCTGATGTGTTCCATTCACATGGCTTTCTCTACATCTCTGCAACAAATTATTATTAAAAAGCTTATACTTCTAGTTACTTCATGCTAATTGAGAAAACATTAGCAGAAATAGTCTTATTACTTGCTTCCTTGTAAGTAGAAGCGAAATAAGGGAGTACCATAGGTTAAAGTGATAGTCGAAAGCTGGTTGCTATGTGACTGAAGTTGCTTTGTTTGTATGGATAGGAGTTGACAAATTCCTATATGATAAAAGTATAAGTTTTTCAAAGCTGAAACCAATAACAAGGAATATCTCAAAAAAGGATCAACTCCACGAAAAAATGTATAACATAAATTGTGTGTTTTAATGTACTCTACATTTTCAGTGTGGTAAGTTTTTGTTCATCTCTTACGGTTTAGCAGTTAGGCAAAAATTCGTAAAATTCATCCACAATAAAGTAGTCTTCAGAGGCTATTCCCAGAAAATTCAAGATATACATTTTTTTTTGTGAAGTAAATATCTCAAATATACGAGATTTTAATCAAAATCGTTAGAGCCATTTTTAAGACAATTAAAATTTTCGAAATTTTTTCCATGTAAAGGGTATTTTGGGGTGGGGGATTTTCTTGAAAATCTTCGCTTGGCATCCTCGAAAGATACCAAACTTAAATACCAAGTTCGGTTTTTAACAGTCTTTTCATTTTTGAGCTATGCTGTCCACAGACACACACACACACACGGACATTTTTTTCTAAAAACCCTTTTTTTGGATTCAGGTGAAATCCCGGTATCAAATTTGTGGTTGCAATGCAATACCTTCTCTATACACTATGTACATAGTACGTATAGAGAAAGTAAAAATCAGTGAATGTTTTGCCAACAAATTGTCCGAGATTCTATATTTGCTGTCTAAAATTACTAACATTTGCAATTCTTAGCGTATGGTGATGACTAACTATGAGCTAATTGGATCTGAATTTGCATTGTAACGTAGCTTATCGGCCTTGTATCGCTGTTTCCACTTTATCTTCAAAGGAAATGTAAAACGACATAACAAGGAAGCGTCTCACTGGCGAACTGCAACATTTCCCGCTTAAAATGTCGTTTTTTCCTCTACACAACACAGTTGGATTCAGATTGTACATTTTTGTGGTTATTTTTTGCATATAAATTAATAAGTACCATTATTGTAACGTTCAGTTTCGGAAGGCGGTAAAGTAGTTAACCAATAGATTCCTTTCTTAAGTAAAGAATTCCCAAGTTGTTCGTTTCTTGCCCGTCAGTTCTTACTCGCCTCTTGTTCTGCTAATTACATTTTTGGAATTATTTGATTACTTTAGGGAGTAATTTTCTGGCAAATGTGTTGCGAGCTAAATAAAACGGAGAGGCTTTCTCGGTCGTTAAGGTGCGAGTGAAGGAGCAAGTTTAGAGGTCGCTAGTAAATGCGCCTGCCTTCCCGACCTCACCAGGATTCATGCAAATGAGCCCCCAAAGTTACACAGAAGGGGACGGAGCCCCTTCGGTGGGGATGCATTAAGAAATAATAGCAGTCATGGTGACAAGTAAAAAGTGAAGTCAGTTGGGACAAGTTAGCCTGTAAATGAACTTCTAGAGGAAACTATTTCACCAGGGTTACAATCCTGCCCATGGTCGACCATTTTAACAATTTTAAAAGAATTTCAGCTAAGAGAGATGTTGTGATCCATATTGTCTCGTCTCTCCATATACATCAAGGTCATTCAGCATCTCCTACTCCCTATTGTTTCTATGTACAATGACCTCTGTAGATCTGGAGGCAGCTATTTTTACTTTCTCTAAACGTACTATGCACATTGTATATACAGAAGGTACTGAATTGCACCCAAAAATTCGATACCAAGATTTCACCGGAAATACATGTTTTGGGTCCCCCTGAAGCCAAAAAAAAAAGCATTTTCAGAAAAAGGTCCGTGTGTGTGCCTATGTGTGTGTCTGTGGACAGTATAGCTCAAAAACGAAGAGACCGTTGAATACCAAACTTGATATTTAAGTTTGGTATCTTCCAAGGATGCGACACGAAGATTTTCAAGAAAATCCCCCCACCCCCAACTATCCTTTACATTGAATTGTTTTCGAAAAAAATGTATTTCTTAAAAATGGCTTTAACGATTTTGATTAAAATATCATAAGATATTTACCTTACAAATAAAATATATATTTTGAATGTTCTGCAAACAGCCTCTGAAGACTACTTTATTCTGGACGAATTTTACGGAATTTTGCAAACTGTTAAACTGTAACATATATACAAAAACTTACCACACAAAAAATGTACAGCAGGTTAAAACAGACAATTTGTGTTATACATATATTTTTTTTTCCTGGAATTGATCGTTTTTTAGATATTCCTTGTTTTTGGCTTCATCTTTGAAAAGGTTATATTTGTGTCAATGGAACTTTAGTCACACAGCAACCAGCTTTTGACTATCACTTTAACTTATGGTGCCCCTTTATTTCGCTTCTACTTACAAGGAAGCAAGTAATAAGACTACTTCTGCTAATTTTTTCTGATTAGCTTGAAGTAAACAGAAGCATAAGCTTTTGAACAATAATTTGTTACATAGATGTAGAGTAAGTCATGTGAATGGAACACATCGGATTTTTTTATTCATATAATTCCGTTTCGTTGCCCCACATTGGTACACTTTGAAATGCCTTTCGGTGTCTTTATCATATCTTAAACAGTTAAAACTTTGTGGTTATTCTACTGTAATGTGTGTCTACTGAGAAGGCTTTGTTTTTGCAGCTGATGTCTCTAAGTTGTCATTTCTTGATCTAGGAGCTACCTATAATTTTTTTCGTTTTCAGCGAAGACAACTTGGTCGTCTGCAAATAGAACTGTGTTTAAAGTGAACGAATTTATTTCAAACTATATTTTATCCTACCTTCCCATTCTGAAGGTACACGGGGTGTTAATGAACTATACCGAAATATTTTCACAGAATATGTGGATTACTTAAATAAGTAATTTGAGATAAGAGACTTGTGGCCTGTTTATTGAAATGTCGAGGTAACGACTATAAGTTTCTGAAGTGTCAGTACGGCACGTATCGCGGCACTTCGTCTGGAACAAAAAAACAAAATAATAATAATAATAATAATAATAATAATAATAATAATAAATATTCACTCTATGACAGAAATCAAACTCATGAGCTTTGGGACAGCAGCTTCCCGCGTTCTACATTAAGCCACCAACACAGTTGAAAAAAAAATCCAGAGTAGGCTACATAACTCAAGAACGTAGTTAATGAATGCTCGTGTCGCACTGTCAAGTTATTAGTTCTAGATTTTACAGATATTTGCGACATTAAATCTTGAGAACGCTAGTAACGAGCTGCTAAAAATCGATATTTCTATACTCGGGCGGCAGTTTTAAAGATATTCTAAGCCAGTTTTTCAACGTGCTTTGCTTTAACACCGACTTATCAACACCTGATACCCACACGTTTAACGCTATGTAGCTGCGTTATGTTTATCCGGGGACCATGCATCGCCGATCTCAAATTACTTATATCAGTCACGTGCACAATCTCGCAAATTATTTCGGTGTAGTTCATTAACACCCTGTATATATATATTCAGCTAGACCAATGTCAACTTATACTAGTGAAGTATGGACTTCTATACATTCGGCATTGACATACTGTTTCGTCTGAAGGGTAGGTAGACTAGATTTAAAAGTAAGTTCCTTAATGTGAGAACAATGTATCAATTGAATTGCATCTAACCAAAAGTTTTTTGATTAGCAGATAAAAAACTGAAATTAAATTCAAATTGCATGCAAAATGATATATACGGTAAAATAAATGACAAACAATGTCTGTACTTTTCATATTAGCCGCAATATTTTTGACTAGAGTTGAGAGAGAGGACAATTATTCTTTGAACTACATAGCAAATGAACAGAATGCACTTACTTTATCTACTGTTCCCATAGTAACAGAGATCTAGTAATTCCTCAAAAGACCAGGATTTACTAGGGCTCATACGTGAAATGTGTACATATTGTGCAAAGAGGAACTTTATGTACAATAAATGTCAGAAATCTTCCTTAATTAGAACCCACATTTTCAAAGATACTTGAGATACTTCATGTTTACTTTCTCTACACGTACTATGTGTATAGTGTATAGAGAAGGTATTGCACTCCACCAAAAAATTCAGGAATATGTTTTAGGGTCCCCTGATCCAAAAAAACATTTTCACAAAAAGGTCCGTGTGTGTATGGTGTTTTCGTGTGTCAGTGTGTCAAAACGAAAATTCGGTAAAATACCAAATTTTTTAATTAAATTTGGTATCTACCAGGGATGCGACACAAAGATTTTGAGAACAATTCTCTCACTACCAACTATCCTTTATATAGAACTTTTTTCAAAAATTTTGATTTTCTTAGAAATGGCTGTGATGATTTTGATTACGATATCGTATATTAAAGATATTTACCTGACAAATAAAATGTATATCTTGAATTTTCTGGAAATAACCTCTGAAGACTACTTTATTCTGGATGAATTTTGTGAAATTTTGCTTAACTGCTAAACCGTAAGAGATGGTCAAAAGCTTACCACATAAAAATGCAGAGCACGTTAAAACACACATTTTTTTCGTGGATTTGATCGTTTTTTCGATATTCCTTGTTTTTAGTTTCGGCTTTAAAAAAAATATAATTTTCTCATACGGGAGGGAATTTATCAACTCCTGTTCATACAAATAAAGGAACTTCAGTCACATAGTAACCAGATTTTGACTATCACTTTAACCTATGGTGCTCCCTTATTTCGCTTACTTCTACGCTTCTCGTACTTACAAGGAAGTAAGTAATAAGACGATTTCTGCTATTTTTTTTTCTTCTTCTCGATTATCATGAAGTAAATAGAAGCATAACCTTTTTAACAATAATTTGTTGCAGAAATGTAGAGAAAGTCATGTGACTGGAACACATCAGATTTTTTTAATGGTTTCGTATCTTAGAAATAAATATCCATGAAGGCATATCGGTTCAGTTTCAATGAATTAGCAAAGCAATACTTGCATCTGCCTTTTCAGCCCAGTTCAATTAAAACCTAAAGGCGCTGATTTGAAAATATGACGAGAGGAGCTGGTCCCTCTTGGGTGTAGAAGTGCAGTACATACAAGAGAACTGGTGGTGGTGGTGGTGGTGATGGTGCTGGTCCCTCTTGGGTGTAGAAGTGCAGTACATACAAGAGAACTGGTGGTGGTGGTGGTGGTGGTGGTGGTGATGGTGCTGGTCCCTCTTGGGTGTAGAAGTGCAGTACATACAAGAGAACTGGTGGTGGTGGTGGTGGTGATGGTGGTGATGGTGATGGTGGTGGTGGTTGTGGTGCTGGTGCTGGTCCCTCTTGGGTGTAGAAGTGCAATACATACAAGAGAACTGGTGGTGGTGGTGGTGGTGATGGTGGTGATGGTGATGGTGGTGGTGGTTGTGGTGATGGTGCTGGTCCCTCTTGGGTGTAGAAGTGCAATACATACAAGGGAACTGGTGGTGGTGGTGGTGGTGATGGTGCTGGTCCCTCTTGGGTGTAGAAGTGCAATACATACAAGAGAACTGGTGGTGGTGGTGGCGGTGATGGTGGTGATGGTGGTGGTGGTTGTGGTGCTGGTGCTGGTCCCTCTTGGGTGTAGAAGTGCAATACATACAAGAGAACTGGTGGTGGTGGTGGTGGTGATGGTGGTGATGGTGATGGTGGTGGTGGTTGTGGTGCTGGTGCTGGTCCCTCTTGGGTGTAGAAGTGCAATACATACAAGAGAACTGGTGGTGGTGGTGGTGGTGATGGTGGTGATGGTGATGGTGGTGGTGGTTGTGGTGATGGTGCTGGTCCCTCTTGGGTGTAGAAGTGCAATACATACAAGAGAACCGGTGGTGGTGGTGGTGGTGGTGGTGGTGGTGATGGTGGTGGTGGTTGTGGTGATGGTGCTGGTCCCTCTTGGGTGTAGAAGTGCAATACATACAAGAGAACTGGTGGTGATGGTGGTGGTGGTTGTGGTGATGGTGCTGGTCCCTCTTGGGTGCAGAAGTGCAATACATACAAGAGAACTGGTGGTGATGGTGGTGGTGGTGATGGTGCTGGTCCCTCTTGGGTGCAGAAGTGCAATACATACAAGAGAACTGGTGGTGATGGTGGTGGTGGTGATGGTGCTGGTCCCTCTTGGGTGCAGAAGTGCAATACATACAAGAGAACTGGTGGTGGTGATGGTGATGGTGGTGGTGGTTGTGGTGATGGTGCTGGTCCCTCTTGGGTGTAGAAGTGCAATACATACAAGAGAATGGCGGTGGTGGTTGTGGTGGTGATGGTGGTGGTTGTGGTGGTGGTGGTGGTGGTTGTGGTGATGGTGGCGGTGGTGGTGGTGGTGGTGGTGATGGTGGTGGTGGCGGTGGTGGTGGTTGTGGTGATGGTGGTGGTGGCGGTGGTGATGGTTGTGGTGATGGTGCTGGCGGTGGTGATGGTGGTGGTGGCGGTGGTGGTGGTTGTGGTGATGATGGTGGTGGCGGTGGTGGTTGTTGTGGTGGTGGTGCTGGCGGTGGTGTTGGTGGTTGTGGTGTTGGTTGTGGTAGTGGTGGTGGTGGCGGTTGTTGTGGTGGTGGTGGTAGTGGTGGCGGTGGTTATGATGGTGGTGGCGGGGGTGGTGGTGGAGGTGGTGGTAGTGATGGTTGTGGCGGGGTTGGTGGTGGTATCGGTGGTGGTAGTGGTGGTGGTGGTGGTTGTTGTGGCGGGGGTGGTGGTGGTTGTTGTGACGGGGGTGGTGTGGTTGTGTTGGTGGTAGTAGTGGTGGTGGTGGTTGTGGTGGTTGTGGCGGTGGTTATGATGGTTGTGGTGGTGGTTGTGGTTGTGGCGGGAGTGGTGGAGGTGGTGGTAGTGGTGGCGGTGGTGGTGGTAGTGGTGATGGTTGTGGCGGGGGTGGTGGTGGTTGTGGCGGGGGTTGTGGTGGTGGTGGCGGTGATGGTGGTGGTTGTGGCGAGGGTGGTGGTGGTATCGGTGGGGGTGGCGGTGGTGTGGTTTTGGCGGGGGTGGTGGTGGTTGTTGTGGCGGGGGTGGTGGTATCGGAGGTGGTGGTAGTGGTGGTGGTTGTGGCGGGGGTTGTGGTGGCGGTGGTGGTGGTTGTGGCGGGGGTAGGTGGTTGTGGCGGGGGTGGTGGTTGTGGCGGGGGTGGTGGTGGCGGGGGTGGTGATGGTGGTATCGGTAGTGGTGGTGGTTGTGGCGGGAGTGATGGTGGTGGTTGTGGCGGGGATGGTGCTGGTGGTATCGGTGGTGGGGGTGGTTGTGGCTGGGGTGGTGGTGGTGACGGTGGTGGTGGTTGTGGCGGAGGTGGTGGTGGTGGTGGTTGTGGCGGGGATGGTGCTGGTGGTATCGGTGGTGGTGGTAGTGGTGGTGGTGGCGGTTGTTGTGGCGGAAATGGTGGTGGTGGTATCGGTGTTGGTGGTAGTGGTGGTGGCGGTGGTGGTGGTTGTGGCGGGGGTGGTGGTGGTTGTGGCGGGGATGGTGGTGGTGGTATCGGTGTTGGATGGTAGTGGTGGTGGTGGCGGGGTTGGTGGTGGTGGTGGTCGTAACATCAGAAGTGGCATTGACTCGTGTATTATTTCACCGCCTATCAAATGGCGCTGTACAACGTTAGAAGCAATCTGGAGAGAAGTTCTTATGAGTTGAATCCAATCTTTTTGATTGTGTCCATGTGTAGCGGCGCCCTCTAAAACTTTTTTTTAAGATATAGCCGGGTAAAGAGCAGAAGTAAAAGACGTTGGTCATGTAAAGGGACTGGGAGAAACTGAATATGGCAATCAACATGAACGATATAAAACCATTTCTTCTCCTCGTGTAGTTCGCGACCCTCTCTTTACATTCCTCTTGCTTCACGTACTGCCAAAAGATGCAGGCAGCTCTTATAGTTTGTAAAGTTGCCTTTATTGATATAGCAAGGAAGTTGGAAAAGCTTTGGGGGGCAGGAAGGAAGATCTTAGTAAGTTTATAAAGAGTGAAGGAAACCATTCAGCACAGGCAATTTCAGTTTCGATACTCTCGAATGGTATAAACGCTGTAAACAAATAGAGGCACAAAGAAGATACAAAATCTGATGGACAGTTATTGGTGTCTTATTGTTACACAAACATCATCTTTAAAACTAAACTTGTACTCCTACGGATTCTAGCAAAATTGTCCTTCAAATACATATACAGGGTGTTAATGAACTACACCGAACTAATTTACGAGGTTGTGCACGTGACTGATATAAGTAATTTGAGATCGGCGATGCATGGTCCCCGGATAAACATAACGCAACTACATAGCGTTAAACGTGTGGGTATCAGGTGCTGATAAGTCGGTGTTAAAGCAAAGCAGGTTGAAAAAATAGCTTAGAATGTGTTTAAAACTGCTGCCCGAGTATAGAAATATCGATTTTAGCAGCTCGTTACTGGCGTTCTCAAGATTTAATGTCGCAAAAATGTGTAAATTCTCGAAGTAATCACTTGACAGCGCGACTCTGAGGATTCATTAACTTCGTTCTTGAGTTATTGTTTTCGTGCAGTTGATCATTTTTGAGATATTCCTTGTTTCAGCCTTGAAAAAATTATACTTTTCTCATACAGGAATTTGTCAACTCCTGTCCATACAAGCAAGCAGGTTTTGACTACCACTTTAACCTATGATACTACCTTATTTTGCTTCTATTTACAAGGAAGCAAGTAATAAGACTATTTCTGCTAATTTTTTTTCTCGATTGGATGAAGTAAATATTAGCATAAGCTTTTTAACAATAATTTGTTGCAGAGATGTAGAGAAAGTCATATGAATGGAACACATCAGATTTTTAAATTTCACGATGGCACAGAAAGCAAAGATATTAATGTGAGAAGGTTAGGAATAAGTAAAGGTATTTTGGAAAGGCCCGCCGCAACCGAGAAAAGCATTAGTAGAAGTAGATTAAATTACAACAGGTATAAATGTGTGGTTAGCACTACAGATTTCTGAACACTGTCCATAAAATACTGCAGGATCAAAAGGTTGCTTGATTTAATCGTCCTGGATTATAGAACCCCTTTGTGCCTCTAACGGGAGAGAATGGTGTGGGAGGAGATACGAAGGGCGACTACATCCGGGCGCAAGCATGCACGGGGCCTCTAAGTTTGCAGTTCTACGCCACTCTAAACCCCGGCGGTAGGGACCCGAGTCGGGAAGGATCATGTCGCCGATCGAAAATATCCACCCCTGCCCAGCAGTAACACGCCTAACGCCGTTGCTTTGTTGCACAACCATAGAAAAACTGCCAATGAGGAACAGAAAACATCCTAGCAACATGAAAACTCATAGTGAACGTTGAGACGCTTGCATACGAGTATATGCCTTTTCAAAATGTTTGCGAAAAAACTTCTTCAAAAGACCTGATGTGTTCCAGTCACATGACTTTCTCTACATCTCTAAATTATTGTTAAAAGGCTTATCCTTCTATTTACTTAATACTAATCTGGAAAAAAATTAGCAGAAAGGGTGTTATTATTTGCTTTCTTGTAAATAGAAGGGAAACAAGGAAGTACCATAGGTTAAATCGATAGTCAAATGTTTAAAAAGCTGCTTGCTATGTGAATAAAGCTCTTTTATTTCTATGGACAGGAGTTGAGAAACTCCTGTATGAGAAAAGTATAAGGTTTTCAAAGCTGAAACCAATAACAAAGCAAATCTAAAAAAAGACCAGCTCCACGAAAAAAATGTATATAACATAAATTATTCGCTTTAACGAGTTCTACATTTTTTCTTAAGTAAATTTTTGCCCATCTCTTAAGGTTTATGAATTCCGCAAAATTCATCGAGACTAAACAACCACTCCCAGAAAATTGAAGATATACATTTGATTTCCCATTAACATCTCTTAAATATAAGAGATTTTAATCAAAATCGTTAGTCATTTTTTTAAAAAATCAAAATGTTCGAAATTTTTTCCATGTAAAGGGTAGTAGGGGGTGGGGGGATTTTCTTGAAAATCTTCGTGTCGTATCCAAGTTTGGTATCTAATGGTCTTTTCGTTTTTGAGCTATGCTGCTCACAGACACACACGGATATTTTTCTAAAAATGCCTTTTTTAGATTCAGGGGGTCTCAAAACATATATTTCGGGTGAAATCTCGGTATTGTATTTTTGGGTGCTTTACAATACCTTCTCTATACACTATGAGAAAGGAAAAAAGAATAACACATTTTTAAGAGGATGTTAAGATGTTCGATAACGTGGGTACCAAGTTTCCTAGTGAACTATTAGTAACGAAATGGATATTCCCTCCTATAACCTCAAACAATGGATGGTTAGCTTATTAGGTAGTCGCAGGTAAATCTGATACAATTTAAAACTTTATCTCCTAAAAGAACAATTAAATTGTGTACCAATGTAGTATATTTTTGCTCTAGTGAATGTCCATTTTTGTGGTCTTACAGAGCATGTAAAAGTAATTAGGATCTCTCTTCTCCGCTTGCTTTCGGAAAATTAAAGATACATATTTTATTGTTCACGTGAATATCGACAAGGACATCAGAAGAGGTGTACTAAAGAAATAGACAGTATCTATATATGTCGTTTGCCCTGGAGGGGAGTTCTTTAAATTTTACGCTTGGAATCCTTAAAAATGTTAGGTGCAAATGTTAAATTCGGTAATTTTATTTCTACTTTCTCTATACATACTATGTACATAGTGTATAGAGAAGCTATTACACTCCACCCAAATATTTGATACCAAGATTTCACCGGAAATACATGATTTGAGACTACCTGAATCCAAAAAAGAAGTATTTATAGAAAAATAACCGTGTGTCTGTCTGTGCGAGTGTGTGTGTGTGTGTGGGGGAGGGCAGCATAGCTCAAAAACAAAAAGTCTGTTAAAAACCAAACTTGGTATTTAGTTTTCTATCTTCCAAGGATGCGACACGAAGATTTTCGACAAATTCCCCCCACCCCCAGCTACCCTTTATATGGAACTTTTTTCGAAATGTTTGACTTTCTCAAAAGTATATCTAACGATTTTGATTAAAATATGCTGTATTAAGGATATTTACCTAACAAATAAAATGTATATCTTGAATTTTCTGGGAATAACCTCTGAAGACTACTTTATTCTGCATGAATTTTACGGAAATTT